>VYXC01008149.1:244-79898 GCA_013397175.1 Platysteira castanea
TAATGTTTCAATCGAAACTTATGCCAATGGAAGAATATTTCCGTGAATACTATCTGGTTACGGACGTGCTAAATTCTGTTTTTATGAACAATGGCCACCGCAGGGCCATGTGGTCCTCCGATCACGTGGACATGGCCCCCGCCGCGCGGGCTCAGCCCCGCGCCCCAAGCGCGCTGCGCGCGGCTGCCAGGCGGCTCACACGAGCGGGCAAGCCGGCGCAAACCGCAATCCCATCATGCGGAACGGCGACCGCGGCTCCAGCGGCCACGGCACAGAAAAGCGGCTCTGGGCAAAGCAGCAGCACGGTGCCAGAAAGCGGCCTGGAGGAGAGCGGCAGCCGGGCTGGCGGCACAGCCAAGGCTGTAGGCAGCAGTGCGCGCGAGCCGCAGCGCACCGGGACCAGGAATGGCGGAATGGGCATGGCGGGGCCGGCACAACGTGGTGGCAGCGGGGCCGGGGCTGTGGGGAAAGGCAGCACAGCGCCAAAAAGCGGCGCGAGACGGTGCCGAAAAGCGGAGGCAAGCAGTGGCCCAGCCAGCGACCAAGGCAGCCCCAGGCAGTGAAATGGCGGCGGCGGCGCGCACGAAGGCGACCAGTGCAGCCTGACCCAGCCCCCGCAAGCCTGGGCACGGGCCCCGGCGCACCCCGGGGGAACAGGATGTCCTGGCTGGAGCGTGCACGCGCGGGCAGTCCTGGCCACTCTAGCACTAGAGCAACAGCAGGACCTGCCATAATGCACAGCATGGCAGTGCCGCAAAAGGCACAGACCAACACGGAGACTACAACACCCCAAAACCAGAGCAAGCAGCCCAGAGACAAAAGAATCATCGCAGCTAGAGTGTTAGGAACCATGAAGTGGTACAATGTCAAGCAAAATTATGGATTTATCGTAAGACAACACACAAATGAAGATGTGTTTGTCCATAAAACTGCGATCAAAAAGAACAACCCTCGAAAATTAATCCCTAGCTTAGGAGATGGAGAAACTGTGGTTTTTAACATAGTTCAAGGGAAAAAGGGTTCACAGGCAACTGATGTTATGGGACCTCTTGGAGGTCCTGTAAAAGGTAGCCGATATTCCCCAGATCTCAAATATCCCAAACAATATCCTCATTATATACAGTCTCCCTTACCCCAACCTATCTTTCCCTTTTGTTATCCTCAGTTCATGTTTCCACAGGTTCCTACCCCGTTTCTCCCTCCATGATTTGCCTCCCAAAACCATGCCTTTTCATACCCTTTTAACCCATTCCCTCAAAATTTTCAAATACCAAGGGGGGGATAAAAGGAGAAAAGAAGAGAAGGAAAAATTCACCATCTTTCTTCAGAGTTCTGTGCAAACCATTTGGACTTTTGGGACTCAAAGCGGTGGCTGGTGCTCCCTTAAAATTGTTTTCCGGTTTTTTTAAATTAAAACAAAAGGGTGAGATGTGGAGGTGCCCCCCGGCACCTCCCCAGACCCCTGGGAGGATGGGCCCCAGCATGGTCTACGGGGTTTCCAGGCTCCCTAATGTAATCTTATCCCCTATTGGCCCTTGGCATCCGCCCGCCCTGAAAACTGTGGTTGTCCCAGGATTCCTGGGGCTTCTGTCATCTGTCTGTGCTGAACCCTGGCCTTGTGCGGCCAGGGGGAATAAAATCTGAAAACATCGATGAAAATATCATCTCCTTGATTCTTCTACAGGCCAAATCTGTCTTCTGGGAATGTTGCTGAATCCCCACAGCAACAACATATTTAGCAAAAAAAGAAACACAAATTTATTGTTTTAAACAACAAACCTTTTTCTTACAATGGGGCAAACAGTATGGGCAGGTATAATAATCACATGTATGTCGCTGAAGTCAGAGTTATTGTTTGTATTAGTGAGACTGCAAGAAGAATAAAATCTATGGAGATGGTTAATGTGAAGGAACATTCATTATATAATAACTGCATGAAGAAAGATGGTGAATTACGATGAGATGGACTAAATATTTTTTTAAAGACAGACACTACATGGATAGCCTTGGATGTTTTCAGTGACATTTCTTTCTTTGAACAGAGAATTGTTTAGATCAATGCAAATTGAATTATTTAGTACTAAGCTTTCATGGTTATTATCTGCTACCATTTCTCTAACCTCATTTTCACATTCTGCATAACAGCAGCTTGAATTTATGCACTCTAGACTTGCTGACAAGCACTGACAGAAGCAATATGATCTGCATCTGAGCATTACAGAAATATGCAGCCTTAATATCCTCTTTCTCTGAATCTTTAATGGATATCACAAGTTCTAGTCTACGCTCCTCTACAGGGACTTGGAAAACTTATGAGAAGAATGGCAGCTTACACAGAATCAGTTCCTGTGCTTTCTAAGGCAAACTTTGTGTCCACTGAAAAAACGGATTAGATAATGCCAAATTAATCTCAAACTCATGACTACATAATCCTCACACAGGAAAAATTTTGGTTGATACTGAGCTCATTCACATTTGGACTACTGAAAGGAGTTTGTCACTTCCAAATCACATCATCTGCTTTTGTGGATTACAGTCTATTCTAAAAAAACTCATTTGGTAAACAGTGGATGTAACATTACTGTGTCATGACTTGTCTCAGGGACTCACAAACTCAATGGTTCATGTAACCTGTGTGTGACACCATAGCCCCAGGTACTCACAGAGCAGCACACAAAAAAGGGCAATTTTATGATAAACATGAGCAGGCATTTACTGTTCAACCTGCACACATGCATGGGAAGTTTACAGAGCTGACTGTCTACTGGCTGGGTTTGATGGCATTCCCAGTAGAAACTCCTGTAAAGCTGTGACTCTGGCAGAGGAGACAGAGTCTTGCTGCTCAGAACTTAGATAAATCACCCACAGACATCTGAAAGTTGACTGTAATTATATCCATTTTAATTACAGAGCAATAGTCGCATTCAAAAATCAAACATGAAAGCTTCCTAAGGTATCTCTTAATTGGGGGAAATGACAGAACATGACTAGAAGAAACAAAGCTGTTCTGCTGTAGAAGTCATGCTTTCAAAAGAACTGAAAGCAGTAAATGACTAATGCCACCTCCTTAATCCTTTATTATTCACATTTATTATAGTAACCCATAGAAGCCACAAAATGCACACAGACTCAAATAGGCAATTTAGAGAGAACATATAACAAAATGTTTGGTCAAACTCCGATCCAAAAACCTCCATTCTGCTACAGTATTGTCCACATTGCTTGGAAACAGAAAGATGGAAGATGAAATGGGACAAGTATCATGAACTCATGACACCTGCAGTTGCAAAACATATTTAGTGTAAATGATGAGAGCAAGATGTTGAAGAGGTTGACTATGATCGAACATAACCAATGGCTGGAATGAATAGGCAGAGAAGCTAACATTCCTCTTCAAAGTCTGTAGTTAAAAATTCAAACACCTAAAATATTGAATAGGAAATTTTGCCTGCAAGTGGCCTACCCCCCACCACAAAATACACTGTTTAGGTTGAGCAGATCTGGTAAGTCTTGTGAAAAAAACAAGTAGGAAAAATTTGCAAATGATGGCCTGGAGCCACTGCTCTTTCAATATACTTCTGAAGTTCCATAGCTCACTAAAGGCCCAATTTTTCATAGTTCTCTCCAGATCCTTTTCTTCTTCCTGACTCATCATGAAACTAACTCTGATCACAGCACAACTATCTAGTAAAGTGGATTAAAATTCCTAGACAATCACCAAAACAGTAAGCTTCAAGCTGCATTTTTTCTTAAAGGATATTATATGGAAAGATCAACTTTATAAAATGAGGGTATCCAGCCTTTAAGCTGAAGCTTCCTGGTTCACCAGGATGGTGGATAAGAAAACTTATCCCCCCGCATGGCCTGTTCCATCAGCCTTTTTCAGAGGGAAACACAGAAGGGAGACTGTGGGCTAAAGGAAAGACCTCAACAGCAGAATCTAAGCAGCCACCATTCCTTTTATTCAGGGACACATGCTCATCTATCTTTAGTATGAATATAGGCAAAAAACTATTCCTAATAATCTCAACATGAGTGGTGTAACCATGTCAACAGTCATCATGCCAAGATCCACTGCAGAACTGTCATATTTAAAATACTCATTTATGTTTAGAAAAAAAACAAAAAGGTCTGAACCTTCTTACCTGCCCTTTTATGCTAGAACAAAAGGGAATCCTTTCCACTAAGGATTCACTTTCCAACCCTACATTTCTTAATTTATAATCCTTCATAAGACTAAGGACTGTGTCAGATCACAGATCCATCTAATACAGAATCCCTTCTCTGTGGCCATAGGAACCTAGAGAAAAGCAATAGAAAATGGCAGGCATACAGTATTATTACTCCTTAGTATTTTAGTGATGTTCAGCAATTTCAGCCTCAGGGTCCTCTTGAGTTAGAGGACTAGTTGTGACAAGTAATGGTGAGTCCAGCAGAATAGCTGCACCCAGAACTAGGTGGTCAAAACCCTGTTGGTTTGGCACACAGTTTCCACTCTTGACTCTAGGTCTTTTTGGCCTTTGTTTTATGACAGAGACATCATAAAGCTAAGTTGGACTCTATGCAAGTACAGATAAATAGCAAGTAGTTCTATTTTTTACTTTAGAGGAGAAGAAATGCTGGTACCACTCATTACCAAAATTCAGCAGAATCTTCAGAAGGCAGTCTGCCATTCTACCAAAAAGGATTATGATAGTTTGGTCATTTACCTTCTATAATTGTTCCCGTCTCTGCTTATAACAGTATTGACAACATCACACCACATAATCAAAACAAAGAAGAGATGAAAATGTACCACAAGCAAATGGACGAGCTCAATTTCAATGTGGAAGAGAAAAGGCCTGGAGAGGAAGGCAATTCATGTAAATCAAGCACATATGACAGTTTTGAAAACATCTGTGAAATAATATTGCATAATAGAGGGAAATTAAATGGAATGACTGTTGAGAGAAACAATCCAGGGGGTATCACAGCCACAGAACAAACATCTGCCAACCTCAAATGAAACGGGATTTTCTCAAGAACCAGAGCACATAAACATTTCACAACTTCCCCTATGTACAGCTCAAGGCTGGCAATTACAGATGCACCAAGGGCTGCCAGTGTAACACTTTTTCAAAACCATAATGCCAAATTAAAGTCAGCCTGTAAAGAATGCAGGGCAAGTGTAATACAACCCCACTATCTCAGGCATGTGCACTCCTGGCTCTGCGATCTGATGGAGGAGTTGTGCTGACAGCTCCACCATTAGAAAGGGACAATCACCCAGTCTCGTGGTCAGCAAAGACATAGGCTGCTCCCCCAAGGTCATCTGAGGGCCAAACTGCAAGTGCCATAAAACCACAGTACACATAAAATGTACAGATGTACACCAATCATAAATCCACACAAACAGTAGTATGTGCAAAGGTTCACGCTAAAAAGGATAAGGAATATATTAAAAGTTCCGAATGTCAACAAGTCAAAAATTAAGGTAAGAATGCAAACTCCTTCCAATTTATTGGCCTCCACAGTGAAATGTCCAGGGTGAGGAATTTATGCCCAGGCACAAAGGACTTCACTAGTCATAAGAAATTCCATTATAACAAAAATTCTGGGAAACAAAATTCATATTCTATGCATATTCCATTCAAGCCAATGAAGAAAAACCTAGTGATTTCATCAGAAGCTGAGTAAGGCCCCGAAGCTGGATGTTCTTGTTAAACACAGAGCCTCTTTTTTGAAATTAGATTGGTCTGAACCATTATATACTGTTCTTGCTTTGAAAGCATTAATAACACTTTGCCATTATGCCTGACATATCTCAAGGAAAATCTAACACCTTGCAGGCTAAATGCATCACGAGTTTTCAGCAAAAGCCCACATATCTGTCCCATTATAAGCTGCAGAAGCGTGGCTTGACTTAGTTATTCACCTTAGCTCTCAAGGCCCTGCAGAAAATCCAAGATTACAGCCACTCCATTTATCCATTAATTAACAACCACAGCCAACATTACTCCTAATGGGTACACAGCAGAGTAGTAATTCCTTTTCTATTAAAGAAAGATTTCTTCAGCATTTTTCAAGAAGTTTTTGCCTTTAAGAACAGTGACCATGTTCAGAAAGAAGCTGCATGGATGCAATAAATGTATTTTGGGTCACATAAGTGCTTCAGGTCCATTTTCATTTTGGCCTTTACATGAGTTGACAGGCACTTAATGCACCATATACGATTTTTTCCTAAAGAAAGGATGTACATATCTATCAGTAAAAATATTATTAATCTCTACTACTTCCTACAGTACCTTGGGTTTACAAGGGAGCCATCTTGGTAGCTCCTCTTAAGGATCTATCCAATTTTCAGCACTCTTTCTGTGAAAATTGAAGTAGACAGTGTAGGGACAAAGAGGAAACTTTGACCTTGTTAAGTCACACTTTCAAGCCAGCACTGTAACACTTTAAACATCCCAGATACTGTTCTTCTGAGTTAACTATTCTCTTCAGATACACAACCCTAAAAATGTATACCTAAAATGTAGATTCTGTGTGCTCCATTCCCATTAAATCAACAAACCAAAACCAAATATCAGATTACAATACAACATGAGACAGACACTACTTTTCGGTTTCTTCAGAACATTTGTTGAACAAGTCACTCTCTCCTCACAAAGGTCTTCTCTCCTGCCAGCCAGCTTTCTCACAGGAGAAGTATCACTCTTTACACCCACGCATATGAAGGGACAAAGTTACTTTTCAGATACACTGTCCCAGAGGGAAACAAAAAAAAACTTCCATCACGGTAAATCTGATGCTCTTACATTGAAGCAATCAGATCTACTCCAATTTAAAATCTCATGGACCTGATCTATGATGTTTATATAACTGATCCACAGTTTTAAAAATCTACAGTAACTAAATCAAGAATTAGCTAGATAAAGAAATTTTAAAGATATTCTAGCATTTCAGTGGATTTGTCCTATAAGCATAGTCAATGTGCTGAGCAGTTTTGGGCGTCTATCAAGACAGAACAAAAGATAACACTCAAAATTCATTTTCTATTTTTAACCTTCCTCCTTACAGCTATGTATACTGGAACCCGGTTTTGTTCAAACCAGTTAAACTGCATAGGATTAGGCTACAACCAGAAAAAATACTGCATTTTCCTGACGAAAGCAGCCAAGGTGTTTTCACGGCAGACACCCTCTGCCCGAGACACACATTTTGAAACACTCTCCTTTCTAGGGCCTATGCTTCGTACCATCCAAGTGCTCTGAAAAGATCATTCTTCTGTGGCTGATAATTTACGGTACCAGAGTAATTTGTGCTTTTCTATTATTTTGTTTGCTTTTATTTTTTGAGCCCTAGATGGGCACATGCCACACTATATACCTTTGAGAAAATATGTATCATAAACTCATTTGAAAAAAGAAATGCAAACATGAGGACGCAAATACTTACATCACTTACTAATTCACTGCATTTTCGGGCCAGTTCCATATTTCTGTCCTCAATAATAGGCTTGAGGAAGATCTGAAAGAAAAAGGTAACCATTTCAGGTTTATTGTCCTAAAGAGTAAAAATAGAAGGAAGTAAGTACTTTTTAGAACTATTGGGGTTTAACTTACGTTTTCTTCTTCTTCCCCATCCTCATTTTCGTCCTCCCTGAGATCCTGAATGACAGACACTCGCATTTTAATACTTTGCGGGAAACAGTGAAAACTCTTAAAAGGTTCAGTGCTGCAGGAAACAGCTCAGACCCTGCAGCATTCCTGGCATCAATGCTCCATTTGTGTCCTCCACTGCACTTAACCCTACCACAGCTCCTTCCTTATTTAGGCAGCACTTGACAGTCTTTATCTGAACAATTCAGAGTGAGTGAACTGAAAAGCATTGCAGATGGCCTTGCTGGCTATCACTCACAGCAGAGCTAATGCTTTCTTACTGATAAAATATAATTAAATGACCTATCCCCAGCAACTGTTTTTAAAATTACTATGAATACAATTAAAATACTGTGATGCAGTTAACTTATAAGTAATTTAGTAAAATTAACAGGATTAAAAGGGTAACATTGGCTCTAAGTTCATGAGAAAACTGCCCAATTCTAAGATTCAACGCATCAATGACTTCAAAATCAGTTATCACAAAACTTCATTTTACTGGCCCAATAATAATGCCTCTTTCTTTAAAAGCACACTATTCTCATTTTCCAGTAGATATAACTGCTAGTACATTTTTTCAGAGTTACTTCTTTTCCACAAAGCTTACAGAATTCCTTAAATGCTTTCCATATCATGTCAGCTGCAGGTTAAACCTGTGCATATATACAGATAAGTCTGTATTACAAGTAGACACGCCTATGCATTCACACAAACAGCTATTTTCCTTCACTGTTACAAACTGTCATGGTCTGTAGTGCAAAAACCAACCTCTTTCAGTATGAAGTAACTGACTCCAGCTGCAATGAAACTGAAAGATATCCTTGTGGATGGGTGCAGTGTCAGTGTTTACTTCTGTAAAACAAGCAAGAAGGTATTACAAGACCAACTGGAGCAACCAGCACTTTAACATAATTTTTCTTTCTACACTGCAGCTTGTACGTTTCTCATTTTGTAGAGGTCATGATTTTGAACTTCATCTAGAAAGTCATTCACCACTATGCAGCTCTGCAATCAGGCAAAGATATAAGCAATACGTGCTCTTAAAAAGATCTTCAAAGAATTTCAAGTACATGTGCCCAAACACAATGTCCTTAGAGCTTATTTAAAAACACAGATGCCTTTAGAAAAAGAAACATTTCAAAGATGAGAAAAAATACAGCATTTGATTTAGCTAAGGTCTGAAAATTTGAAAAACTAAGTATTAAGAAAAAGTCAGGAACTGATTTCAGCCTAAACCAAGAGACAGAACTCTTTATACATAAATAGTACAGAAAGCTTCAAGAGTTTCCATTCCACTCTCAAATACAAGCACCTAAATTTCAGGTTTGGATTGGCATTGCTGAAGTTCAGATTTAAACCTAGAAGTCTACTTCGTATAGGTGAGAATTACCTGTGATATATGCTGACTGCTTTCTGTGTTCCGGATGCTTCACCCTGGTGGAAACAAATGGTTTAGTCTTGTAAGATGATTATTCACAGTAACAGATCTTTTTTGAAGATTATGGCTACAGCAAATATATTCCTAAACAACAGACTTATGCATGATTTTAAGAACCACATGGTAAGGAGACAGAGTACCTACGAAAGTGTCAGACAGAAATGCAGCACACAAAGGCTTCACTTTGGGTTTTTTGTGATAATATTGCCAATACTATATTCTTTCAGTGCAGTTAATTTCCTTTTCCTTCCTACATTTAATAAATTTTTAAAGTAGAGTCTTTGAAAAATATTTAAGAGCGTATAGAAAAGTTATTAGTAGCTGCAAACTTTGTTGAACATGGGGAAATCTTTTGCTATTTTTTGCACTGGAAAGCAAATATGGTCAAAAATTACGCCACCAAAACTGTTCATGTTTTGGGACAAAAGGGAGGTGTCTGGCTTTTTAACATGCTTTTAACATTATATTTGGTGGGTTTTCAGCAGCTGGACAGACCAAAAATTATATATTAATTCTGGTTTTCCTGCAATGGCTTCTGCATGATAAATATCTACAAGATCACTTTTGGTCAGCCCTGAAGTGATCAGACAGTTGAACTACACAGTCACTGGAAGTCCCTTCCAACTGAACTATTACAGTCATTCCATTTTATTTTATTCCACTATCTGTAGCTGCTTTGATGCAATTCATTTTTTCTCATTTTTGCATGATCTGGGTCAGGCATAACTAAGCATTCAAATACCCTGTGCCCCATGTAACTTCCATAATACAAGCATTAAAAGACAGCTGCTATAACTCATCATATTAAAGAAAAATATAGTACTATGCACAAAGGGAGTAAGGGAAAAAAAATCACAGTCAACTAACCACACACAAGTTATTCAGAATTCCATTTTTCACATAACAGATGCAGCAAGATACTATATGACACAGAAATCTGTCTCACTTTTTTTCACCCTCCTCAAAACACTGAATACTGTAAGAAAAACATTCACTGTGCAGTAAAGCAAGCCTGAAAATTTAATATATCCAGATATAATTTAGGGAAGAATTTGTTAGGAATGTTTAAAGAGTTGCATGGTTTAGAAGGGCACTATGATTCAATTTGCAGCCTGCAGGTCAAGAAGAATCACAGAAAGGCTTGAGTGGGAAGGGACTTTAAAGATAATCCAGTTCCTACACCCCTGCCATGGGCAAAGATGCCCCGCCCTAGATCAGACTGCTCAGGGCCTCATCCAACCTGGCCTTGTTCAAGTGGCATTGAATACTTGCAGGCATAGGAAAGAAAGTTTAGTTACTTCTCTAAGAGGCAATAAATGATCTAGAATCAACAGGAATTTTTGGCATTGCAAATGTTTGTGTACATTTCCAACATTTTTTAAACTATTATAAAAATACCAAATCTAATCTGAATAAAGGCCTAGTTAAAATGCTGAGCTTTACATTCCCAAAACAATTACGAACTATGTTGTACTAAAGATTACTTTTCACCTACAAAACCTGCAATTTTACCAAAACCTCCAAACTGACACTTCTGAATCATTTTCCACTATATATAATGGAATAATCCATAGTCTTTTGTTCCGGCATGAAAACAGCACAGATTAAGCAAAATGCAATCATACAGAACTTTAAGAAAACACTGTAGTGGAGTGCTAAGCTGTGTACCCGCAATATTTACATGCACACAGGACATGGCAAAATTAGAATTTCTTACTGCTTAATAGATATCTTAAAACGCATACAAAGGGGGGAAATGGGTTCTTCAGCGAAGTACCCAACACAAACTAATTCAAATTTTATAAGAAAATGCTGCATAGCTCCACATTTCTACTTCCACACATCTGCATGGATATTTCACACCTCAGTTCAAATTTAGACTGTTTACAGAAGCACTGTACCTGCAATTTGTTTACGCTATGAAAGGAGACGTTTCAGCCTCCCAACATTTAGAGCCATCATTCCCTGTCTTAGTGTACTATTTTTTGTCACAGAACATTACTCAAGTACTTGATGTAAACACGTATCTGCTGAGAAGGCAGATAAGGCAGAAGGGAAAGAAACACAGGGCGTAAATGAGCCCACATCCCCATGAATACAAGTTGGCCCAGTGTGTGAATAGTTTAGGTGCACAGCTGGGCAGATTTCCCACTCTGATCGCACACAGCTGAGCCCACATCTGGCCAAAGCCCCATCATCTCCTTGTCCCTTTATCAGTGTTTCCAGAAATACATTTGAGAATTGTTAGGCCAGAAAGTTAAAAGGCTTCATCTCGTTTTGGCCCTGATATACATAACAACTTAGCAGTGGTTCTCAGTTCTGTCCCTGAATAAACAATATCTCTGGACTTTTTGGCATAATCCCTAAAAGCCTTCTGATATATGCAATATCAGTATGTACTGCTGGGCTGAAAGGACTAGTCTGCCACTTCACAGAACAGCAGAACCTGTGTTTGTCCTGGTAGAGATACCAGAAACCTCACAATATCAAACCTATTTAATGCAGAGCTCCTCATGGAGTGCTTGAACATAGGCTGCAAATTAAAAACCAAGGTATTTCAGCTGGAAATCTGCACAGCACTATAATGAGATATGTATACATTATGAATACACTCCTCCAATTCTGGACTGAAAACCTAACAAGAGCAGAGGTAAAGGTAGTGCTTCAGCTATCCTGTTTCCAATTAGTTAAAAATCAACCCACAGACATCCCTGAAATTGGAATGTTATTTTTGTTCATACTGGACAGACATAGACATCACTGAAATAACTACAATTAATGCAACACTACGCAGATGGTGGTGTCTTTTCAAAAAGCACACAAGGCATTTTTAAGTGCTGAGACTCAATTACTTCTCATTTCTAGAAATACTCAGACTGGTAGTTCCTACCAGTTCTGCGTAAGGAAGTTAGGCTATCAGCACCACAATCACAAACAGGAAAATGCGAGGAATCCCAGCCTGCCTGTTTTAACCCCCCTGAACATGAAATATCAATTCACATTAACTAGAGAAATTCAAGAGATGACTCCATTTAGAGAAAAAACTTACCCACGAGTTTGTATCTGTCAGATCATTAACACTGCACTCATCATCAGCACTTCAAAACCTGCAAATACCACATGGCTCTAAGCTAGGACTTTCATTCAATAAAAGTTGTTTTATTTAATGTTTTGGTAAAGCAGAGAGTGGCAATGATATTTTCAAGGACAAATACAAATGAGATGTTAGAATTCTGATTTCTGAATCCCAGAAAATGCAATTAATTTTCAATGCCTAATAAATGCAGAAACATAGACATTTTCTGTAAACTCAGGCTCTCAGACATTGTCTAGCCCAACTGGATTTCAATGTCAGAGCATTTCAGATGTCTGTATGGTACACAACTAGTTTCACATACCCAATCCAGATACCAGAAGCCATGTAACCTGAGTTAATAAACTCTTTCCCACACAACTCATTATCCTGAGAAATGAACTCCTTCAGAAGGGAGAGTATTTATCAGGGCACAAGACTGTGCCATGCAGATGTAGCCTTAGCTGTGATCAGGAACAATACATTAAACCAAACCAAAATAAGCCATTAAAATAACCCCAAACTTCCACTTCATTTTTCTACCAATATTTGTAATTGCCTACTATGTTTACACAATACTTTTTAAGCCTCAAAACAGTATTTTCTAGGTGGGATACACAGTTCTATCTATAGTTTCCTAGTTTTTCATTCATCAAGAAATTACAGCCTCAACAATGAAGAAATCTGATTTTTCCACCCCCTCAATATTTTCAGTTTAACCAGAAGCCTGAAAAATCTATCCCTTCTACAGCTCCTTTTGCAAGCTGATGGATCAGGAGCTGAGACACCACATTTGACTGCACTGCAACTGTTTAATCCACTCCACCTGACTACTGTGGCATTTCCCTTTCTCGTCGTAAAGCCCCTTATCCCTTACTCAAGTGTTCACCTAGGTATGGCAGTCCACCAGGGCTATCAGCTCTGGGGAATAGCAGATGAGCTCTTCAGCACTCTCAAATCTTACTAGCACATTACAACAATGAACAGTCAGGGTATTTTTTCCTATTCCCTACAAAATGTGGAGCCCTAATGCTCCTGCGTGCTGAGTGGCCGAGAGCCTTGCAGCTGGTGTCCTGTAACCAGTGGAGAGCAATACCTATCCAAGCTTTCCCTCTGCTCTGCAGCTGGTGGCTCAGACTTCATAAGGCTGTTCTACAGAAGATGGCTAGAAAATGAAACTATCAGCTGACTGGGTTACTGTGTGAGGTATCCATAAAAGCAAAATGACATTCAGCAGAACAGGGAGTTATGATTTTTCTCTTAATGCAGAAAAGTTTGGATAAAAGATCTAAGTTCTCCATTCACAAAATTTTCATTTTATGGAAGACTAAATCCTATGAAAGAAAGAGAAAGGAATATATAAAGTTTGGATAAAAAATCTAAGTTCTCCATTCACAAAATTTTCATTTTATGGAAGACTAAATCCTATGAAAGAAAGAGAAAGGAATATATAAAGTTTGGATAAAAAATCTAAGTTCTCCATTCACAAAATTTTCATTTTATGGAAGACTAAATCCTATGAAAGAAAGAGAAAGGAATATATAAAGTTTGGAAATATAATTTTTCTATAAATCACAGCTAAAATTATTAATGATTGTAGGTGAAAGGTATGAAGCCAGTAATAAACAAGTTTCATTTTGCCTCAATAAATCCTAAAAAGCTAAGGATATCTCTTTTCCTTTCAGTGACTATACATTCATATACAGCTTACTGTAATCTGAAATAATAGAAAATATGGATTTATCTTATATACAGATTCTTAGTTGCTAGCCATAGAGATTAGGCATGTTTGCTTGCCAGGAATTTTTCTTGTGGCATTATTTTGAATTCAATTGCCTGAACTGACACAATCTCCTCGTGCAGGAAGAGAAAATTGCACATTTCCTATAAATTTAATTTTCAACCTGCAACTCTCACTTACTTAATGAATGTATTTTTCTAGAAACTAACGCCACAGTGGTTTATTTTACTTGTATTTGAGTTTTTTCTTCTACATATTTTTGTACTTGTATTCTAGTAGTCCTGATACTGTAACTCTCTGGACAGAACGATACCAATACCTAAGTAATATACATCTTCAAAAAAACCTTTAACACTTTACTATTCTGGACTCTGATTCTCAGATAAGTTAAATTTGTATCAAATTGCTACAGACAGCTAACTTTAGAACAAAACCTACATTCTTCATTGATGTTATTTAAAATAATAGCTTTAAAATTACAGAAAACTCCCCAAAAGATGAAACCAAACCGGTGAGGATGAGAAAAGAAATTTAATGAATACTTTTGAGGTAATGGAAGTCACCGTTCAATGATGAAAAATGTATTTAATTAACTTCATTTTTTTAAAAGAGAAGTAATTTCAAGTCATAAATAACTGTTGCAGAAGGTGTATTTTGAAGTAACTCCAGACACTAAAGGACAAAAATAAAACTTTGCTTATGCAAAACATACAACACTTTTATTGTACTTAAAATACCAGTTCTTAAATCTCATTTAGAGAAAGAAAAAAATTTCCTTTTTTTTCTACTTTGTGAATTGTGCCTATCATAAGATTCTAACAAGAAAACAGGTTACCCATACTTTGTGTCCAGGAGTGCTTAAATCTGCCTTATCACAGTCAAGCTTCTCTTTCAGCCTACTGTTCCATGTATGATAGGTTAACACAATGATACACAAGAGCTCTGCTACAAATTTAGCACTGTATTTGAAAACAAAGCACATAATATATTAAATCCACACTGAGAAAAGATCCACAGTTTTCAAGACAGAGAATTTATAAAGACTGACGAATAGCTCATTCTTCCCAAAGATGCTGCTGTCAAAATAGTCTACTTGAATAGAGTGAATATTAATTTTAAGTGCTTATAATAGGCTACAATGGATTGGGAAATAAAACTGTTAATAACCCTGTATTGAAAAGAACCTTTTAACAGAGAACCCTGTACTATGGGTTCTCTGGACAGCCTAATCCTGTAATTGTGCTCATGGTTGCAATTGAGGAGAGCAACTTACTAGTTCTTAAACACTGACTACAGCGTTGAAGAAAATACACTAAAAATACAATTGCTGGCAATAATAAGTCACAGGAATGTTAGATCCTTATGTAGTCAGTTTAACAATGATGTACACAAGTTTCCATGACAACAGTGAGAAGATGATAAAAACATCTTCCATCATTCCCTGAAAAATACTTTTCTGCTTATATTATTGATGAAGTGGCAAGTACTTAATTTAGAAATATCGACTTGCATTTACTAACATATTTTTATATTCAAAGAAATGCAAATCATCTTTTTAAAGGCTTTAATTAAATAACTGAACCAGATTTAAATTATTTATGAGCTGATTTTTTAGTATTTTAAAATAAGTTATATCAAATTTAATCTTTGACTTTAGTCATGGTCTGTAGTTTAGCTCCAAAATTTCAGCTCAAAAATTTTTTACCCCCAGGGAAATCTCTTTTGTATGGATCAAATAAAAGCTGGTCTAGCACTTTCCAAATAAACACGGAAGATTTTAGCAAAATAATATCTTATTTTTAAATTGGCTTAATTCTGCTCCATCATTCACAAAAAAAAAAAAAGAAAAATTAAATAAAGCAGTTATGCTTTATCAGTTACCTAATTTGCTTTCACATTAGAGCATCATTTTACTTCTAGTCTGAATTATTTTCTTCAAACCAGTAGTGGACACAAAACTGGAATTTCTTGCTTCAGCTGCTCTTTAGTCACTCCTGTGACCTGGTTACTCTTGAAAACAAGCAATTCCAAGGACAGCAGTGGAATTTAAACTTGGGAGTTATCTCAATACTGATACTTCTACGTGAACATACTTCTCAACCTACTAAGAACATCCGGAATACCTATTAAAATGTCAGTTCTCACATTTTACTGTAGGAAAAATATTTCCTGTAAATAAATAATAAAAATTTAGCCCTATAATGCTCTTTATATAACACAGTATATCTAAATTATCACTGAATTACAATTCTTCAAATCAAAAAAGGCTAATGCCTGCACTATGTGAAACCCCACACATGTAAGCACCTCCTGAGAGAAGAAAGGCAAAAGAAATAGCAATGTTTTGTACACTACATATTATCCAGAAATACCATCTTTGGATTTGATCACTTGTTGCTGTTATTAACATTAAAGAGCAATAAATACTTTTTAACTCATACAGCTTCCTGTGGATAAGTTTTAAAGAATTTTATAAATAGAGGGATAAAGCCTTTGATTGAATATACAGACACAGAGCAAGCCAAGTTCTCTCTCTATCCTTAGGCATTTGAGAACTAGGCTGGAGTCAGGCTTAAGTAAGAACAGCCATGGGTAAGTAAGCCTGACCAAAAAACCTGCTCCTGATCATGCTGCTGATTCACGGCCAATTGACAACCCCTGTATGAACAGGGGTTCGAGAAGTGCAGCAGACTCGATCTGGGGAACAAACTGCCGTAAGTCTCCTCTGAACATCTGGGATTTTGTGAAGAGGATAAATAGCTACTGGACTGGGCTGCTCCTTGCTATGTACCTGAAGATATATGATAATTCCATCACTCTGTTTTACAAGGTGGAGAACAGGGAGCCATGAAGCAATGCAGCATCTCCACAGTAAGAAAGGAAGCCTGCAATCAATCAAGATTTCTTGACTCCCAGCCCTACAGTTTTAATGCTGATACCGTAGAGCTTCTCAACAGGATTTTTCCTGGCTCTTTTTCAGTGATATTTCTGTTAGGTCATTCCCAGCATAAATTAACTCTTAACTTATAATACTCTATTCACAGCGTTGAAGATTGGGGATTTTTCTAGAACATCCTGCTATCTGTTAAACAAATGTTAGTGTTAATATAGCTAAAAAAATAAGAAAGGAAAAAGTGGGAGGGGATCAGAACACAGAGGAGTTCTTTCATTTAGGATTTTATACAAAATTACAATTAGTAAGTGATTGGGTTAATGTGCAGAATAGAGTTAGAATAACAGTGTAGTTACTTCTTATGCAAATTAATTTCAATGTCTGTTCAGTTATCAGTAGTAACTATTCAGCATGAAAAAAGCAAGATAACCTCACTGAAATTTTGCATATAAAGAGAGAAAATACCATGTCCTTTCCTGGTCATCTGATGTCTAAATTGAAGTTATATGAAGATGTTTTTATGTTGAATTCAAAAGAATAGGTGATATTAAAAAGTTATTTTCAAATCTAGTTGGGTACGTTTCTATTTAAATTGCATTTTTGTAAATATTTATTCATTCTTTTATATACATAAACCATTGCCAGAGAATTAAATTATGTCAGGGCCTAAGGCCTAGCTTTGAAGAGCTTTTAGTCTTTTTATCTCTTTGAGGATCTCATGGGAAGTCTAAGCCTGCTTTCAGCACAAAAACCTCCAAAGCCTGAGGCTGCCTCTGGAAGAATTATATTTGCCTTAAGGTCTGTGGTAAATGTATTTTGGCAGCTTTACACTAGCGCTGAAGAAATTTCTCAATCTCATCAGAAAAGTGTACGCAATAATGATAATCTGTAATACAAAACTGCAAACCCTGGGGGCGGGAAGTGCCTAATCTTACATACACGGATGCTATTCTACAGCCCCAGAAGTAACTACATATTTCACTTACTTTCAACATTTTTAAACCATCTCTTTGCAAGATGAAGACGCAGCTATAATATGCTCTGTGTAGACATTCAAAATATGTCAGACTCAGCTTCTACAAGCTTATATTTAAATCCTAGGATATTAACATCCAGTAGTGCACAGTACTTGACTAATGCTACCCACAGGGATTTTTTAAGATGTTAGAAATTTCTACAGCTAAAAATCAAGCTGAGGTGAAAAATGAGTATCAGAGCACAAGTCATGTTAATCTCATGTTGGTTGTAAAGCTAATAATGAGTTTAATCTCATTGTTTCACCATCATTAAACATACAAACAGCCTTTGGAGCAGCAGACAGAACTGAGACACGCACTCCTTAGTGTGCGATACCCACAGGACTCAGCCAGAGAGCCCTGCTCCCTCAGGAGACTCCTCTCTGGCCCATGAACCTTCTGGTCTTGTCTACACCAGGGTACAGCTTCAGCAAAACGCCCATCAGTTCAAAATCAGAACTTTTACAGACCCAGAAGCTTTTCTGAACAGTATTTGGATAACATCATAATGATATAGAGGCAGATGGAGATATCATATATCGGACTAGCAGCATTTAAAGTCTAATTATGAAACTAAAATCTAAAAAGTGTATGTTAAATGCTCATGAACTTTGCTAGATAATTTTTTAAAAAATAAAAGCTCCTATTTTTGGAATTAAAGTTTTATATTGTTGTTAGTCACTTTCAAAAAGGACAACAAATTGTCAGACATGAAACTGTTAAAGATCTTAAAACAGAGAATAAATAATTACCATTTTGTCCAGATCAAGTCTAGAGAAGTGACACTCCAGTTTCTGGGACTCATCTTTTAAGAAGCTTAGAGTCACTTCAAGGACAGAACTCCTTAATCTTAGAAAGTTTTCAAAACTCCTTAAACAAGAAAACATACGTAAGTAAACTGAAGAAAATAACTGAGTATTTTAAGTCTGTACGCATGTATAATGACTCTGAATGAGACATTCTCTGTCTCATCTTGAGACAAAATATTAAAATTTACTTTCATAAACTTCAATTAGATTTTTCTTTGAAGGTCTGCTTCTATCTGCATCTTAACTGCAAAATCATAATCCTTATCCCAGCTTAATTTTATAGATGTACAGATATAAGTTATGCAAGCAGATAAATGGATTTTGTTCATATGTAGAAATCTAGGTGAACTTGCATATTGTCCAACTTAATCACTTTTGTTACATAAAATTTGGCTTGTTTCTACTTCCTGCTCAAGTCTATCAGTCTTTGCTACTTAGCTTTCATTTGAAAAGCAGTGGAGCTCTGCTGCTACATCTGGTGTAAAATGACTTCCAAACAATGTAAGAATATGGACATTCCTCATGCATTTTCTGTCCACTAAATTATAATTCACTCTGCTGGAGAGTCAAATTAATTATATGTTTTATTCACCACTCATTCCCTGTATTCTAGCCACAAAAGAAAGGAATGTTCAAAAATAAACATGCTCTATGTTTTATAAAAAACCAACAACAACAATTTTCTTCCAATGTAGATACTCATTATCTTTCCATCAATAAGGACAACACAACTAATCCCTAAGGGTCCAGTTCTACCAAATCAGAATTATGCTCAACAGCAAATACATGAGAAAATCTCTGCCATACACAATTCTCATGTAGGAATATGGCAGAACCCATAAATAGTATAAAATATTACACGGTCTCAGCACTCACTAAATAACCATTTGCAAGCAATGTCAAACAGCATAATTGGATCTGCATTATTATTACGTTTGAGGAGACAACAGCCTAGTTGCTTTCTCTTTTTCAAGATCTGTATTTTAGTCAAAAGCATGGATGTTTACTTGTACAGTGCAAAGGTATTGCTAAAATTACAGTTTAGCACATATTTTTACTCAGTTTAACACTACTTGACTTCTTTTACAGACTATCCTGAATTGAAGTTTACTGCTTTCAATAATTCATTACAAAATTATCTCATTTATGAAAAAGAAATCTCTTTATTAACAGGTCCATTTCATGCAAGCCTTCAAACAACTCACTCACAGATGCAACAGCTTATATGTATTGATTACCAATGAAATCATTATAGGTACTCCAGAGTTAAAAATAGGTTTGTTTGGAGCTGGGAAGAGCTTGGAAAACAAGCTAAAATTAGAAGAACTTTAAAATCAATTAGGTATAAATAGAAGATCAGATCATTAAGCAAATTTCAGTCTAGAACAGAAATCCAGGTTTCCTTCTTCTACAAGATGTGCTACCCACAGTTTTAGTTTATTGCACTCTGAACTGCAGATTGTATTCTGCCAAAAAAGGTAATTTACTCATTGGTATGGAAAAAATCTTTCATATATTCTCCATCCATGGGAAAAATAATTTGGAATAGAACAATTTTCCTCTATAACCTGTTACATACTGAAATATGTATTATTTGTCTTGATTCAAATCTAAGAAGATGACAAAAGGTTTTCACATCTTTACTCATTATAAAAGAAAAAATATAGTGTTTGAGTCAAATTATGCCAAATATGGTCTTCCAGTTTTTAAGATTCATAAAGATTCAGAAATCTGTTTTACGTCAGTCATTGGGAAAATTAAAGATCGTGTATATCCTGGTTTTAATCGGACATCCCTGTGTTTTTCCACATGGTTTCTCAGTTTCCCATCACCTCATTTCAGGACACTTAGATGTCCTAATCTTTCATTTAATAAATAGAAAACAAAACATTTCGCATTTTTAAATAAATAAGAAGTTTTTGTTGAAAACATATCAGCCATGGAGAATTTTTTCTGCATTTTCCTGGGCAGCCCAGTGCAATATGTGTTCAGAATGACGGTCCCTGTTTGGAATCAAGCGAAAAATGGAGTGAGAATTGACATTAGTACTAAGTTCTTTTACTCTGAGTGAATATTAATGACTTCTGCTTAGTCTTTCATCAAAAATTCATTCAGAATCCTATGCTATAGGAAAATATGCTCCACTTGGAGAGACAAACTCCTGTTATTGATGAATCTGAAGCTGGCAACAGCTACAACAGTGCACCTTTTTAAAGCCCATCTTTATCTTCTGGGTAAGTCTTTCATATGGTAAGCTTAAATTGCATGCCTTCCATGCCTCAAGTTCTGATTTTGGAAAAGTCTCTTTGCATCTCTACTCCTAAACTCAATTGCAAAAATACAAAATAAACACATTTTAAGACAATAATGATTATGGATGGCAAATAAAATAATGCATTAAAAGAAAGAATGCACAGATACAAAAACCTAGAAAACAAAATATTTGATGAGGGGCAGTTCTCAGCCCAGCCATATACATTCCTGTCAATAATTTTAGACACAGTATTGCAAGAAATTTAACTGAAATTTAATTTTCAACCATATTGTTATATTCCCGTCCACTGACTTTTTTAAATTTCCAAATTCAACTGCAATGACAGACTTCCTCTCAGGTAAAATGGCTTGTTAAATGATGTGTTTACATGAGGCAATGTATTTTGGGTATAGATGTTAATTCCTTTCAGTATCCTATCTGCCTTAGCTCCTTATTTTTTCCAGATACAAAAACATTTTTGTGGGGAAGTGGGAAAAAGGATGTTTATTTTTCCTACAGATAGCTGTAGCCACATGATTTCCTCCATACCACTGTGGCTTCTCATTCTTTTTTACAACATCTATTCACCAGCAGTGCTTGGCTGCACAAAGTCCCCACTATCATTTCAAATTTATGGAAGAAACAAACAGAAGAAAAAGCTGGCAGCACAGAACATTCATTCTTCTTCCAAAATCTAAAGCTGAACACATTTGTGAAAATAAGGCACTGTTGGATACCTTCAATAACATGTTCTTGTATGGTGCAGTTAAAAATGTTTTTTACTTAAATCCTACAGCCAGATTTCATTTACTGAGCACTGCTGCCACAGTGTGTGCTTTGCACAGGACGTGGTACAAAAGCAATTCAAGATGTCAGAGTCACTGTTATGCTTGCTCTGCCTCTGCCCTCTCATCCTGCCCCCAAACTTGGAATACCCTAAACTACACTAAGCTCCTCCTGGCCAGAACAAATGAACCTCAAGCTTCACACTTCCCCTTCCCCAAGTCTGCTTAGTCTGAACACAGCTGATGGCTATGCCATACCAGCCCATTCTCAGACATTACTGCAGCCCCACACAACCATAACGAGACAGTTTTGATAAGACCACCCACACAGAAAACACAGTGTATCCCGTGACACTGTGCAAATCAGAGCTGGTCTGACACATCACAACGGGGACATCAGCAGCATGCTGCCTGCACTAGTGTGCGGCTTCTGTGACAAGGAGATGAAAAGGATGAAGGGGAAGAATAGTCAACTCTCACAAAGCTACCAAGATAAAGACAACTACAGTGAAAACTGCAAAATACTTTTCCAGTGTTCCCACAGGCTAACCTTGTGTCTGTTCCTACATCAACCTCATTGCTTTCCCGCTGCTATCCTCCTTCCATAGGTGCTACACGTGCAAGTCTCCTTAAAACTGTGCTGCAGCACTCCCTCTGGGCATATGAGAGTTTAAAGACTTCAAGCTTTACAATTGCTTTTTATTTCAATTATTCTCCAGTGCAAAGCCAACCAGGGTAGTTTAATTCCACTGTCTTCTGGTCAATGACCTACTTCAGCTTGGCCCGACCAAACAGATGCTGGCATATAGTAAGACAACTACTCGTACAATGAACGTATATGGCCATGACCAGAGCAGGCTACTTTACAAAGAAACATGCTCTGTGAAGCACAACTAAAGTCATACTTTTCTACATCATAAAACAGAGCCAACACTACTAAAAAAGATATGAAGCAGTGAACATTCATTTTCAAATTAAATCTACAAATGATTTTAAGTACACAAAAAGCAGATGCATTCGATCTGGAGATCTCAACTTTACAATGTCACTCCTCAGATAAGAGCTCTACCTTTAGCACCAAAAAAAAAAACCCGCTTCACAAAAGCAGTGTAAAAAGAAAACACACCTCTCCAGAAAGTTTACGCATTGTATGGAATTTTAAAAGGTCTAGGTCAACTTTCCAATCAGTTCATATAAAATGACACAAAATTAATTATAAGAATTAGAAAACAGTCTTCCAGTAAGGAGTCAGAGGAACAACAGGGCCCAAGCAGGAAGTTTATGGCAGATACTGTTGATGGGCCAAGATAAGCCAAGATTTGTTAGAAGCTGGAATGAACTTCATGTTTCAGATTTTTAATGGAAAGTCAGTCCTGGATATACAATCATGGGATGGAAAGACAAGAGTTGGACGTTGACAATACAGGAAATACAGTAGTCAGGTTATTAAAAATATTAAAATATTATACACAAAAACATCTGAATGCGATTTAGAACTATACTACCACACATATGGTCTTTACTGAGGATGCCAAGACAAACTGAAATTTGGCATTTCCTACCTAACCTTACACACATATATCAGTGTATTCACAGTACCATTTTCTTTACTATTTTGTATGTAGTTTTCTAGTTTATTTTCCCAAAAGCTAAGAAAGCAGGAATTCCTGTACTGACACTCAGATGGCCTCCACTCAGGTTGCAGCATTTAAACCCATCAGACATATCTCTGCCACCTGAACTGACAAACTAAGAACAGACTTTCACGTCCCCTGCCACACATCTCAGTCTGCCAGTCTCACCAGGCTCAAAATAGCCCCCTGTCAAAGTTAATAGCTATGTTATATCTTTCCCCAAACACTAATGGTTCTTTACAAACTGATAGTCCCAATCTCCTTGTCCAGGTTGTCCTTTCCTCCATTTTCACTGAAAAACAGCTAGTCCCAATTGAAATACTCTTCTTTTTCAGCTTTCTTCAATCCTCTAGTTTCCCACAGTTTGTTTTTTGTCCCCCTTACACAGTAATCACCTGCAGGCAGCAGACTGTTGATGCATTGATGGTACAGAAGGGAAGAATTTCCTATTCCTGTTTAAGATATTTCAGCTTGGTCCAAACACGCCCTAGTCCAATACCCAGCAGAAAACATGGAGAAATTCTAAGGACCAGTTAGATAGCGAAATATAGCCATGCTACATTCCTAAAGCAAATTAGACACAGATCAATAGACAAACTCATCCATCATATAAATCCTCCTCCTCTCCTACCTAATTTCTTTTCTAACAACAATAGCAAATGCAGCTGAAAAAAATACTTAAGTTATTTTAAAAAATAGGTAATTTATTAAAACATAAGCAAAGTAATATATAGGTTTTCCTTAGCTCTGAAAGAGCTGTTCCAGGATAAAAACTGGCATGGACATTTTAAGTTCCACATAGCAAAGGCAGACGAATGTAAACATTTAGAATCGAAAGTATTTGGCAAACAATGCAACAGACAGCTTCTTCAGGTCTAAAAGCAAAACCTGTGCCTCAGAGTTCATCTTTGAACACCTTGGGAAGTACTGCTGAAAAGTTACTGTACGTGGTGGAGAAACTATACAAAGAAAGAAGGGAGAGTTACCAGCAACGGAAACTGCAGCAAAACTAGACTGAAAATGAGAAAATACAAACTACCAATTACTTCTGACATGGAAATGGTACACAGCCACCATTACTGAAGGGATATACTGCTTTCATCTGTATTCACAGACTCACAGAATATTCTGAGTTGGAAGGAACCCACAAGGATCACCAAAATCCAACTCCCAGCCTTGCACAGGAGCCTTGCACCCCAAGAGTAACACCATGTGCCTGAGAGCATTGTCCAAATGTTTCTTCAACTCTTGACAGGCTTGACACTGTGATCACTTCTCTGGGGAGCTGTTCCAGTGCTCAACCACCCTCTGGGAGAAGAACGTTTTTCTAATATCCAACCTAAACCTCCCCTGACACAACCTCAGGCCATTCCCTCAGGTCCTGTCACTGGTCATGAGAGTGACGAGATCAGTGCCTGAGCCTCCTCTTCCCTTTATGAGGAAGTTGTAATTGCAATGAGGTCTCCCCTCAGTCTCGCCCAGGCTGAACAGACCAAGAACCCTCAGTCGCTCCTCACACAGCCTCGCCTCAAGGCTCTTCACCATCTTCACTGCCCTCCTTTGAACATTCTCTAACAGTTTAATATCTTTCTCATATCATGGTGCCCAAAACTGCACACAATATTCAAGGTGACAGAATTGTTGATTTTAGAAGTGAACTTCCTTATTACTGTTCTGAACAAACACACTAAACAAATTTTATTACTTTATATGCATTCACACAAACAAACAAATAAAATTAGTATTTTTCTTCAGTTCTCACTGAGTTACATACATGATGACTCAAGCCCATTCCTATCCAAACCAGCATACCCAACAGTAATACATGTTGTTTAGGATGACTGTTGTTTCCAATGGAAATGAAACCTTGGCAAGTACTGTGAGTTCATTCAAGATCCTTAAGTAAATCACACGAAATCTTGGAGAGGATAAAAGTAAAACCTTTTATCACTGGGTATATTGAAATATAATAAGAAAGACTGCCTCTGAGATTTAGGAATATTTTATTTATCACTCTGTACTCATAAACAGAAAGAATCCCAAAAGGTACCTTCTCTTGTTAAAAACGTGCTTGTTCTCAATATAAACCAACAAAATGAAGATTGTATTTGCGGTCACATTTGGGGCTTCCTGGGTACATCCTATTACAATGCACAAATGCAGCATTAGGACAGAAATAGACCAGAGTAACATTAATCTAATTCTAACCCAAGAGCTCTTTTATTTCTTGCTCCAGCTTTCTTTCTCCACTTCCTTTCTGAATCTTTCATTAAGCACTCTCTTTTTTCTTTCTGTCTATTAAAAAAACCAAGTGTAAAAGTTATGAATTAAGAATGTCACCAGACTACCACAGTATCTGTGGATATGGTTAATCTTCCTACTTTGGCACTCCTGTTCCCCTAATTATGTTTATATTCTTCTTAACGGATACCATATATCTGGCTGAATTGCAAACTATGCTTCCAGATTTTACTGGAGCATTGATGAGTGGTCCTGATCTGCCATTACGTCTCCACTGTGCTAGGTTCTAAGAGCTGCCAAAACTTCCTTAACCCAAACAGCTTATTAACTCTAAATACAAGTTGATGTCAATGTTTATCAAATCCTGAATGCCACCACTTTTCTATTCTCGACTCTGTAATTGTTTTGTACAATTTGGGTTCTGCTAAGAATAAACATGAAAGTGTAATAATTCATTTACATTTCTGTAGTTTTCCTTGTCATCATAGGATGCCAACTCCTCTTAGATGTGAACGGCAGCTTCTGTTTCATACAGGGTTTTTCCTTATCTAGGAAGATCATGAACTGTCCAAGATCACAGAAAAGTCTATGGAAGACCAGCAAATATATCTGAGTCCTTGAACATGGGACTGAACATCCTCTTCCTCAATTGTATCTTTTCTGACCAACACTATAAAAATTCAGTTACAGCTGTATTCAGAATATGCCAGAACACAAAGTCGACCTGTATGCTTTCCATTACCTACCATTTTGAGATCCTTTTTCAAATTTTTTGTCCTTACTCTGCTATGAATTTGAAACAAATTTTTCCCCACTTACTCTCCTTTTACATTTCTAAACTTTTGTAAAGTCTGTTGAAAGGGGGAAAAAAAACAAATTAAAAAACCCCAACAGAACAAAATGACTGTGAGCTGACTGCCTTTTCAGCATTTCAATGGTGTCCTTGAAAAAAAACACAAGGCAAAAAGAAGATACTCTTACCACACTAACATCAGAATAAATCTCATGTCTCTGCTGACATTTTTTGAGAAGTTTTTCCATACAAGCAGGGGCATATGAAACCAATTCCAATTCCTTCCATCGTAATATTACGTTACATTTTTCCCCCCATAAAGTATATATAAAAATCCTTCTCCCAACTCAAACAGAGAAATGTCACAAAAGTTAAAATTCAAAATGAAGATCTGTAAACTGTGGGTCTCAAAAGTACTGTTTAATTTCAGAAACAATCATATCAGCAGTTCTAGAACACGCACAAGCAGGAGGTGCAGTTTATTAATATTCCACAGAGCTGGCTATATGTAAGTAGCACACATTGCCCAAAAAGCAATCAAGTCCTTCCCCTTAATAATAGAACCTGCTTTAAGCTTTCTCCAAGAAAAACAAATCTGGACCATATACAATATTCACTACCACACACTGATACCAGAACTCTGTACTGACCACTGTAATTTCTGTAAGTTATAATGTAGGCCTACATTCCCCTCTAGGCATCTCTCTATAGGAAGAGAGCCACTGGTAATGACATTTTCCATAGACATGCCAACTGATGCCAAAATGACACTGAGTAAGTGACTACAGGCTGCCAAACTCTGCTGGAAGGTCAATACTGCAAAAGATGTTCCATTTCATTCATAATTCTAACGATTAGAAAAACATGGTCAACACAAACACTATTGAAAAGGCAAATATAAATTATTTTTTGGGGGTTTTATGTTAGAATTTGTATAAATGCACCTCAAAGTAATTGCTTTTCCTTCACTGTGTTGTTAAATAAAGAAGTTTTGAAAAACTCTACAAGAGCAATAGAAACTGCTTTAAATGTAGGCTCAGGTAACAGACATGATAGACTTTGTAAACAGGCATTAGTAAAACTAAAGAAATACTTTTTTGAGGGCTGTTCTACTAAGTACTGAAACCTCAGCTGAAAATGGAAATTATATTACTACATTTCCTCAGTCTTCTGTCAATGTACCTAACTGGAGGGAAAAATACTACAACTCCTTAAAAGTAAAGAAACATAGCACCAGAAGCATCAGGGCCCCAGACAAAGCTGTATGACACTGGAGTTATCACTGAAAGTTTGTACTGGTAACTTAGGAGCAGACTGATTTTTTTCATCGGTCTCAGAAAATACAAAGTTTGATTTCCCACTGTCTTTTTTTCTTCAGACATACAACCCCTGCCAGCTGCGACACTGGTTCTCCAAAGACCTATACACCATCCCCACACCTCTGGATCTACCCTACCATTTCTTATATCCCATCCACAATGTAAGCAACTACAGCCAGGGCTATGCCAGGTCCACCTTTCTCAGGCTGATTAGGAAAAAAAAAAAAGAAAGAAAAAATACCCCCAACAATAATATTTCTAATTATCCTGAAATAAATCATAAACATAGAATATTTGGAGTTGCAGTTAAAATTAAAAAGAAAGCAGTCCTAAAATCATGAATTTTCAGCCAAGAGACCACTGTGATATTTACTTTTAGCCTATGAAAATTCATAAAATTTCATACAGTAATTCCTGCATCCCAGTATATAGCATAAAGACACAAATACATTTTTCTGTAAATACATCTGAAATTAAAAAGCCTTAATCTATCTTTACTTTGTTATCATTTAATAAATTTTGACCTGGCAGTGACACAGACCATGGCATTTCTAGACAGAATACTAGCGCTGAGGAATTTATATTCATTCTGTCTATTTCAATTACTACAGGGTTTTTCCTTGGGGGAAGAACAAGAGAAATTTACTTCTTGTGGCATGGTCCTCATATTTTCCAGCAATCTCAATCTATTTCCATTCATTTTCCAGTATTTACTTTGGAAAAAAATATTTCATAAAGAGGAAACTGAACTTATGTCTCTAATTCTGCTTGGAATTCTGTGTAACAAGTTTTCACATCCCTAGAGATTCCCATCACTGTCAGTAGAGAACAGTATACATATATGTATTTCTATATAGAAATGTATGCATGAGCAGAGATCAAATTACCTTTAATTACGATTTAACTGTAATCATATCAACTTATATGGAGGAAGAGTACAGCCCAAGCATCTTTAGAGTAACTTAAGACATGTAACTAATTAGCTCTGTCTTTAGAAAGTGACAAAATATAATTGTCTCATAGGAATTGTAAGACTTTTGTTTTCATACTTTCCAGGGTTTTTTAATGCAGTCTTTACAGCTACAGTCCTGCAATGAGCTCAGTGCAGGTCAAGATCTGCCTTTATTCAAAGTACTAAAAACTTCACAGTACAGGCAAAATCATGCACCCTTATGAATTTCCTCATAGGAGCAGTGCTTAATACTGTGATTAAAACTGTACATGACAGGAGATGATAAATACAAATTACCTATCTAACTGAAAGAAAAAAATACATGCCTCTGAGTGTTATTTACTAGAAATTATCTCTATAATTTGAACAATCCAGAGATTGCCCCGTGCATAGAAACAGATCTGATTTAAACCTCATATAAGACTCATATTCTACTTATTTAAATAACTAACAGGTTATACATGATTCACAAAATAATGACTTGCATTTTGCAACAGCTATGCACAAAACAACCTGAGTGTCGACCAGCAGGGACTTTAGAGGCATCCTCTGACTGTGCAGAAAATAAAAGCCTGATGCCCATTTCTGATCCCATCTCACAAGAAACAAATTACTACCATGTGGAATTTAACCAATTTTTAATTATCTTTATGAGAGAATGTTTTACATTATGAACAAAATGCAATGGATGTCTCAACGTTCACCACTGATTCTAAAAAAACATTGTCTTTATTGCTTTCAAAGGGAAAATTTATATCCCTATGAGCAATTAAATTAGTAACAGAGGGTCAACACTGGCATCTATTGTCATTACAACAGTCATAAGCACAATAAGCATCTCAGCAGACTCTTAAACCACTTCCTCTCTCTTCTTGGAGCACATTTTCATTGCACAAATTCAATACTTATGCATCAATTTATTTTGAATGTTAATCTTCTGAAAATCAGAACTAGTACCACAAAAACTGCATTTGATGAAAAAGTAATTTGCATGAAAAATGCCAAAAGGCATATATGAAATGGTATTTCGTACACCAAAACAAAATTACAAAGCCTCATCAAATAAATTGCATCCATTATCTATATAAAACCAGACTATAATAGGACAATTTTTCTCAGTAGCAAAAGGCACTTAAATTGCAGAATAACTTTCATTTAACAAGTTTAATACAGTTTCAGGATTATCTCATATACCGGCTTTGAACTGACCAATTGAACACTAAAATTCTTCTCATTTTGTTTTTTATTATAACTGGCATCAAAATCAAGTGCAAAAAGGGACTATGCTAATACAGTATTTGGCAAACTTTTTTTACATTTTCATTTTTACCAATTAAAATATGGAAAAATATTTGGCCCCTATGTCTATTGTCTTATATCTCCTTCATTTTCACCATTCATCGTCAGGGGAAAAAAACAAAAGAGGGATACTCTTGCCTAAATTTGAGCTTTTTCTCATAACTGCAGTTTTAAAAACTGAGGTAGAAAAATGGAAGAGGTTTCTTCAAGCAGAATGGAAAATCCATATCCATTCCAACACAAGTGAATAAAGGCATGCAACTAATGTGACACAAGGTAACATTTTATCATCCTTCTTAACTTTTCTAGCAATTTCTTGTTATTGAGCAACCCACAAATATTTTCCTTTTTTTTTCTGAACATAACAAACTAGCAATTGTTTTGAAAATGCACTTACACCTCTAAAGCCCTTTGAAATCCTTAATGACTTTGGTACAAAGGAGAATCTTCTCCAGAGCGCCCTAACTCTGCTCTCCCATATCCTAGTCTCCATAGTCCAAAGACTTCCATCCTCAAACACCTGTACAGCTCTATATGCCCTGTAGCCATGAGAAGCAGTTTAACTGATGTGCTGATCATCTCCCCTACAAAGCAGGGGCTTGGATGCCATAAAGGCCTTTGATGTTGCAGGAATGTCCAAAGCTGAAAGTCTGTTACTTCAAAGTGCTCTTGGTATACTGGAAACTTCCAGTTTCATGCTAGGGGCAGATTTTTACCTACATGAAAGGGGAGAAGAAAGGCCACTAGGAAATTCTTACAGGTTCACAGCCCTTACAAGCAAGATCCACTTTTAGCCTATATATAGACCATATTTCAGGAGAATTTGATCAATACCCTATGTGAGGAGATACATTTCTTTCTTTCAGCATTAATTATGTGCACAGTGATGCATCAAACCTTTGGCACAGCTTGAACCAAAGTTCTCAAGGCACTAACTTAAAACAATTTCTTATGCCAGAGGAATCAAGGATGGAGGAGCACTAAACTCTCTCATATGCCTCCTGGGCAGCATCTTACAGAAAGGGACTAGATAGTCTTCTTCAGCCTTACCTTCCATGAAATTGTCTCCAGATACAGAAAAATTGTATTAGTTTAAACTGAATTAAAGCCTAATTTAATTAGATCACCTAAACATTTTGCAGAGGGACCTTAAATAACGTTCAGCACCATAAGAAGTACTTTTGCTACTCATCTCCATTAACTTCCTACCTCCTCATAGCCACTAAACATATGAGTCAAGATTCACAATTCTCTCAAATCAATTCCGAATTTCATTGTCAGTTAAAAGAGAAACCTGTCCTCTCCCAGTCTCCCCACACAACTCACAAGTGTTAACTTCCCACACAGGTGGGTGGGAACATCCCTGGCACTGTCACAGCAGACAGCAGTAGCACCTCTTTAAACAGCAACATAATGCTGGACACTTTAAAGATAGATGTTCTAGGGATGCTGGGGATGCTCTAAGGAAACAATTGCCATCCTTGCTATTTAAATGAGGATCATGTCCTGGTTTCAGCTGGCATAGAGTTAGCTTTCCTCTTAGTAGCTGGTACAGTGCCGTGATTTGGATTCAGTGTGAGAATAATGTTGCTAACATACCCAAGTTTTGGTTCTTGCTAAGTAGCGCCACCCTACGTCAAGGATTTTTCAGTATCTCATGCCCTGGCAGCAAGGAGGCACATAAAAATCTGGGAGGGAGTGCAGCTGGGACAGCTGACCCAAACTGGCCAAAGGGGTATTCCACACCACAGAACATTGTGTTCAGTGTATAAAATGAGAGAAATTGCCTGGGAGGGAGTGATTGCTGGTCAGCTGGGTATCAGTCAGCAGGTGGAAAGCAATTATATTGGGCATTACTCATTTTTCTTGGGGTTTATTTCTCTCTTTTTGTTAATTTCCTTTTTATTACTATTGCTGCTGTTGTTGTTTCGTTGTTGATGCTGCTGCTACTATTATTATTATCTTTTTTGGCTTTATTGTTATTATTTACTTTGTTTTAATTACTAAACTGTTCTTATATCAACCCTTAAGTTTTACTTTTTTCCTGGTTCTCATTTTCCATCCTATCCCATTGATGAGGGCTGCAGGGAGTGAGTGGCTACATGGTAGTGAGTCACCAACTGGAGTTAAACAGAGTCATAACGAAGGAAGAAAATCTTGACTTTCTATATGCAAGCCACCATGAGCACATGGAGAAGACATACATAAGAGCTTTGAAAGATGTCAAGAAAACCCAACAAAATCACCACAGAAATGAGATGGTATACCATGATGATGCAATTCCAGCCTTCAGCAGTTGTAAGCCTCTCTTTCTCATACAGATGTTCACTTTGCAGCTTCCTCGCATCCTTCTGCACAGCACAAGACTGCCATTTTGTACTCCAAAGCCCTTCACTAAATTCAAGTACATAACAAAATTTCAGTCTCAGGATGGTAAGCAGTTTGGCACAGAATGAGAAGATACAGCCACGCTGCAGAAAAAGTGAGAAGGTCTCAAGTTCTTTCAAATAGCTGTGGGAGAGAACACCTCCAGGTCCCACACCAAATTAGCCTGATGCTGAAAGGAGCAAGACACAACAGGACTGCATTTGAAAAAGTGTTCTCTGTAGTAGATAACAGCACTGATCCAGGCCATATCTCCTCTGAATAAAAAATTAACTGCATTCAGCTATCTTTAGGAAGATACAGTTTATTTAAATCCACAGTCAGGAGACCTTGTCATAGCTCTGTCAGGACTGCTGTCAAGTCCCAGCTTTATTGATATCTTTTCTTGTGCAAATATCTCTATGCAGTACTAAAAGCATTGCTTTCTCACAGATGAATGAATAGCTGTCACTCCAACAGCTTAACATTATTTTACAATCCCCAGGATCATTTCTGTTGTCCTCCATTGAACTCTACTCAGCTGTTTCAAATCCACCGTGCCATGGGAACACCATTCTCTGGTATCAGCCCCGATTCTGTACAACCTCTGCTGAGAGCATCATGCTCCTTCTACCCAGTGGCGTCCTCACTGAACCTCCAAGGGTATCACTTTGTCTGCCTCAGTGCTACAGTGACAGAAACAAGTAATTAGAATGACTCCTACATTTTTCTGGCTTTCAAATCCAGGTCTCATCCTGTGAAAAGTACCATTTGACTTTCAGGTTCACAAACCAATTATTTTAGATCTGACTACTAAAAATAAGTATTTTTGGACTTTGACCCTTTAACCCAGAATCTGAAATCACTCCATAATGATATTTGTTGAAAGATCGCCAAGTTTCCTTTTACCTCTAGGATTATTTAACTTCGTATCTATAATTAATTTCCCAGTAAACATCTTGTCCACTAGAGTACCTATAAAATTAGTTCAAGTCTTTAACCAAGAACTAGGTTATGGGAAAACCACTAAAAGCATCCCCATTTGAGATTCCCCTTTGATAACAACTACATCTTGAAATCTGCCAGCTAGCCATCTGCCATATGCCTCACTGATCACAGACAACAAACACTCTTTACACAGTACTGTGGGCCAGCTTCAGGTATCTCGAGGAAGTGGAATGGACACATCTTTCTGCTTCATTCCAAAAATACTGTAACTTATTATATGTTGTTGTAACTTTAGAAAGCCTTAATCCCAAATGTGAAATAAGATCTTACTTATTGCAAATACAAATTCAACATGTAAAACACTCTGAAAATTTGGAAAGGACTGCATTAGAAACCACATTCCATTAAGTTGAAATAACTCTATGTTGGCAGAACTTACCTCGGTTATATCTAAAAACTACATTTTATAATGACCCTTTATTTTAAAGGCGTTATTATTTTTAACTCTGTTAGCCGTTTATAATGGACTCTTTCACCTTTTTGTACCCTTTGTATTTAGCTAGTAACTTATAGTCAGCATCAATTTCTTTCCATCTATTATATACATGCCTTAAATTTTATATTTTATAAAAATATTTTATAAAAATGTTTTATCACTGCTTCTCTATAAAGACAGAATTTAAGAGCTTCTATTACTGGCTTAGACCAAGGGTCCATCTGGCCTAGTGTTCTTTATCCAAGAGTGGCCATGAGCACTAGCTGGAAGCAGTATGGACAGGGAAAACATATATGATATTTCCCCTACACACACATTCCTTGACTCCAGTTGTTTTCAGTCTGGTGTATTTCCTGAACCTGGTGTGGGTTTTTCTCATTCTACAGCAGATTTTTCTTCTCAGTGCTTGCCTTGTCCTTGAACTAATCTAAATTTTCACACTCATATAAGTCTTCTAATACAAAAATACCTCATTTAACACTTCCCACAAGGAAGCACCTCTTTCTGCTTGGTTTGTTTGCCCTTCTGATGAGCTTCATTTGTTACTTCCTAGTTCTTGCATTAGAAGACAGAGAGCAATCACTCCCTGACTATCCTCTCTATGATGATTGTGTAGAGCTTTCTACAACACCTTTGTGAATTCTTAAATCCCTTTCATCTAGGCTGAAGATTCCTATGCCAGAATTCATTCATTCCTCCAATTGAATTCAATTATCCTTGGTGATTTTCCAGAACTTTTTTTCTTAATGTACCAGAACCAAAACCATTATTCAAAGCCTGGGTGAAAAAGGGACTTCCAGAGATGTATAATCAAGGTTTCTTTTCTTTCATTTTCCATTGTTTTCGTGTTTATTCCTAATGTTCAAGTGGCCTTTTTGACTATTACAAAGCAATGAGATCATGTCTTCAGAGATCTAGCTCAAGAGAGGTAATGGTCACTGCAGAGGCCATTATTTTATAGATATAAGCTATACATACACATTTATCTGAAATTACAATCACATTTTCCATTTCATTTTTCACTTACTCTTGTAATTTTTTTTTGTTACTCACTTTCTAATCTTGCTCTACCTTGAATAACTTAGAATTATCACAAATTTGTGTCATTCTTTGCCTATCCCCTTTATCATGCCCTTTACGACTATCACTTCTTCACCAAGACTGATTCTGTTCAGTGTCATTTTGCCTTTTATTACAAGTTGGTTACAGTTGTGCTACATTTAAGTTAATTGCTTTAAGGTTTGAAAATAGGGCCTTTAAAAGGTCCAACTAATCACAGTACTGCCTGGAGTCATGGTCTGCTCACACATAGGTATTTCAATCAGATCATAGCCATAATAACTGCTAGTTTTTAAATTGTCAGTTAATTCTTCCCCTCTACCAGAGTAAAAATTGATACCGAGTCTCCCATATTGACTAAAGAACTGGTTTCGTAAGTTGTCATCTGTTAAATTTATTAATTGTCTTCAGAGAGGTTGAAGTTGGCAACTAAAATCTGCTTCCAAACAATTATATAGCTTTCAATTATCCAAAAAGTTCTTACTGAACATTTATTTAGTTCTTACAACTATTTCTTAGTATTCATAGTATTGGTCATAAAAAATTTAGCAGGAAAAAGCTATTCCGGCAAGCTCTTAAACAATTACACTTTTGAAAAATATAAGATACTTTACACCTTTTTCATCACAGACAAGCCTACCTTGAATGATCTCATTTCCTTTAAGAAGGAAACAGTAAAAGTGCCAGAAGGAAGCTGGCAGACAGTTACTGCAGAATACTGATGAATGATACTTTGTTCATGCATTATTTCTGCAAAGCCTTACTTACATCCAGTTTAATGGCCTGAACAGCTTAATAATGGTTATTTCTGTGTGCAGCTGTTGATGTGAGGGTCTAAAATAGACAAAAATGGACAACAGCATTGCTTTTTAAAACATACCACAGATTTGTTTCACTGCTCAGAGAGATCTTACACTATTAGTGTCTCTATTCGTAAAACACATTTTCAAAGTAAAGTTTACATGCAGACATCTCCTCTCAGTTCTGCAAAGTGAAATTTCTCCATGCTCTTGGGCTCTTCATATACATAACCCCTGTTTGTAGATTTCAGTATAAAAAAGTCTTGATGGAATTATATTATGATTCAGGGCTTTTAAACTGTTTTTACAAGACAGCACAGCTTGTCACCACAATGACTATTAGCACTTTTATCAATAGAATTCACTTATTTTTACTAAGGCTACTTTTTAACAGTCTGTCAAGCAGGTTCCCATGTAACAGTGGAGTTGGGAATTCTCATCATCACTATTATCATCATTTCCATAATAGAATTTCAGCAAAATATTCTGAATTAATATATACTGGATTAAGATTGAGCCAGAAAGTCCAAGAAAGGATAAAAACTAAATAAAAATAAAAATAATAATAAAAACTAAATAATAACAAAAATTTTCATGTTTTTCTTTAAAAGAGTGTTTAAAATGCTTTGATTCCCCTTGTGCTAACTTAAGAGTATTTCTAACCAACCTGCCAAAGCTACAGATGTATGAGGGGGAAGTGTGGAAAGCATCTGTATAGGAAAGCACAGAGAAAGCAGAGATGTTAGCAAAACCCTGTACAAGAACAAGACTCAGGATACCAAAAAGGAATTTAGCTTGAAAGACAAAGGAGTCTTTATAGACCACCATTTCAATAAGCAGTGACTCTTTCCACTTCTCAATATAAAACCAATTGTAATCAAGGAAATGCACAAAAAAAAAGGAAGGAAATAAGGCAAAAAAAGATGGATTATTGCTAGCCATGTGGCAGCAGATTTCTTTTAAAACAATTATCATTAAACAAAAGGGAAAAGGGCACAATTTTTTAAAATTAGCTACTCACTTAAGAAGGGAGCATACTAAACAAATTAGAATAAAAAAAATACTGTGTGTCTATGGGGATATCGAGGTTAACTGTTGATAAGAAAGATTAAATAGCTTTTAGGACAGCATTGCTATCAAACAATACAAAAAGCATACTTGAAAATTCCTCTTAATACCCAGCAAAGACTTTATTCACCTCCAGAGTTCAGGGTCCACTGTTTTCATTCAGAAAGCTATTAGCTACAGGGGACTGCAATTTGCCAAGGTCATTCAGAGCAATGATTCTAACATAAACACACTTTGCTTAGCAATTAAAAAGATGTCTGCTTCTAGACAAGTGAGGGTTGCATGACTGGATTTGAATAAATAAGCCATATTTTCTAACATCTGGTTTGATATTGCTCTAATATCATATAAATGCAACAGTCCTTATGTACCAGTGTAAAAAGCTCCGAAAAAATCTAAAAGCATTAACAATATTCTATAGTTTTTTAAGAAAATTGTCACAGTTCATACCTAGAGCACCAAGCACATGCACACAGGCTTAGACTACTACTGGTTTGCTGAAGCAGAATCCTAACAGGGCCCTAAAAAATGGTTTGTAAAATGAATATAGAAGAGGAAGCAATGTGGATCCAGTGTAGTAGTGAAGAACATGAGACAAAACCAGAAAGAGTACCAGGACATCACCTGACTTTCAGGCTTTCACACAAGTTAAAGGATTTCCCTTTTGCAACAATCCACTGGCAAGGCATTTGGAACTGGCCACACAGATCTACCAAGGGGTTTGGCCTCCTGTATCCTGGTAAGTAAATGTTTTTGGAACAAGTATGCAGATTCATTGCTCCAGTACACCAATATGAGAACGCACTTGTGCCTCTACATTTCCTGGCACTTTTGTAATCAAAATAACAATATGACATTAACCCCATGTCAAGAAACACACTCCATCCTTGTGAGATGTTACCAGAGAGTCTCAGGAGAATGCCAGCCACCACTGAGCTGGCAGAGGATGCTCCCAGGTGAAAAAGGAAGGCAGGACAGCAAGAGGCACATCAGAACACCTCAGTGGCAAAATTGGCCTCCAGAGAAGAAACCACTCTACAACCCATTAATGATCTTGACAGAGTTGAGATGACAAAAAGGAACTTTGCTGTGAGGGCAAACTAGTCATGACTGTCTAGATTTCCTTCCTTATGCTGGGCATCAGCAAAATGAGAGCTTCAGTTTTCTTGGTGGAGTTGGGGATGGACAAAGGGAAGGACGGAGAAGACTCTAGTTGGTAAAATAGCCAAATACCTGATCTCAGCAGTAGAAGATATGCGAGACCTTGAGCTATCGTCATTTGTGGTTATGCATTTTCCTTTAAATGGTTTGTTCCATTTCCCCCTTTTTAAATGTATGGTATATCCCTAGTTGTAACTCTGCCTATCATCCCTTCCTTGGTACTCCAATTGGTTCATGTTATCTAATTCCTCCTACCCTCCGTTCCCGTTGGTTCCTGAGATGTGTATCCCTCCCCTATTAGCTGTTTATTGGTTCAAGCCTTGTGCAGGCGGGGACTTTGAATCTGTTTTAAGGGTGCCTAGGCTTCGGCTGGAGGCTCTTGCCATTCTCTCCTCCCCCCTTCCCCTTCCCCACCCTGGTCATGGACCGAACTGAAATAAACTCCCGCATCGCAACAGTCCTTCACACATTAAACCTGGACTCTTTGGTTTTCATAGACAAATGCAGCATTTAAAGTTACAGATGATATTTCAAATCCAAGTGTCTGCCACCTATCCATTCTCTTTCTGAATGCACACCAATTTAACTGTGTATCCAGTACCACTGAAAGTGATCAGCACATCACTTTCCTCTGAAATTATCAACTTTCATGCAATTTCCAAAATTCTGTATAAAATTGACGTAACATACCATGTGTACAGATGCATGACCCATGTTCAAGTTTTTCAAATAGGGACTCAGATCTGAATTCTGCTTTGGCTCTCTGAGACTGTGTATTAACTATTCTGATTTCTCTCTCTTTCCCTCACTCCTCTTCCTACTTCTTATGAAAAATAGGTATGCAAAGTGAGACTTTTCCAATGGCAGAGATATATAGGCAGCACAGAGAGACAGCAACCTACATGTGAAACAAGTGCTCCACACAATAGTCTATCACACACTCTGAGCACAGAAACAGGGTTGTCCTCATTTCTGTTAGGAGTAACATTGAAAGGCTCCACACTGCAGGAAAAGCATTTGCGAAATTTCAGCATCTTTCAAAATAAAAAGTCTCCAGGAAATTCTTACTGTAACAGGTCAAACCCAAGAACTACGTCCAGATCTACAGTTAATAATAATAATAATACTGTTAAGAAGGTCTTTAAATATTACACTGTTCCATATATTTATATCAAGAAAGGAAATAAAATTACCTGAGCAAAAAGCTGTATGAAACCAGCAGGCAAGGAATTTCTCAAGCCTATCACCATACAATCCTTTTTTCTCAAAAACTTTTTTTTATAATCTTTTATCAAGCAAAGTACTGCAAATCCTTGTGATAAAAGTTTTCCATTGGTATTTTCTATATTCATCAAAATTTCCAACATGTCTGTTATTATGCAGATTTCTATGTGGTCAGATTGAAAGAACCCAGAAGTAAGTAAACAAGACCAGTGAATAAATTCCTGGCACTCTGAAATAATAAATATCATTGTAAGGGCTATTAATTACCTACCAAACTGGGGTTAGCAGCTACAGAGAAGTGGCACAAAAACAATAAGGTTTATGAATTAAGTTAGAAAATACGTTGACTGATCCAAGAATTGCAAATTCAAACAGGTGGATTAGTTCATTGCACAAATAATTTAACAAGTTATGCTAACAACAGAACAATATTGAAATATACCAAGAAAAAATACCTTAAGGGTCTGATCATGATTAAGTTATTAAGTAATTTTATTAATGAGGTATGGCTGTAACGAAGATTCTCTATGTAAAAATGATCAGGTTTGAGGTGTGGAGTAATAAGATGGAATTTAACATTACTTAATGCAAAAATATGCTCTTCAGAGAATTTCTGCTGCAAGTTTTAGGTTTGATAGTTGGAAAGAGATGTACTTGCATATCCAAATTAATCACTCAGTAATTGCAGGTCATCAAAACAGCCACGAAGAAAACCAAACATAATCCTGAAATTAATCAGGGAAGATATTTTTTAAATCTCACTTACAATAGCATGAAAAACACTCTCAGCCTCTGTCCTCAAAAAAAAAGTGAGTTCCCGTAAGAACGGGCCGAGTCAAGACTTTGTGGAATAGTGAGACTTTTGCAAAGGCACATGAAAACTACTTATTTGTTCAGCATAACATAACAAAAGCGTGAGAATGACACCTCTCTCAACACATAACAGAGGCAGAAGTGCCACGCAAACAAAAAAGACAATGCTCGCCCTGCCATAAAGAACTTTTTTGAGGAAATTGGATGAGACTTTTTACCTGCAGCAGGTGAAATTAAGAAACTGCCTTCAAAAAGAGTAGGCTAAAGTTGTAATTAGATTAATACAGAGTTTGACATGGGTTTTGAGAATTTTCTAAGATGTCTTTCCCAAAGAGAAGACTAGAGCTGATGACACAAGACACCCTCTCTTGTACTGTTTCTGGTGTTCCGAAGTTACCACTTACAAAATTTACACACACAAGTACCAACAACCAGCAGCCATACCATTCAGTTGTTCTACCATTTTCTTTATAACTTCAAAGAGTTTTCCAAAGGCCCTCGGCACAATTATTCCCATTTTATAGAAACACAAACAGAACTGAAGTAACTTGACACAGGCTACAAAGCATGCCATCAGAAAGATCAGGAATAAAGAGCAGACTTCCCAAATCCAGTCGTAATGAAATGTATTGCCCTGTCTTTATAGAAATCAGTGATGGTTGATCCATACATTCAATCATGTCTAAGAGAACTTGTCTGACAAACAAGAAACACCTCAGGTAACACCTGGATAGACACTTAGGGCCAAAAACCTCAAGGCTTTCAAGATCAGGCTCAAAACATGCATGACAAGATTTCTGAGAGCAAATACTGATGGACAGCTAAGGACCTGCCTCAGCGGCCCTTACAATGCAACCTTCTTAAGTAGAGCGAGTCAAAGTGCTCATTCATTAGGAAATATTCCCTGAAACCCCTCTCCTCTGTCCAGCCAGTAAGAAAAGAAACAGCCTGAGCAAATGGCTCCGTTTCTGCGCAAATACACATCTAAGAACAGAAATCAAACACTGCGCAGGATCCACAGGTGAACAAAAGCCAGATCCCTGTGAACATTCTAACAGCCAGCTTTATTAGTTTAACAGAGGACTGTGTGCCTCAGCTCTCAACCCTCTCATTTTACTTAGAGTTATGTCAGAAAAGGTCATGTTGCAAAATATAAACAAATTACTCACATGGAGCAGATTTCCTAGGATTCCCCAAGTTCGTCATGCTGTTCTGAACCATAAGAATATCATTTCCTAGAGATACAGGCCTACCAGACAACTCCTAAGTCTCATTTATACCTGTGGGATATACTCAATTCCCAAGTCTCCTTTATACATCTGGCATATATTTATACCTGGCCTGTAAAAAACAGAAACCAGCTAAATTTCTGGCTACCTCCCCTCCCTCCCGTATCTCACACACACACAGAGGACTGTGTGCTTATCTTCTGCTGATCCAGACACAAAAAATCATGGCAAAATTCAGTTCCGACATCAGACAGATGCAGTATGCCATTCCCAAAACTTCAGAGCCAGAATATCAGATGTGATAGCTCTCACAGATATATTAGTTACCTACTGCCAACATTTTGAGGCTCTATCAATTGCAGCCTGGCTCACTGGTTATGCACCAAGCTTCCCTGTCAGGGGTCTCTGACCAGGCTAATTTTGCAGATGGCAATAACCACCTAATCAATCCATGTCTTTCTAAGTCCTAATGGAGCACCTGCACATCCAGGCATGAATCTTCCTCCTGACATCCTCCACAAACATAAATTACAAGTTTAGTGCATGCACCAGACAAGTCTCAGTGACCCCTTGACAGGTCAAACAGAGGTCATGCAACAATCTGATTTTCAGCACCCACTATTTCCAGCCTTCCCGTTTTTGAATTTTAAAGCTTGGAACTGCAGTTAGCATCACTCTCAGGTCTCAAGAGAACACAGCTTTGAAGTGATGTCTCATTTCTAAGCCTGATAACATAAGCACTGTTTCCACTAGGAAGTATTGCAGTGTAACAGGAGCAGATCTCTAGGATGAAATGGTTCTGAGGATATAAAATTCTTATTTTACAAGAGGGGAAAGTACCTGTGGCCTAGCTCTACAATGGCCTGGATACACTTTGGTGGTTGGAGCACATCCTTCAGTTTATGAATCCACTTTGCGTGCTTCAAGAGGGCCCTGCATTGCCAAAGCAAGTGTGGCAAGATGATACAGAGATTCACTTGAAAACCAGTAAAATGCTAGTGGGGTCAAAGCCATCTTACTCGTGACTAATACCTCGTCTGTCAACTGCCATGCCATGCAAAAACACTCACATGTATGTAAGGAATATCCATCTTAGGTACCTTTGCATCTCAGCCACCTCTTCAAAAATTCACCATTAAAGGCTCAGAAAGGTTCTCTGGTTTGTAACAGGCTGTGAAGACAATCAGATTCCATGAATGAAGCCCACTGGTATCAGAGGGGGTCTAGCGTCAGGTGTGTAATTAATAACCCTTTTTACCTCTGTACATTCAAGCCAGTTACAGTTAACCAAGGACACAATGGGTCGGTCACTTGGCAGGACAGAGCCACAGCTGTGACTAGAAATAGCACAAGGTACTAAGCTCACTGATGGACTCACTGGTTTCACTGATGACATCAAGGCTCTGTCACTGCTCAGTAATGCATACCAAGGCAAGTGCTTGTGGAACAGCCTCCCCTTGCTAAGATCATTTCAGTTTCTTGCTGTTAGCATACCAGACCCTTACCAATTCTGTCACTGGATTTGGATAACAACAGCTAATATTTCCTGATGAATTTAACTTTCACAGACTTGCCTAATCTTTCTTTTAATGTATTTTGTACTTCTAGTCTTCCCTGGCTCCTACATTAATGAGTTTCACATTTTTATTTTATGCCACATATTTGCTCTTCTTTTAAGCATGATGCTTGACAACTACATTTCCTGTTCCAACTTCTTGCCTTATAAGAAACTGTACATAATCAAATTCAGCTCTGCATTTGTATCCTACCTGTAACTTTATAGACTTATTCCATTTAATGGGGGTTTTTTTCATATCAAAATCTCAACACTCATTTGTGTCCTCTGATAATTTTCAATACAGGCTGATCATCTAATCTCCCACACCACAATAATGTCAGAGCTTTCTATAACTTTTGCCATCACTTTCATTGATAATTCTGCTTAATTTTCTATCACCATCAAGCTTTTTTGAGCCTTTCATTCACTTAGTTTCTGTTGAAAAGGACCCTGACAGCTACCTCAATTCAAGACAGCATGTCAGCTATTGTCTGAGCCAGAAACATGCACTGTGCAGAAAGGAATGCTAAACAAAAGGCAGTGCCAAACAAGTGACCTCATTCCATCCCTGCTACCCTTGCCCTGGTCATGTCTACAGCTCGTTGGCACAGGCAAATAAAACCTTTGGCCCTTTGTCTTGTTCTCACAACACTGCGGCCAAGGGCAGCCCAGCCCACACCAGAGTAAGTATCTCTGCTGAGCAGGCAAGAAACCATGAGAGATGAGGACCTCCACAGATCCTTTGAAGCCTTCATTTTCCACCAGTGGTACCTGAGGCAACAGCACTACTGAACAGCTCCAGCTCTGCAACAAAATGATAGCCAATCTCACTTAAGATAAAAGGTGACAAAGTGCCTTTGTCCCACTTAATGATAAGAGGATGGAGTAGGATCCCTGCTCAGTACTGGCACGCTGAGGCACAGCCTGAAGACACCCAGACCTTGCCCCACTGCAGACTCTGGGTCTTGCCACAGCTTCCTCATAAGACAATCCTCCAGTCTTCCCTCAAAGACCACCTCTGCTGTGCCAAAACCCACACCAGCCACACAACCCTCCTCAGCTACTTACCCATTCACTATTGTGGGAACTGGGAACAGGTCTCCTGTTATGCCAAACCCTATAAAAATCAGCTAACCCTGGCAACATAAGTCACACATGCTGGAGTATACTTCTCCTCTTAAGGCTAGAAAAGGGCTAGACTGGCCAAACTGGGTATGGGTTCACTTTACACCACTGTTCCCCAGTGAAGAAAGAAGGAAGTCAAGGCAAAGCAGGGATGCAAGAGGAGTGAAGTTAAGAAAAGCCTTGAAGTTCAAAAAACCCACCTCTGAAATGGTATTTTCTTTAGATTAAGACTTTCTTGAAGTCCACCAGGGACTGACTTTGACCCCCTTTGATTTTCTGCCTGTTGCTCACTTAGTGAGATATTCAGCATCTCTGCCTTTATACCCTGTCCTTCAGGGGGAGTGAACTGGGTGACTATTGACCAACTGAGAAAAGACAGGAGAGAAAGAATCTCAAGGCAGATCTAGGGGAAAAAAGAAACATCCCTCAGTTTTCCATTAAAATACTGTGGTTTCTAACAGCGAGAGTGTGTTGGTGTGAGACAGAGTCTTTCCAAAAAAGTACACAAATATTTCTGTAACTAAATCATTATTTGAATCATTCCAAGAGCAAAAAGAGTTAGAAAGCAACCTTACCTCACTCTAATCTACTGATTGGAGAAGTAAACTCTTATCCTCTCAGATCTTTGTAGACACAAACAGAAATGGGACACATAAACTTTTGCTACTTCTCTCCTCATGTTAAGATGGCTAAAAAGTTCAATCATTAATTATACTCATTACAGTGCTGGCTTCATCACAACTGATGTATCTACTGATAGCCTAAGGGAATCATAGACATTATGTGTAACATGCAAAAAAGCCCAAAACCTGAGTGCCACAGAGGACCAGATACCGCTGTTGTCAAGGTCAATGAAGCCTGTGAGCACCACAGGGGTGAGACATTCAAATCTCCAGGGATCGAGATAAAAGATGGTATCAGAAGAAGCAGCGTATCTTGTTCTTCAGTGGGAGGTTTAATGCCTAAGATGCTGCCCTAGCAACTGATACACAGCACAAAAGCACCAGGTAAGGTGGACCTAAAGGTAAAATGATAAGCAGGTAATGGACAATGAAGTAAAACAAGGAAATTAGAAATTATATTTTCCTTGCAAGCATTTAACTACCAAAAGATCTCTGGAGGTGCTAACTCCTACTTCTCAACTTTTTAGCTAATTAATTTTTTCCCATTTTAAAAGTCTCATTTTAATTAGCTCCCAAGTTGAGCTGCCATGAAGAGGTTTTATTTTCATTCTCTTTTTTCTATATGTAAGAAAGACTGGCTTCAAAAGTACGTACTCATTAAAAATAATTAGTGACTGGGATACTAGTGAAATATATTCAAGGACACAGGAAAAATACATTGTTGGGGTTTTGTCATAATTTAGTTGCTTAGTATCACAACAGAAAAAAAAGCCATATATTTAAATAGAAGAAGGCTACCAAGTAGATTAAGTCTTGGAGTCACTAGTGTTTAAAGAGAGATTCATATCCCTAAGTCAGAAATGGACAGCTGCTTACAACAGTTGCCACAACACACTTCATAGCTGTCTTCATTACAGCTTGGAATTTTTCATTCCATAAAACACAGCACAAAGAGGCACAAGCAATACAGTCAATACCACAATAAATTGTGAAAATACCTGTCACTTTATTCCTCACATTTACATAGCTGTTCTAGCCTTCAATCAGGATTTTCAGAGTTACAAATAAGTACAGAAGTAAACTTTTAGGTCAATACATATCTGTAACACACTCATCTGTTGAGAATTGCTGGCAATTAGTGTGGATTAAAAATGAATTCCATTAAATGTTATGTTACATATTTGAAGATTATGTAGTAGTTTTTCAAACTACTGATGCCTTTCATATAAGCCTTGCCTTGCAATATGAATGTTATCACGAACAGAAAATTAAACCCGCAAGACAGAAATTTCTATCTTTTTCTTCTTTATCTCCTAACTAGATTATTCTATTTTATTATTATTTTACCCAGGAAAAGCCCAAGAAGTATTTTTCCAGACTGGACTGAATATTTTGCTCATCAAGGAATAGAGCAGTCTTATTGAATTGAAGTGGATATCATGTAAAGCAACCCATCAACACAAATACAGGTTTAACCAAATACAGGTTCAACTTAAAATTTACCAATGCCAGTAACATAAACAAATGCAATGCCTTTGATTCTGGAGTGCAATAACACTGTTCTAAATTACACAAATATATGATTTAATTATTTCTCTGTAACGCTGAGCTTTCTTACTGTTTTCTAAAGAGAAACATGATAGGACATCCCTATCAAAATATTTAGGTTATCACTTGATTCAATTCTACTTAAAGTCTACAGTTTTGCAACCAATTTACATTTAGCATTCATTTCTCATGCATGAGTTGACCCACTTACACATGCAGTAAATCTATGCCTTTAGGGATTTTTCTGGACTGCTTGCTTGATTTCCACCACACAACTCATTTTATTTTGTCAATACAGTGAGCAAGGTTACAGTCATCCTGTCAAATTTATTTATTTAAATTAAAATCAGAAAAACTATACCACTCCCTGTGGAACTTCACAGAAAACTTATCGAAACTTTGAGGCTACATAACTTCCGCAATCAACTGATTTTATATGAAAGCACTGATACCAAAAAAAAAAACCAAACCAATAGTTGCAGTAATTTCTTCTGTAAACTTACAAAATAGACTTCTGAATCCCTAGAAAAATATAATAAACCACAATAATATGTGTCATATTATACTTGCCTAAAAAAAGGAAAGAAAAAAGATTTTTCTAAGCAACTCTGTAAAATAAAGCCAGATGGAATAAGATCATTTAAGAAGCAGCTATGTAGGAGTCACATCTGCTTGCTTTGACTATCAGAGATCCACTTAACCTAAAATATTTCTCCCTATATCTCTTGAGGATTCACGTTTGAGAAGCTTCAGTTGAGGTCGTTTACCATCCTCACAGTGAGGCTGCTGAAAGGGAACCTTCCCTGGGCAGAAACTGTCCCAAGGTCACGTGCCATTCAAGTCCAAATAGACTTGTATGTAACAGAAAGGAACTTCCATTTTACACAATTTGCTAATGTGGTGTTTCTTTCAGACAGCTTACCAGAACCTCAGTACAGATTTGCAGATGGTGTTTCAGTGGATTTACCCAAAGGCCTATCTGAATTTACACATCTAATGCTATTGTGGGCAGTATGACATATAATAAACAACTCACTAACAGCATTATAAATCCTTATTTCGAATACTAACAATTTTTCCCAATGCCTCAGGCAGGGGTTTGTTTTCCAGCATCTCAAAGACAAAATGTTTCTGCTCTTTCTAGAGAAGAGTTATGCAGCTTTCCACCTGTGTTACACAAGAAGCAGCTTTGTAACAACATCACTGATAGACTCTAATGCTTCTCCTGCTCTGGACCAGGAAGTTGACCTTTAGGAGGTGAGGAATGTCACCTCATTAGGGATATCTGTTCTACTATCCCCATGGAATATGGTCTATAACTGAGTTACACATTGCTGAACACTGAACATCCACCTGCTCAGCAGAAATTTAACTGTCATTTTTAGTCAACTCAATTATTCAGTTCCACCTGTACTGATAGTTTCCCACGGAATTACTGTAATGACTATCTGACATTCCAAAAAGTATCCTTCAAGTTGGCATTCTAGAATCTAAAAATACTGTTTCTTCCCACATGTTGCGAGCTATCGTTACATAAATCACAAGGATTAAGAAAGAGAGACCAGAAAAGAGAAACTGAAAAAGTTACGGGAACAGAAAGAGAAGTCAGTGCCACCCCAGATGAATCACGAACACACTGCTCTGGATTCTCAGCAATCTTTTCCTCCCCAACAAACAACTGTAAAATTCCCTAGCAAAGGCTATGCCTCTCTCTACTTCTAATAGGAGCCTAATCAGAAGATAATGGTTTGCTCTAGGTGCTACTTACTGCGTTAGCATAAATAATCTCTGTGCTTTAGTTCTGCATTTAAGTAAGACCACGTATCCATATCCTCCATACTGAAGGATTCCAATACCTCCTTATTTCTCATACAACTCTGAAAACAGTGTAATTGAATACAGCTAAAGAAGTGACAAAGAAGCTTTGAGGAAAACTCCACAAAGAAGTTACAGCTTGTTTTTACAACATTTTATGATGTGTGGAGTATCAAAACATACAATAAATAAACAGTAAATGAAAGAAAATACTAGAAAGCTGAATATTTGGTGACTATTGTTCTACACAGGGATCACAGCAGAAAGAAGTGACAAAGCAGCATGCCACAAAATACCTTCAGAATTTTTCCTGAAGTTGTAGGTAAAGAATTCATATACATAATAACTAATCTAGCAACATCTCTTTCTAATTTTGTGTCATATTTTGATAATGATCAGTAAAGAAAGGTTTTTCAAGTAGAATACATCTTGAGGTTTCAAATGAATTCTCAAAGCTTCCCATTTTCTCATTTAGCACAAGTTCTATCTAAAATATTACTTACATTTCCTTAGATTTATCATCTCTTAAGAATGTGTTCAGTCATTTTAAACATTTCTGAGAGCTTACAAAATAAAAAAACTATGTAAAAATCTGCAAAAAATACTCATGGCCATTGAAAATTAATGTAATTCTTTTGCTGAGTCATTTTTAATTCATTTATTAGGACTTTACATTTAAAGGCAGAATGATTTCTGCCTACTGAAAATTAGAAGTCAAATAAACATCAACACAGAACTCTTAGAAAGTCAAAGGACCTGAGGCTTCTCAGAAATTCCATTTCTATGTATGTGTACAAAACAAGCTTAGAAGATCAATCCACATAAGGAACAAGGTTGGATGTCACTCTGTGCATGTATGTTCACCGCAAAAGAGCACAGCAGGTGCTCCACCTTCTTGCAGAGATACACTCATATTAGCAATAGGAATGACACATTCAACTTTCTTGTTTCCAGACAGAAAAAAATGCTGTTGAATGCAACTGATAGACACTTAATCACATGAGTTATATGCAGATATTTGAAGTGCAGCTGTGTGGAATCAAGCCTACAGCATGCCAGCTAATGAATAGCTTTTGGAGTTCATGTTAAACTGTCAGAGGTACCAAGGGCAGCAGAAGGCAATCAGTGCCAGGGGGCATCTGGCTGACCACACCTGCCACAGACATGCAGCACTCACGGCACTGCTCAGCAAGTGCTATTCAGTCTATGTTAGTTGACAAAACTGTCACACATAAATAAATGCTTATTTTTACAATGAAACAACAGCAACATAAAAATCATGCTTAGGAATATAGGGGCTTAGGAATAAAGTATGAATTACTTCAGAAGCAGTTAAATCCCAGCATTGTCTAAAACTGCATAAGCTGTTTTTGTATGAGATTTAAAACGCTTACCCAGTCTCTTCGTTGATGTGCCAGGGTTGGTTTTGTGAAATGTAGACATTGATGCTGCTGTTAATTTTTCTTGTTCCCTATTCTTCTCCTTCACTTGAATTCAATGGAGGGAAAAAAGCCCTTAGAGACAAGTATCGGCAGGCTTTGTGCTGTGAATCCTACAAACGGAGCTCTGGGCCATGTTGTTAACATCTTCTCCTGCCAATTTTCTCTACAATCTGTTTTGGCAATTTAAGAGACCATTTTATGTTTGAGCAAGTAAACAGATTGAACAACTCTGCCAATAGCTTCCAAATAGGGAGCCATGGCTCACTGTGGGTTAGGGACAGTTTCTAATTTCAGATGTGCAGATGTGCACAACTACAGTAGCAATGTGGTTTGCGTCCTCCTTTAGTTGCTACTGAAGATGTATTTTTATCACATCTGAGGTAGTGCCCAATTCCTTATCATTTGTGTCTTTGTCCAGATAACAGGCGTTCAGTTGATTCAAATTATGGGGGAAATCCTGTCCTCCTCTGCATCCCCTGAAGCTGTGTAAATTTAATTGGAGGTAAAATGTGAACCTTGATAATTAAAAACCCCACACCATGCACCATATTTCATTAAAGACATTTAAAGACAATTAATACACAGCTTTTCTTTTTTCATTAGAACCCACATACAACACTTTCAAGAATGCTACAAGATCTTCACGCACTCTCTGCATCCAATACAGGCTTCACTAACTTCAGTGAGGAGTTCAACTCCTGATACTTGGGAAGCAACTCCCTTACTCCATAGAGGGGTTGATTCAGTGACCTTCTCTTCATTAACTCTACTGTCCTTCGAAATAGATACCTTGGACATGTGGTTTTTAAAGCAGATTTAATCTGTTTTCTTATTTTCCTTCTTTGCATTAAGGCATAGTTTTCATTTCAGAGACAATCCAAACCTACCAGAAAATGAGTCACATACAAATAAATTGACTGCATGACTTCATTTTGCTGTCTCTCCAAGAGATGAAGGTCAAAAATGTGTGGTGCTTCTTGCTCCTACATGATTTAAGTTCCTACCAGCATTAATGCGGAAGTGAGGAATGCTTTTACATGGGCTTTTAATGCAATGAGCGCAACCACTCTGAAAGCTTCCACGCATCCTTCCAACCAGCAACCAAGCCAGCAACCTCTACTGTCCAAGCACTGGCCTTTATCTTAATGAAAGCTTCTCACTCCATCAATTTCTATGGACACCTGTTTTCTTTTATACTTTGCAGACATTTACCAGAAACATACTTAAGAAAGAGAAACTTACTTCACATAGGATAAAACACGCTTCAAGTCATATATCTAGACATGAAAGTGCAGTGGCAGTAAGCTGCAGCTCATTGATGCAGACTGCTGAAAGTGTTCCATTTCCCCAAAGAAAATATTACTAGATTGAGTTTCTACTCCCTCATTTAGCCCTGTGTCATGGCAGACCAATAGTCTTTTGTTGTCATCTTTATTTATTCTTTTCCTTTTGCCACCTTAACTTTTTCCTTGCAAAACCAGTTTGCAGTTAGCTTAATTGCAAAATCACTTATAAAAACACATGGGGTTGGGTTTGGTTTATTTTTCATTTTTAGAATCTTTGCATTCATATTGAAAATCCTTTCAAAGTTCAAGATGGACAAAAAACACTGTAAGGTCCTTTGACAAAATGTACACATTTCTCTGTGCGAACAGCATACATTTTTTTTTGTATTGACTACATATTCAATGCTGAAATACGTTGTACATCTGCAGAACTAGGCTAAAAAATCATGAAATACTGGGGTAAATTTCATTATTTTCTAAGAAGCGGCATTCTGGCCCTGATACCTTCATAAGAGCCATAAAAGAAAGTCCACGAGTTTGGTCTAAATTTTCAGAGGAAGGATTGCTGATGGCAAAATAACAACCAAAATTTAACACCATTCATCTACCCACTCTCCTTCCAGTCCCCTCATGATTTTTTTCCCTCACAAGGTCTATATTCATAGCACAAGAAACAAGTCAGAGCACTGTGCTGATATCCATATGCTGCCAAATTTCATATAAGGACAAAAAAGACAATCTTTCAAAAATACTTATGCTACTTAACATTTATTATTATAAAATTTATTTTGTTATTTATTTTCATCAAGGATAGCTACACAGTTCTCACTTACCCCTTCAATGAAGTTGGTACAATTTTGGTTCAAATAGGCTCTTTGAGAAGTTTCTAGTCCTTCAAGGTGAAATCAAAACAAAACTGAAAATTAAATAAATATATTAGTATTCTTCCATTTTTCTGTATTTGAAAATTAGAATTATTTTAGAATTATTAAAGTGCTTACCTTTCAGTGTCTTGAAATCTTAATTAGATCCTTAGTCCATGATGTATACTGCTTATCTGACAAAAACAGAAACTACTCTGTGTGGAAGGCATTTCTGTAACTCAGGAGCTTTCTAATTAAATTGAAGATGTGGCCTATGCAGAATTATCTTTCAAGGATATAATGCTATAAATTGTTATTTCAGTGTAAACAGAAATGAAATGCAACTTCTTTTATCATGCACATTTTTAAATTCCATTTTACTCTTCAAGATTAATTATTTCTAATATAGTCCCTGACTTGGAGTCTCTATCAGCTACACACATAAAGAAAACAACTCTCTATTATTAAGACTGGATAGAACACTTCTATATTGGTAAGAATTGGATGGTTAGAAATGAAGAGAAAGGAGTCATACATGCAATGACCAAGGGAAAAAACTGAAATAAAACCACTTTTCCCATTTTAAAAAGCTATTTCTGGATCTGAAAAGGCAGGTGAGTATCTTTGGTTCAGGAACCAGAGAGTATCACAAATCGTGCAACAAGATCTTCCACTAGGAGAGAAACCCCCTGGATCCACTCAAAAGTAGAGCTGGGAAGAAAGCTCTTTCCCATGTCACAAAACTACTTGTTTCTTTTTATTATCTCCTTTTCCCACAACAGAAAACCCACTATGTTTTGAACAAGAGAGAGGTAAGAGCATGCAAGTGAGCTGTGTCATACTACTCTGTAGCATGATGTTGAGGGTATTGGGCTTGGGAGGTCTAAATACATTTCTTGGCAGGCCAATATCCCACACTCAGCACCACAGGCCTGCTGCAGGGCACCCCTCTCAATCTCTTCCAACAGAGCAGACCCATGCGAGGGATTAAGTATTCACCAGAGCATCGCTCGTTTCATCTCCTTGATGCGTTCCAGAGCTACCCCACACAAAGGAATCACTCTTGCTTGAGGAAGCTATGTAGGTCGTGAGAGGACCTAATTTAAGCTCCTGGTCTGAATAAAAAATACAGCTGATTAAAACCAGGGAGTCACTGAAATTTCCCAGATCCCAAATGGGAGTCTTAATGGTCATGCTTTTCACCACTCTAAAGAATACATTCTTCTCTCTTACAAGCCAGTAATTTCAGTTAGCCCCAGTATGAACATAAGAGATGAGCTTTTGTTCTCATCTTGTCTATACACTGCAGCAGTTGCATGGCTCTTAAATTAACTGTCCTCTCCATTGGCCAAGGCTCCAGGAAATGAGCCCAAATTTTTCATCTCAAAGACCAGCTCCAGACATCAAAATCTTAACTAGTGAATGCTTTGACAAGAACAGTAGATCTCCATTGCTGTGAAAAACTAGTATTTTTCAGTGACTTTCTTCTTCAATAGTGTCCCAACCTGAAAAAAGTTCTTTTCTTTCAAGTAAATAAATCCCATTATTTTCTTCTGATCATACTTACACTGGGTGTCTCTGATGCCGCGCTCTTACTTTATTACTACAGAGAGTGATTCAAAAACATTTTCACAAAATAATCCATAGGGACAAGTTCTTGCAGCAGCAGAATGATCAGCAGGGAAGCCAAGACAAGTGAATAAATATTGATTCTGCCTCATTTCTAGTTCACACTAGTTTTACCTATTTTATACATATCAGAACTTGCACTACGTATCACTCAATATTCCACCATGAAGTGAGTTAAACACGCTACAAGAGAATACAATACAAATAAATAACTTTCTTAGTGAAAACATAAGTCAGGAAAAGTCCCATTTTTAAAAATCCCGTTCCTGTAAGCTAATGAAACATGTTAGGTTTTGCTATTCGCCATTTCTTTGTCATCTTGCAGAGCATTGTCTCGCATGTATTTTCTTTTAAAACTCAGCATCAAAATTTTATCTGCTTCTAGAAAATTCCATCTTGCTTGTTATGCTAATTTTGACATGCCCTGCTAAAAAAGAGACAAAACTTTTTAACTTACATAATCCATATACACTTTATAGGTAAATAAAAAGTTACAAAAGTACTCTTATTTGCTGACAAATCTATTAAAAAAGTGAAGTGTCAAATCATTTTAATAAAGAAAATACTTTGAGCATACTAGCTGAAAGCTGGAGAGGTGAACACACATTGCCAATGTGCTGTACAAGTCCGTGGTATACAGTTACACACATTTCAAAATCTGACATACACAAATCAATCACCAAAATCAGATTGTTCACTCGCACAGACTTCATCAGAAAACACCAACAAACACGCCTTTTCTTAGACACACTACTTCTCCATCTACAATCACTTTAGGTTGCAGTCACATACATTACTGATTTGTTCCTGAGTCCTTTTCAGTCTTTGTAACTCGGGCGTATCGGTCACAATACTGAACCCTCTTCCTTTGCTTTCTTCAAAGTCTCTTTTGTATTTTACCTACAGAATAGAAAATACAGAAGAACAGGGTTGTTTTAATTTTCCACAATGTGCCCCTAGCAACTTAGCTTTTTTTACTGTAAACAAAGCGCTTGTGAAAGGCTTTCAGCCTTTAAAGGAGAAGCCTGCCTTCATCCACTAACAAAGATAGGCAGCAACTAGGCAAAATTCCCCAGCGCCCAAGCAACTGCCTCCTCCAGGGCTGCCACGGGCTCACCTCCACAAATACCGCAACTGTCGAAATATCACTCTCTGTGGTCATTTCATTCTCAGAGCAATCACCACAGTACTATAGCACTTACTCTCACACAAAGAAAAAATACCTATAACTAAACCTGGAGGCCTTCTAACACACAGCTTCACATTCCATCCTCTCTCCATGATGATTCTACCAGTCTCTTTCCCGGTTGAAGCATAAATTACGCATTAAAAAAATACTGCATGAAAAGAGTATTTAGAATATCATGAAGTCAAACCTTTTAGGTTATGGAATGGCTGCCTGTACAAGCTTAATTTGTCCCTCATGCACATATGAATTCAGATACTGCCTTTAACCAGGTACTTATATATTATCCTTTGGCAAGGCCCCTGCTTTATTGTGTATACAGCAGAGATGGTTCCACGTGTGGTCGCATCGTTTTTTTTTTTGGACAGACTACTTAAATCCTACCATCAAGGTAGGAGTATTAGTTTCCTCAGAAGCTTTTATATAGCTCTCATCACAGCCATCAATCAATCTTCATAATGCACCCTGGAAAGTGGGAATGGCGATATCCACATTACTAGGGCAACCTGCAATTTGAGGTAAAACAAGCTTGATTTCCAAAAACATACAGGGGTCTCTCAGGGTGTTCACTCTCAGATTCCTAACAGTTGAATATGTTCAAATTATAGGCTTGGGTTACCAGTACAAATACCCAGTACTTCTGCAAATCAGTCTTTGCGTACTCAGTTTCAACATAAAGAAACAAGATGAAATCTTCAAAATCTTAAGTCACTGTTGAGCAACAGATGAAATTCTGCAGCAACAACAGAGTCAGGACCCATGTCTCCACAGACGGATTCAGCTACCTGACCCATAACAACTTGCTTTTACTTCCTATAGCCCCTGATTTACTCACTACAAATGTCCAGGTTTTGCGACACCCTGGGAGAACAGTAGCAGACAAAGCAGGATTCTCCTTCACACAGCTGATAACCAGAAAACACCCAGCACATGCACCAAATTCAAGGCTGGTTTAGGCTTATTTCACAAACAAGCACTTAATATTATGATGGTGATGCACAGGAAGAAATACTTATAAATCACGAAAGTTAAGTTTCACAAGGCTATGGAATATAGTTTGTTCTGCCCATCCTAAATCTCAATCAGTATGTTAATAACTTCTGCTTTTCCTTTAATATAGCTCACATATGAACCCATCAAGCAAATCCTTGAGACACAGCAGTAAATGATCACATCAACAAACTACTATTTTTCATGTGTTCCAGATTTACAGCTGGCTGTAGATTTCACACAAGTATAATATTTTCATGCCACCCTAAGACAAAGGAAACAGACCCTTCCACTCAAGCTTTTGAGCAAACCATGGGGTGATTGGCCCATGCCTTTTTGTTCATCTCCCCCAGGTTCAACCTCTCTGCAACTTTGTTCCATTTGACCATCATATTTCAGATATCACTTTGTCTCATTTTGAGTTTCTAAACTAGTCTAGTCCATCTCTCCACAGCTTCTCGTTAAATCTCTTTACACAAGGCACTCAATATTCATTGCCGATTATCTCCCTTCTACCAAATGGCTCTCCATCTTCACACTGACTCTCAGAGGCTCCCTTAGATATACTGGGCGGATACACTATTCCAGGACCATCTGGTGCCGGGAAAGAGGTCTCAGGAGTATCCCTGAAGTTTCGATATTTGAAGTCATATAAAACTTTATCAACATTGGATTTCCATCGCCAAGGACACATGACTAACATAAAAGACTCCTTCATTTCAGCAAGCTTCAGTTCTTCAGCCCTAAATGCTAAGACAACTGAGCTGTTCAACAACTCAGTTGAACTCAACTGCTCGAAACAAACAATCAACCTGTCAATAATTCCAAGTAAGGGAACAGTCTCAGCCTTGGACCCTGCTGAGTATTTTGGACAAAAATTACAAATTTGGCCCGAAGCAGGCAGCTGATACGGAAATGTTCAGCCTTACTGCTTGAAGTTTACCAGAATTATGAGCACATGAACACATCTTAGAAATGGGTTCAGCCCTGCCTATAAGAGAGATTACCTATTGTTAGAAAGAGTATTTCTGGTTATTAGTTCCAAATGTACTAGCCATTAACTTCAAATGACCTTTATTCATCTAACAAAGGAACAGAAGAAGAGAGGGAGGGAACTAGATAGTTTTAACTTAATATTATTTTAATCCCTCAGTCAGATACTCTCTATTAATAAATCATTCCACAGGAATAAGGTTAACTACAGTTCCCAGAGCAGCTACTTTGAAACTATTAAAAAAGCAAATTATTTGAAATATTAGAAGAGTTAATATATGTATTATTGGATTTTGCTACCTAACTTCAAAATGTAGGTTTGAGTTATAAAAATCACAAAGTAATGTAATGTTTCATGAAGAACACAGCTCTGTGAAATGTGGCCCATCAAAACTCCTTAGTTAGTGTAAGTTCAAAAGAAAAAGGACCTCAGTTTTCAGAAAATGTCAAATAATAAAGGTACCAGCAGTCATTTAGAACTGAAAAGAATATTTTGTATAGGAGCGGTAAACACCACTACAACAAATTATTTAACTGTACACCAGGGCTGCCTTGGATGGAGTTAACTTTCTTCACTGCAGCCATTATAGTGCTGTGCTTTTTATCTGTACCCCGAACAGTGCTGATAACACACCAGTGTTTTGGCTGTTGCTGAGTAGTGCTTGCACAGCTTCATCCCCAACATCATTCCTGTAGGCTGGGGATGCATGAGGGGTTGGGAGGTGACACAGCCAGGACAGCTGACCCAAAGTGACCAAAGGGATATTCCACATCTTAAAACATCATGCTCAACAAAAGGAAAAGGGGAGAGGGGACATCAGTGATTAAGGCAGCCTTCTGAAGCAACCACTACGTGTACCAAAGCCCTACTTCCAGGAAGTGGCTGGACATTGCCTACTGATGGCAAGTAGAGAATAAATCTTTATTTTGCTTTGTTTCTGAGTGTAGCCCTTGCATTTTTCCCAAAAACCTTGACACATAAGGGAGGTTTTTTTCCTATTTTCTCCCTCTGCCCCACTGAGGAGAGGGAGTGAGAGAGCAACTTGGTGGGCACCTGGTAGCCAGACAAAGTCAACCCATCACAAACTGAAACCCTCGAAATTCAGTTTTGAAATGGAAATGTGTAATCCCTAATGACTGAATCATGAATGCAGTCATTTCCTACAAAGATGATTTTTAGTAACTCCTCACCAAAATCCCAGCCAATGGCTCATAATGCTTCGCACTGGCTCTGAAAAGCAGTCTCACAGATGCAGAGCACTCTCAGTGGTGTCTGCCCTGAAAAATTGATCTTCTGAGATATGTGTGGCATAAACATTAGAAATCAAACTGTAATAAATCACCATAAGTGAGAAAGTTTTAAGTGAAAATACTTCATGAGAAGTAATTTTGCACAGACCCACAGCAAAAGGACTAAATGATCCAACTGATCTTTCACAAGTCAAACTTCTCAGATTTGGGACATTAGAAAGAGACCTTTGAGAGACCCAAAGACAGAATTGTGTAAACCTATTCATGGGGTCAGCATGAAGCAGCCAGAGGGTCCATCTTACGCTGAAGGACAGGGGGTCCATCTTATTCTCTATATAAAATATTATGCTGGAGAAAATGCTGCTCATACTTTTTTGCAGGTACACTTGGCACTTGGCAGCAAAGTCACCTATTAGGATAACAAGATTAATTTTTCCTGGGAAAAGTACTCTGAAAATATAAATGGAGCATAAAAGATTGATTATACTCTTGGGGGTTCTGGCACCTACCCTTAGTCCAGCCTCATTTGCAATACCACAAGCATGTATCAGTTGAACAAACACCACAGGAGTCCAAAAACACCAAAGAAAAAGAGGCAGAGAAAGAATTCAACATGGTGGATCATCATGCTCTTTTCATCACTGGAGAGCTGTGAATAATGCTGACCTCAGAAATAATATTCATTCCATCTCCACCTCAAGATACTCAGTCACTCCCGAGCAAATATTATCTCCCCAAAAGCTACAGCAATGTTAAAGCTAGTTTCCTGTACAGTCCCTTTTTCACTTTCCCCTACAGACCAGGTAGTTGTGTAATTAAGTCTTCTTCCTTATCTGATACACTGCATAGCCCCACAGATTGTGGTATCATCATGTCTCATGTCCAGCAAGGAAGGAGTAAGCAGGTAGAATGCGGGGATGGGGCCCCTCACACCCACATTTGCCCTGAGAGGAATGTTCATAGACCTACCGTCTTTACCACACCCTGAATATTTATGAATTTGTTTCGGTATGCTGTGTTTGAGGCTTGCCCAGAGCCATCTGCTCCTTCCGTGCCCAGCACACACAACTACTCCCAAAAGGTCACCATCTGCTAATACACTGGTTTTCAGAGACTGGCAAGAAATCCTCTCCCACAGTACAGGTCCTAGAGGCACATCTTGGCAAAGATGCTTTTGTTTGGATCTGCTTCTTCCATAGAGCACATAGATTGTTGATTTTGTCTCAATTTTTCTTCTTTCTTACAAAATTAATGGCAAGACAGAGATAAAATTCACTCTGTAAATTGGGTTTTTATGAACGTGACTATAACAAATGTTTACAGATAAATCAAATGTAAAGAACAATTCTAGACTAAATTCAGTAAGACTTACTTTTAGTTTAGAATCTTTCTTAGGGAGGATGCCAGACACTGCCCTATCTGACAAAGCCAGGTTTCAGTCTTCCTGGTATAGTTTATCTTCTAACACTGCCCACAGCTCTACATCTCATTAACTTTCTGCTCATATTAGAGGTACATCTAAGTTCCATCTAAGACCCAACAACAGTACCCAATCAGCTGAAGCATTACTTCCGCTAATGGCAGTAAAACATGGTATTCCCACTGTCAGTCAATTAGAACTGTTATCCACAGAAAATCTAAACAGGAATACAGGAACTGAGAATGGCATATAGGGCAGACCAAACTGTCCTCAAAATTGTTACATGAACTGGAAGCTCTAGGCTGGGCATTCCTTAGGGACATCAAGGAGCCATGGACTCCTAAAAGGCCACTGATGAATGAATTTTGCTGTAATAGGGGTTACAGACTTCAGGGTTACAGACTTCATCACTTTTCTCAGATAAAGCAAAATAAAAATTCCCCAAGAGTGAAGTTTGCAATTTTTTTTAAATGGTCTTTAAAATGCACAAAGTCATATTTTAGATTTTTTTCCCTTTTATTATAGAAAAAAAAGCCATTTTCACAATTCATAGCTCTGAAGCATTCATCATAATAGTTGAAACTTTCTGAGAGAAGAAAGTTTCTCATTCAAAGATGATGTAAAACTGAAAGCATCAATACTCCAACACAACAAAATGCCTTTGCAGTTATATGGAGTAAAAATTTCAAGTGCCATCGCTATCATTAAATATTCTGTCTTTCTACATACCTCATTCAAACATTGGGCAAGTCTGTCTATGCCATCCTGTAAAGTACAGCCTCAGCAAGTCTCCGACCATCTGCAAATCTCTGCATTGTAATTTCCTGAAGATCTCAGCAGTTGTAGCAGGGAACTACTGCTAAATAACAAAAATCTTGGAATCCACGTCAGAACAGTTTAAATGTTGGATGGGGGCAAATTAAAATATATAAATAGTAGCTCTGGAGAGAACGTCTCTACAATGTGGTCTCTTTATACTTAGGATGATGCAAGTGGCTCAGGGAAAACGCATGGGCAAAAGCGTTCCATATCCCAGGATGTGCAGAGACAGGAAATTGAAGGCAGTGAGAGATCAAAAATTTCAGAATGAGAAAAAGATGGGAGTCCTCCATTTGGATGTATGACAACAGAATGTGAACAGTAGCTCGGATCCAAGTAAAATTATGACAGAAGAGAGTGCAATCTGATACTGTTTCAACAGGCTTACATCCAAACAAGTTGACTAGGCTCCACTCCATCAAAAATCACTTCCACTGCAACTACATAGGCACTTCTGCCCAAGAAATTATTTTTCTGCTACTAAGTATTCTCTCAAATGCCTTGCACCTTGTTTTGCTATTGGGTGAAGTGGAAGTCAGTGAGATTCTATTATTTTCTATTAAAATGTAACACTAATGTTTTCCAAAAGCTGCACACGCAGAGAAGATGACATAAAGAACAGGCCAGTCTCAAAACAACCTGATTTTCCCCCATGTCCATCAGTGATTATCATCCATTCAACTTGTGCAACAAACTTTACATCCACATTTTAGAAGCAGTAAACAAATTCTCTGCAGAACTGCAGCTGAGGAGATATGAGGTTGCAACCTTCATGACAGAGACACAGCGTCAGATCTTCTGTCCACTCCCTATCACTTGGTATATGCTGTGTTTGAACTACTTTATCTCCAAGGAACAGAAGTCTGGGGAGGTGAAGGATTTCTTACTCTACCACAACAGAAAGAGATCTGACTTTACCATATCTCATCTCCAGGCAGAAAATGAAAGACTGATATATATAATCCAAATGCAGCCTGATAAATTACCACAAATTACAATAATACCCTCAAAAGTGAAACCACTGACAGCAAACTCCTCCAAACAGAACAATAATTATCCGACATAGCAGGGGTGGGGGGGGAGGTGGGAAGGAAACACATTTAAATGTCTCATGTATAGATCTACTGAATCCTGGAATATTGCTTATATCTCCAGGGTCTGAACTAAACATATAGTCCCTGTCTTGCTGTTTTCATCACTGGGAAAGAGAACGGCCAGGCAATCACCAGGAGAACTATAAACTCATGAGCTGTGTACTCTAAAGGAAGTATGCAGTAAATCACGAGCATGTGAGCTGCTATATGCCTACACTCCACAGTGACAGAAAACGCGCAGCTGCTGGTTGGCTAGGGCACCAAGACTGAGCTAGCAAGTCCTGCTGAGAGGCAGGATGTGTTAGCTCGGGCTCAGCGCCATGCAAACCACGGTCATGCAGCCTGTAGTTGGCTCACAGTACTAGCAGAGCTCAGAGGCATCTGGCCACTGGGTACCAGAAAGATATAACACACAAATGCACATCCACACAAAAGACAGGCAGCTACAGCTATTCTAGGCGGGATAAAAAAAGAAACAGCAAACATTCCCTTCCCCGCAAAGCCCCGCCAAATAAAACCTCACAAAACCTACCTAATAAATATTCCAAATAACACGATGGTCATATTGATCCAAAGAGTATAGAATATTTGCACAAAGAATCAAGCCAAAAACTGAACTAAAAAATACAGCATGGCATGTAAAGAAGATTAACCACAGAAGGGACATAAAGAAGACTGATCTCAGAAAATTGTAATACAGACCAAGGGCACAAGTTGTAGTTATATGCTACAAAAGGTAACCAAAACAAACACTAATGGGCAACAGAAGTTAGCACATGACATGTGAACAAAAAAAAAAATTATAAAACTTTAATGAACAACTGCCAAAAAAATCAGGGAATGTTCACTGCTGTAGCAGAAGAAAGAAGATGAAACGAGTCCAACTGAGAGCCATCAGAACGGACCCCAGAACAAAGTGCAGAGGAAAAGGAACTGAAAAATCTAGATTTGAGCAATGTAGATGTGCAGGCACACAGGAGTCACAGGAAATAATGAGACACAGTGCAGTTACACCCTCTGGCCTCTGGTAAGAGCTTAGCAAGCTTGGGGTCTCTCTGTCACTCAGACACCACGTAGGTGGCACCTTATATACCACGCACATTAGTAAATATCCTCTTGTCTCAATCAGTTACAGCTCCTCTTGTTTATTTCAATCGTAAAGACATTGAAAGAAATCTCTTATTCCACAGAGTTAACAGACCATTTGACTTCAGGTGTTCTTATGGAACCTCCTTACAATCGTTTGTTGTGCCACTTCTGGCTTACTTCTTGAAAACTGATGTACCAAGTGGGAGCCTGCAGTGCAACCCTGGCTGCAAAATCCATGCACATTGCACACAACCTGTGCCCCCTTGGCCATATTAGTTGGGCATGTCTCATGCAGTCAGTTCCTCTGTCTCTGTACAACCAAGTGCAGGGGAGAAGGACTACCTATCATTTCCATTTAACTGCAAGGAAATTCTGAAATCCTTAATATTTTGTGTGCCTTTTTCTTCCACTCAGTAAATGAAGATAAAGCCAAAGCTAATGAAGGCACCATGAAGGTACCATAGGGCTTTAGAAGGAGCTTCCTTTTCAAAAGTTGGAGGGAAAAAGGGAAAAAAATATGGAAGTCCATAAAATCAACTTCCAGTTAATACATACTGCTTGGCACCCAGAGATTAGTCTTAGTTAAACTCTAACCAGAACTTGACAGTAAACCCCAGTTTTCCAAGACTATTTTGTTCTTCATTTTAAAGCAAGAAGAAAAGGAAGGTGAATGCAAAATGATACAGGTAAGAAAGGTAATTTCACACCAGAAAATACATAGTGGGCAGTTCAGCCTTTTATGTTTAGATTTTCATTCATTTTCAACTCTGAAAGTCAGGTATGTCTGAATGTCTTAATAAATTTCAGCTGCAGAGGGAACAGACACAGAAAATCTTTTGTCCCAACTAAAATTCCAAAAACTATCATAAGACAAATGTTTGTAATAACAACTGAATCCCTGCAAATGTTAATCTTTGAAGAAGTCCATTAGCTGAATCTCTTAAAGGGAATAATTTCTTTTACAATTCAGTATGTAGGCAACCTCCTATAAAAGCAAATCTAATATTTACATCATCAGCCTCCCAAATAACATGATAACAACAAGCAGAGTGAAACTGTTAGACAGACAGGAAACTCATACAATTTCAAAATTATAGCCACATGAACTGAGATCAGAAGATGCCAAAGGTCACCAGGAGAATCAGAGTTGCAACCTGGTTCTGACTATCTTTTCTTAACAAATGCTGATGCCCAAATCATCTGAGTATAAGATTTCCAATACCTCCAAACTGTTTTTCTGTACTCCTAGGAAATGCTTGCACTGGTAAATCTACCTCATTCGCGAAGAGGATACAGGCACATGACTCCAGAGCCCTTGGCTCAAGTTCATACTTCCCCATAATCATCAGGAATTGGACCCCAGTCCTGCCACAACTCACTGGAAAAGAGATACAGGTTATCCTCAGCTCCTAACACTAAAGGACCCAAGGGATACATACAAAAAATCTTAGCCACATACTCAAGTTGAAAGTCTTATAGAGAGAACATGGTAACTTGGGGCTAGTTTTGCAGTGTTGGTGGTAACAGGGAAATTAGACCACTCCATTTATCAGTTATCTAAGTAATATGGGCAATAAAAATATATCCACTTCCCTCATCCCGCCCCCATCAAAAACATTTGCTGCTCAGACTCTCATTTTAACATCCTTAAACTGAGATCAAACAATTAAATCATCCTCCAAGCTTGGCCTTCAATTTTAGAATCTTCTTTGGGCACCTCAGCTAAAGCTTGTTACACTTAATAGGGAAATTCTAACTATGTTCAATTTATCCTTTATTACCATTATCCCAGGGAATTCTTAAGATGGTGACACCTGGCCAGAAACAGTGGGCTTGTTGGACAAAAGGCAGATGTCACTACACACAACCTCATCAACCAACTCACTTTGACAATGAATGGAGAGAAAAGATGTTTTTAGAGAACTCAGCTCATTCTGAAGAAGATATTTAAAACATTTTTTAAAACCCTATATTTAAAACACCTTAAAATACCTTATAAAAGTAAAAATACAACTTAAAACTACCTAAAATACCTTTATGTATCTTGAGACGATATCTAAAGATATCTTTAAAAAGATACATAAAGCCAGATGAAATGAACTCTATGCAGAGTTCCAACAGTCCCCGTTATATTGTCCATACATCTCCAGTGATGCTGTGTTCTTGTGAGCTACTTCAAAATAAATTCATGACCAGTTTCCTAAACGTTCAGAATTCTAGAGCTGCACGCAGATGCCAGTACCGAGTTTGGTGTGGGCTCAGTTTTCAGACACAGGAACTATCAGCTGCATACAGCAGTGGTTTTTAAATTGAGAGCTGGATCACCAGATTTTTTCAAACTGTGCCTGTAGAGCAATATGTAAAACCCAACTAAAAGAGTGGTTATTTATGATGTGCAAAGGAACGAGAAGGGCAAGTTACCCTTTAAATGCATCCATTATTCATTCCTACTGAATACACATGACTTCTGCTTCAAACAGCGAGGGATATGTTGTGAGAGATGCCCTTCTAATAAAAACAAGGCAGGAATGTTAGTACCAGAAGGTTCCCTGCAGGCTAAAAAGTGACAGTTGGCTGGGCTAGGATCAGAGCAAAAAGTAGTGTAGCAGCAGGGCCTGCTTACATAGAAAAAAAAGTGTAAAGAAAAGAAAGGATCCACAAATTCAAGGAATTACTCCAGAAATTAACCAAAAAGTGTTGGGGGGGAGGGAAGAAAAAAAAATAACCAAGACAACTGGTTCAGAAAAGGAAGACCAGGCACCCCAAAGGGGCTGTACTTTTGATTTCTTATTAGAGATGTTAGCTAGTAATAACGAGCAAGCAGGAGGGGAGGGAGGGAAGAGAAAGAGAACAGTTGCAAATCACCTCAGCTCTAAAAACTGCTCCCTTTGTTAAATGGCCCTTAGTGAGTGGAGAGAAGGTGAGATTTTAAAGAAAGGTCTTTGTTATTTAAATGCTATCCCGTGCTGCTTTTTCAAAATTTCCTTAGAAATGTGTAACGAAAGCAACTATTTTTCAGTTCCAAGCCACAGGCTTGGTGTTGGGTTTTTTTTCTTTATTGACCAGGGAAAACTAGGAAAGAGGTCATTGCCTCTTATAAAAGAGACAAATTACATTCTTATATCTGATATATCCTAGCTTCTGATTGCTTTTAAAGTTTAGAAAACATTACACGGATGAGCTTTATTACTACTGTACTTCTGAAACAGAGACTGATTCTGTAACTTTTTCATAACTTTCAATGCTGTTTACTCTTCCTTCTCACCTCCAATATGAAGGAACTTACACCTTCCAGTACAACTTAATCTTTTTATTTTAGGGGAGGGAGAGTAGTGACAGAAATAGTCTGGCAACAGTGATACGAACTCCACACCTGACATTTGCATGCAAGGAAATAGACTGGCATACTATGTCAAAAAAAAAACCTCTGAAATATGCTAATTTTCTTGGATATGACATGGTTTGCATTTTTTTAGAGATTTTTTTATCTAGAAGAAAAAGGTGTCAGCCTACATTCAGCCAGTATGCTATACCCCTTTTTAATATCTCTGGAAACATCATATCCTACAGGCAAGATGCAACAGGAATTTTGGTCTGTCCTGTGCAATTCACCTCTTCAGGGAGGTATCTTGTACAGAAAGCAAATACAGCTTCTGTGAGTAGTAATAGAGTCAGCCTGCCCAAATCAAACAAGCTGAATAAAAGATGCATTTAAATTTAATGTTCATTAATTGCAGAGAATTTCGCCCAATGCCTATAGTACCCTCATGTGCTGGCATAATAAGAGCACAACTGATAGCAATTGCACAATGTACTTTCCAACATACTTATTTGAATTACAGAGATCAGAAACAAGCTTCCCATATTTCAAACAATGACTGTCTTTTTCCTTGACAATGTTTAGTATTTTCTGCTGTGGGCAAAAGTAGCAGTAAGATTGATCTTTGGGCTTCCTGTCAATTAAAATTCACAGACTTTGAGAAATGGCAAATATTGCAAAATTAGTTCTAGTGTAATACAGAAAATAAGTTCAAAGAAAAACACTGTCTCTTCACAATGAAAAAACCAAGAGAAGCTACATCCTTGTCACTCCATACACCTACCTCTGTAAAGCGCATTTGAACCATTATGTCTTGTTGCTTAAACAGACCATGTAGGAGTAACTCAGGGCAGGCACTTCAAGGCCATTCTTTCCACCACAATACTGTTTTTACATTATTTTCCTATCACAAAGCTCAAACATACATTTTAATTCCTGCCTAATGGAAAGATATGAAGGAGTATTTTCCATTTTCCAAAGCATGGGTAATTTTGAAGGGAGGCCACTCTGATATATTTTCCCTGAAACGATTACTGCTGAACTGGTCTGTGTGTGTTGTAATGGTACTGTGTCCAACCTACTGTAACCAGCAGGAACGTGGACCTCTCAAAACCCAGTTTCAGCTACAGTCATTGTTTGGAGGGGACTGCTCTGCATGATGGCTTGCAGCCGTCTAGGGACACCGTGTTAGCAGGAAAGCAGCCACTGATAGAGCAATAGAGAAGACCAAAACCTGCCAAAGGAAGGATGTTGTCTTTTCTGACACCTGTAGAACATCCTGGAAATGAATACTTAATATAAAAGGAAAGTGAGCAAAGAAATAGAGAAATAAATTCAGCACAAGACAGAGGGGTCTGAAAAGAAAGTTAAGTGCTGCCACAACCACTGCCAGATAACAACAAGAGGAAAGGAATTTTAAGAAATCAGTAGATGTAGATACACACGGCATTAGAGACAGCTGTTTGTTACAATGCTGAATACCAAACGTATTATTGTTTTCATTTCCTCACCTGTTTACAGCCTTCTCCTGATTCTTACAGATGGAGTATAAGTTCTTTTCAGGCAGCTACAGGGTTTTTTGTGTTGAATTCGTACAGCTCCTAGCAAAGCACTGTAGGATTAGAGCCATTAGATACTGCAGTAATCTGGGTATTTGCTGAGAGCCGACAGTGGCAGCTGTTCTCTCTGCCAGAATTCAACCAGGGTGTTCCGATGGACACCTATACTCACTGAGCCACGGCACCCAGGGGTTCCTGTCAGTGTTACTCAAGGTGTTTGGGGTCTACAAACCAGAGGGGTCCAGAAAATCGGCTACAAAGGCAGAGGAAGGAAGAAGATGCAGAGGACAGGCAGCAGCTAAGGGAGGAGTGACACTCCACTCCCTGACCCAGGCCTGTGTCAATACGGTGCGTTAACACTGCTTGTCTCGGAGATGTATCAGTACTAACACAGGCACTGCCTATATCAGACGTCTGAAGAGTGTGAGAAGCACACATTGGAGCAGCTCGTCTGTCACCATGCACATGGTGTGGCTCACACTGGCATACGGCACCGGCATGGGGAGCAGAGCGTGGATGGATTTTGTACCAGAGAAAAAATACTTTTGGTTAGCCTAGTCTAACTTCAGCCACTCTGAGCAAACTGTGCACTGTATGTGCACTATTATACCCTCGGTCGATGGTCATGTCACTCCCAGCTCACTCGGTCACACCCCTGACAGCAGCATCAGTTCAGATTTGGTGCTCAGATCAACAAGGCATCAGATGGCAAGCTATAGGCTGCACATCCAAAACACCCCACTCTTCAGAGTGGCTCTTCATTTGTTTGCTACACACAAATAATAGCCCAAGAGGTGGGAAGAAGCTCCTGTAGCACTCCTGGCAGATTCACCCTGTTGGATTCTGCCTGCAATGGGAACTGCTTGTCCCATCCTGGCAGCGCTGGTGGCTAGCAAGGTGATGGAGCAAGCAGTGGTCACGGTCAGGCCTTCACCTTCAGCCTCAGAGGCTCCTCAGTGGAGTAAGATCTGCAAACCACATGTGTAAGTCAGCAGTGTGGAGCTCCAGTGGGAGACCCAAGTGGTATAATGAAAAGAGAGTGTGAGATGGAAGCACCAGAGAAAGAGAAGAACAGCAGGGAAGAGAATTTCAAGGAAAATTTAAGAGGATTTGTGGTATTTGTCTGGCTGCATGGAAGAATTCTTGGGACCCTCATAAAATCCTGAACCTGTCTCAGTAATTTTCGAGAGAAAAATGGAGGGGAAAATATATTTGGCATTGCAAGAATACCAGGTGGCTTCACTGTTTGGCAACCATCTGGTCTGTTTTCTCTTTGTTAGTAGCACCAGCATCAAATGAGACAGAAATAGAAAATGTTAACTTTTAAAATACACACAATTAGACAAATAAAAGCTACCATCAAGCAAAGGGAATCCAGAAAATGGATAGCAGTGCGAAACACATGGCAAACCATTTAAAAGAAAAAAATAAAAGCACAACCACCCTGAATTAGAACTAAATTGCAGTTAATTTAATGCTTGTAATATTGCACAAGAATTATGATATTTTTGATAATAGTTTCTCGTTATCCTCCCCTCCAGTTCCTCCACACACCATATTGTAGAAGAGCTGCAGAAGCAGCCAGAAATGTTCAGATTACAAAGAAGGCAACTCAGTACAGAAGAAAAAAACTAGGGGAAGGAGGGAAACAGCAGCAGTGCCAAAGCTGTAGGTGACTACAAAGGAGCAATCCAAAGGCCCACATCTATTGATCTATCATTTAAAATTAAATTTAAAAGAAACCATAGTTGAATTTCACATGGAACTTTTTTGTGAAAGATAGTGGTAAGTACACAAAGAATTTAAGCCTTCTCTGAAGTGTCATTTCTTCAAGATGGTGGTTACTGACCCAAATGAAGATCAGTTATTTAAAATATGAAGCATATGCAAGGCTAGTTTTTCAGATGGAAGGAGAGGAAAAATTATCTGCAGGTTGATTTGCCCCCATGTAGAACCTCTTCTTTGCTCACATGCAGTAGGCAGCTACATGATGTTGCTTTTGCATATTACTAATATATTCAATTTGCAGGAAGAGCTTAAGACCTTGGCACAACGTTTTTGCTTTTTTTATTTTAGAACTAAACTAAATCACCAAGGAGAAACAGAAAAATAACAACTATAGCAAACAAATCTAACTTGAAAATTAAAGAAGAAAGGCAGTTCAGCAACCAGAGACCTCCTGGCCTCTGCCACTTGACTTCATGGTCTTATTCCAGCTGTCAGAGAAAACAATAGGTGAAAACACAATGAGAAGATTGAATATTCTAAAAAAATGCAACAAGGTCCCATAAATGCCGACACGTACAATGTAATCATTTCCATCAAAGAATAGCATCTATTTATCATGGCACATGTGCAGAAACTTGTTATCACAATCCTATCATGCACTAAGATTCAACACAGCTCTGCCATGAGATAACTCTTGACAATCTTGCTATCTTGATATCTTGATTTTTTAAATTATTTCTTTTTATTAACTTCTCCAACTTTTTAACAGCACTACTGGGAAACTTGCTTTGCCCATTTCCACCTGCCAGCTAAATTTATGACAAATACTTTATCCTCTGAAATTATTAATTATGGGTAGATGCCAACTGAGGCTGTTACCAGTTCAGCCTAATAAGAGGAGTCCTGCTGAACACACACTGAAGGACACACCAGGCACAGAGTGAGAAAGAATCCCCAATAAACACCAGGAACCCTAGAAACACAGCAGTGTAGCCACTGGGCTGAATCCCCAAAGCATCCACAGGAAATCCATTTCAAACTGGAGGACTCTGCCCTGGAATTTTTTACCAAAACACTAAGTGTCAATTAGAGCACCACAGCCTCAATACCCTATGTGCTCTACTCAAAGCATGACAAAAATAACTACACTGTGGAAACATGGGTTAAGAGAAGATCAATGATCCTGTCTCCTCTCAGCTGCCCATCACTTTGCTAAGTGAGTAAAAACTTCAAAATTACAGCACAGAAAATACATGACTAAGTTATGACGTAGACAGCACAGAAGAAGAATTGAGAATTTCCTGAGAAAACATGGTTGGTATAATTATACATTTCAAACTAATATATTAAATTTTATCTCCTTTTCTATTACTCTTTAGCAGTCAATATAAAAGATATTCCAGTTTTAAGGGGAAAAATTAGACACAGATCTGTGTTGCCATAACTATTACTAAACACTTGAAGACTTAGAATTTAAGGCCCTGTCTAAACTGTTTTTTGGCAAGGATTTATAGTGTCATTTTGGTAACATGGAAATAATTAATACATATCAAAGGTGGATTATTTTATAAAAACTCCCTATCATGCACACTTATCTTAGAATTTCTTGCTTCTGTTCTCTCTGATGTGATAACTATTAAAAGACTATATGTAAAAAAAGTCTTTACAAACTGTTTTCAAACATCTCATTTCAAACTCATCTACAACAGTCTCTGTCTCTTTAAGAGTAAAATGCATGAATTTAATTTTTTTTAGATTTATCTGTAAATCAACATAAAGCTGGCAATTTTGACTAGGAAGTCAGGAAATCAGCTCAGCAAATGTGGTAAACTGTTCATAATTTCTGTCATTAAGTGTCATATATAGTAGTGACTGTCCACATAAACCACTGCAGATGTCAAACCAGCCTGCTAGGACAACAGTTTTCTGTAACATCTCCCACATTTAAACCTTACATTTAGAAACAAACAAATTCAAGAAACTGTACCAGCTGGTGGGAGGAAAACACAAACGGATCATGTTCTGTTTTTATTTGAAAAGGGAAGGTGATGATCAAGCACCTTGTATTTTAGAGCTCTCCAAGTCCTTGCCTACTAATTAAATTCAGACACTGACCAGTGACACATTTCAGTTTGACCTCAGCCACCTAATGCTCTGAAAAGAATGCACATGGAAAAAGGTCAAACAAATTCCAACTTACTTTTAATTACAGCCTCAAATCCTCTGTGAACTCCACACTACATCTTGCTTCTTTAAACGTCAAAAAAACCTTCAGCAGAGCCCAGAGAAACACCATCTTTCCCATGAATCTTTTTATGATTCCTTCAGCTCACACCACAGCTATTCTGTGATTCCAGTAATTACATATGCATCTCACAACCAAGAAAGACTCAGTAAGCAAAACAGGACACTATTCTTTCCCCTCAAAAAAAAAGGCAAAAATTATCCAAGTACAGCATATATTATCGACTCCAAAGTGATATACAGCCCTTAAAGTTTGTGCTGACTTTATTGAGAGTTCCATAACTAAATCCACATAAATCTGGCTTTTAGGTCAACACGTTTCTCTTGCCATAGTGCGATGGAAGTGCCAGGTGCAATTCTAGCTGATTCAGCTGGAATTTCTGCCAGGAATTCAAGGGAGTGTACATGGCTACAGATGCTCAACCACATTTTGAATGGATGCACTGTATGCTTTTCACGTGCTTAAGCTGCTCTGCCAGCCAGCGCAGCAGAGACTGTGTCACAATCCCAAACTCACGCTTCCTGCTTCAAAGCAAATACTGCCAGATGTGCTACCTCCATCCATACTGGGATGCATAGGAACTCTAGATGAGGTTGAGAAACGCTTCTCAGACCCCTGCTGAGCCATCAGTCACATTATTAGCTGACCCTCAGTGTGGAGAAAGCCTAAGGCAGGAGCAGAGTTTGTTGCTGGATATCTGTTAGCAACACATTAAGAAATACCATCTATTTATTATTTTTAATTTGCTGAAAACAAGATGGACACACGGTAAAAGCCATGCTTAAGAATGATAAAAATTCTTATAATTCACCTATCCAATTCTACATCCTAAATGTACAGGTTAGAAATGTACATGCAATGCTTGGTCTTCCCTTCTCAAGTGGCAGAGCGCACTTCTCATAGCATTAACTAATTACAACTATAAATTATATTCACCACCCAAAACCTAACACTGCAAAGAGTTCAAAACCCCCGTAATAAGCCAGAAACACTATGACAATTTTTAACACACATTAAGCCACAAATCCTTGAGAAAAACTAAGTGAATAATACATAGTGGATTTAGCTACATTGTAGCTATTTCTCCAGCCCCCCCATCACATTAGCATACAATTATCACACAATAATTAGCAATAACACAAAACATCTAAAAAAGTCTGTTTGCCGCAATCTTTCAAGGCCCTTTTTCACGATATCTAAAAGTTTAAAGTTTTTTCTTCTTAACCTCTTCTTTCTCCTGCGCTCTCCTGCTTTTTCTTCTCTTTTTCATCTCCCTTCCCCCCTAACCCATCAGCAGAGATGGAGCCTTTTTCTTTACGCTCATAATCAATCCTCCCAAGCTGGATTCCACTGCATCTTGACATAACAATCAATTACTTTCCAAGGGTTTCCAGAGAAAAAAAAGAGTCAAGCATAAAGCTTTCCTTATTTGTTTTACAAAAGCAAACATGAACCTTTGAACAAAATTTTAGGGATGAAGTAGCTAAGGGTTTGATAGATAACTATGTCATTTGAGTACATGCAAAATTCTTCTTAGAAGAGATCAGAGAAAAAGTTAAAAGACTGTAAAGTGTGATAAGGGGAAAACGGAAAATGAAGAGTGGATCATTAATAGAAGACTGTAGAAACAAAAGGAAACTAACAGAAAGAAAAATGAACAAAGGGCAAGACAAAAAAAATTAATATTAAAAAATAACAGAAACACTATGTTCAGAACCTTCTCAGCATCATTCTCATTTATGAGTGCATTCTCACTTGTCTAATTCAGAACTCAGGCTTTTATTCAGTGAGTCAACTCCCCCCAAAACTGTAGAATAAAGAAAATGGAATAATAATAGGGGCAATACTGTGAAAGCAAATGTTTTAAAGAAGAAATCAAGATCCAAAACCCATGGATTCACCCATTTTTAGGAAAATTCAAGTACTAATAATACGTAGTTTCTTGGCAAAATTACTATCTGTATACTGCCTGATATCAGCAAGCTGAATCTGAAATCCCAAATAAGCGTATTTATAATGCCAAACAAGAAAACAGTGTTACTGGTTTCTCTTTTCTTCTACATGTCAGCAAAAAGCCATCAATATGTTATTTCATAACTGCAAGACATTTTCTCACACACTTATTTTGTTATATCCTGAAACACATGAGGTCAGTACTGCACTATCGTTAAGAGTTTTCTGACATCAGCTGCCATAGAACTGAAAAAAAGTTTTCTTATTTTCAAACATATGGTCTAATATATTTCCCAGGAGGGAAGAAGGCAACAGTTAACCCTCTTCCTTCTTCTTTACTTCTATTTTGTGACTAAAATGATTTTTTTTTAAAAAAAAAATTGCTTTAATCTGTGCGATTTTTTTTTCTTTTCTTTCTTTTTGAAAGGCTCCATCTTGACCCTCACAGTTTTAAGTGTCCCTGTACAATTATTGTCCTGCATCTGCATAATTGAAATGCTTTAATCCACACTTCTTTTGATGAAGGAGAGAACCTGACCTATTTTCCTGCTTCAGTTTATATTTTAAAATAAGATAAATGTTTACAGTAGATATTGTTTATGCAAACATATTATTGTCATGTAATTACTTTTCCACAGTTTTTGCTCTTAGTTTCTCATATTAACCCATGTAACTCTACACTTCTACATATGGGCTACAATAAATGCTCATCATATTTTGAAGGAAAAAGTCAACACCAGGGAATTTTTCCTCATGACACTCTCTGTGAACTCCAGCGAACTCCTCCTCCCACTCCTGACAGTATTTGTATGATGGTTTTTGTTGCATTCTCAATCTGTGCCCTTTGAACAGTGCTATCTTGAACTGCAATCCAAAAATCAATATCTATCTATCAATATCAGGAATATAATTTTATTGCCTGATTTTATTCGACTCTTTCAAAAATACAAAAATAAATCTTTTTAAAGCATCATTTGGGCAATTGCCCTTCAAAGAAATAAAAAATACCTACAAAAATTTTGCATAAGCAGTAACAGAAAAATATACACCTACAACATAAGTCCTAGGAGAGCTTGCATCCTATTTAAACTTTAAAATTAGACTATTTTGCAAGGCAGAAAAAACCTAGAATTTCCCTGCTGTTTAAATACCAATATACTTCAACCTTAAATGTCCTTGTCCCCAAGGAATATCTGCTAAATACAAGAAGAGCTTGGCTAAAGGAATTAAATAGTATAATAAACAGCACTTTCATTGCTAGATGCTTACTGGATATTATTCTTCTAGTGTATTAAAAATAAGAAAATCTTCCTCACTTTAGAGATCACAGAACTAGCAAATGAGTTTAGCAAACTAAACACCCCAGTTACCAGAGCAGTGAGAAATCGACCTTAAAAGATCTTGATTTATATCACTGCTTACTGAATTATATTTCTTTTCCAATTGTAGGAATTCCACTAGTTTTAAAATCCCTTGAAATCTAAACCATGGTACCTTATGTATTTATAACACTTCATTGTGTTCAGAAAACTATTTTTTTTAAAAAATCACCAAAATAACAGTCCATGTTTCATGAAGAATCCTTGCAAAGCAGGCTGGAGATCATCTCATCCAATCTTCTGTTGAAAGCCTGGGTTTAGATCAGGTTATTGGGGCCCTGTCAAGCCAAATCTGAAATTTTTCCAGCAAGGGAGATTTCACAACTTCTCTGGGCACCTTATCTCGATGGTTAATTGTTTGCATGGTGAAGCTGTTTTTTCTTATCTCCAGGACAGAATTTCTCCTGAAGCAGCTATTCCCAATGCCTCTTCTCCTACCACCATGCCACCTTGCAAAGAGAGAACCTCCACTTTGTCTGCACCTATCTTTGGACATGGGAAGACTGCAATTAAGTTTCCCCTCAGTCTTCTATTCTTGAGGCTGAGAAAGCCAGTTCTGTCAGTCCTACTTTAGGCATCACGTTCTCGCCCTCTTTTAACATCTTCATGGCTGTACTGTGGCTGGCTGGGATGCAGTTCATTTTCTTCATAGCAGCTTGTATGGTGCTGTGTTTTAGATATGTGACCAAAACAATGTTCATAACACATTCATGTCATAGCTGTTGTTGAACAGCAGTTTCACAGCTTGAATATTTCTCAGTTTGCACTCTCAATGAATAGGCTGAGGGTGTGAAACAGTTTGAGAAGGGACACAACCAGGCAGTCATGCCAAAATAGTCATTTTAGGACATCACCTATCCCAAGCATAATACCTGATTTTTCTGAAGATAATTACACTGACATTTATGATGTTCTAGTTATCTTAGTACTGTTTCTTACTTCTAATTAGCCAAATCCAGGGGTCAATTTGTATTAAAACTATAGAATAAGGCCATTAAAATGGAGTTCTTAGTGGAACTCGTCTGGATTTTTTTTTTTCTTNTTTTTTTTTTTTTGAGTTACAACTTAGGGCAGGACATGTTTTTCAAAAAGCTATTACATGACTTAGAAGACTAAGTCTCAAGAAGTAATTTAATAATTTGAATCCCTAGGACTGATTTAAATATTAAGTCGTTCCATCTGTGATGAAAATAAATTGGGCTTAGGCACTTCAGGGAACTCACTCTTGGTTTGGAAGTCAGAACGTAAAGGAGACAGACTAAAAGAAAATCTTATGTTTCATTCCACATAACTTTAGAGGTTACCAAACACCATTTTCATTTCTGTAAAAGCTCTTTCACCACCAAAAAGGACAGCTGGTAGAATGCAACCACAAAAACACAATCTTTATTAGTTTCCCACTTTCCATTTTCCTAAATTTACATCACATAAAATTAAAAGCTTGAGGCATTTGGCTCCAGCAACTTACAAGCAGTTCCCTATAACTAGAGAAGGAAAAGGTAGCCTAGGGTAAAAAGCAGCTCATCTTAATAGACTGTCATAATCTTGCCATTAGGTCATAAACAGCAGATTTGGCTGCTCTGCATACAGTGTTTCACCCTCCTATCCATAAGCTGGAGCTCTGGAAAGTTACAGTCATCCAAGCTTTCAACAGTTTGTGTTACTGTGAAAGAAATTCAGGTACCACCTCGGACCAGATGGAGAGAGGCCCTGGAAAGATGCAGAGCTATTACAGAGGATGACTGCAAAGATGAAGTTCCAAAGGAATCATTTTGGCAATGCAGATAGATTTTACTAGTTTTAGAAGTGGAAACTTCCCAAAGACAGGTGAGAAAACAGATAGGAAGAAGTGCTCCTGCTTCTGATTTGCTGTTGTTATTTTCAAAAGTAACAGAACACAATGAAAAGATGGTTCTTGAAATTAGGGAAGAGAAGTATAACAAATTTTATTGCAAGGTGTTCTCACTTGTTTCTCACCAAATCTCAGATCAGGCACATAAACATGAGGAAAAATTATAGCTGAACATGAGATTGACATTATTTGGAGTTCAGATGAGGGAAACTGGTAGAGAAATCTCAAAATGTACCAGAACAGCCCTTTGCACTATAATGATCAGGTTCGTAAGTGGCACCTAACCATTTGGCAACAGCTGGTAGTTATTTTGCATATGGTCACCAGGAATTTTGGGATTTTTTTGGGATCTGGACAGTGATCATGCCAAAAGCAATGGGTGATTTAGTATAAGGACATGGGCAAGAATGCAGCTTGCTTTCTAGGAGTTACTCAACCAAGTCTAAGAAAAAATTGCATGTCCGGGGAACATGGGGTTAACTCTGGCACTATAAACAGGATTGGAAAAAGAGCCTTCTGAAAGAAAGATTAGGACTGGGATTGCAATGCAGCGACACAAGGGAATCATCAGCAAAACTACTTTCATGGAAGAAAAGAAAAAAACCAGGGGCATTTCAAAAACGCAGCAGTTAGAGATCACTCACTTGCACTGGATTTTCGGAAGGGCTGATTTTTCCAGCTTTTTGGCCCCTTGCAAGAGCTCAAAAGGATCAAAGGAAGTTATTGTGCCATGAGGCAGCCATGGTGACACTTGCAGCTGCCTCAAAAGAGGAGAAACTTAAGTTGTGTTAGTAAGGAGATCTCCAAAAGTCTCCTTGAACTCTATTAGAAAGCAGGGGAATGGTGTTCATGACACACCATGTGACTTTAGGTCTCAGTGTAGTAATCTATACACAGTTAACAAAGGGCAAACTTCAGCATAAGAAAGATTCTGCTCTCAATTTACATCATATTAACTTCCCCTGCATGTACAGGTGAGTTCTTGGCAGTGTAATATTAATGTGGCACTATTGCACAGGGGTCAGCACGTGTTACTCCACAGTTTGTAAAAAGTGCTTGTTTTTATTTGCACTAATTCACAAAATTCAGTAATTGGCAATAGGTTGTTCCCAACATTAGTGCAAATTAGCAAGGTTCCACTTAATTTTCTCTAATTACTGGACTAAAAGGATGATCATGTAACACTGAGAGATAATTAGCTAAGTGGGTATTAACCGGGGTTTTTGTGTGTGAAAATCTCCAATCATTCAACTAGACACTGACTCAGGCATTTCCTTTTGAGATAGATGTTCCAAATGAACCCCATTAGCTCCCCAAAGCTGCATGGTAACAGCTGGAAATCAGCGCAGGCAACACTCAAAGAAAAATGGGCTTGAACAGGAGCAGCTATTCCCTTCTGAATTGGACTGCCTCAGACTAATTGAGAACAACTTCACTGGGCTGACAGAGCCTGTAGTTCCAACATGATAAAAATGATGTTTACACTCCCCAGGGGTACTGAGTAGAAGTCTGCCTTCTTGCATAGGAAACATTAGCAATTGCATCAGTTGTGAAAAACAGCTGCCTGACCACCCCCTCCCAGACCAAAAAGGACTCGACAGGGGCTGTTAGCTCAGGAACAGTAAGAACAGCCACACAGTCAAATAGAAAACATGCACAAATGACCAACACTGGACTAAGCAGCATACGAGCAAGCAATGCTATGGCAACAGAAATCAGATTTAATTGAAAGCGAGGTAAGAAAGAACTAGGGCAATAACCTCTGCCTTTCAATAGCATACATTCCTACTATAATTGAAATATACACAAAGCAAACACCCTTAAGACATAATATGCTTCAGTAATTTATTTCCAAATCAGGGTCAGGATAGTAACTAATATTTGTTTCATTTCTGCTTCAAGAATATGTGCCTCAAAGAAGAAAAAACTGGTAAACAGGGGAAGATAGGATATAAAGCAACTGTAAGTCACGTGTTTGCTTCTGCTCTGCTCTTTCAAATAAAATATCAAGCAGGAAATACATTTCCCCAGTCCTTCCTTTCCTTTCTAGGTGAAATATCTTTCTATTCCCTTAGACAGACAACATCCCATCATTGCTGTTGTAGCTCATTACCAAGGTAGTAACAACAGGCAGCTACTCCACCGTTTCCACAGCAAACATGAATCAGCCTGGTGAACACAATGAACCTTGGCCATCAATTCAGTACAGAAACAGAGTTTGCAGATGAATAATTTACTGCTGTCATCTCAAAAACTACAAAAAGGAAACGGTCTATTTATTTGTAAAGCAACATTATTGATAAATGTCCAGTTTAACCCTGGGATTATATTTGCTAACTTTTTTCCCCTCATAGTGAGGAAAGTCTAATATAAAACAGGACTTATTTACACTTTCCTTACAATTTTAGTATTTCTAATTTAATAGCAAACTATCAAAACAAAGGCTATTTACTTGACTTCTTGGGCACCGCATTTCTGAGAGACTTGTGATAACACAAGCATACAAAAAATGATCTCTAGTAAACCAAATATCCGATAAATGAACAAGTTCCTAGCTGATATTTTGACTTCAGCCACTTAACTATGATTCCAACTGAAGACTTTTGCAGTCAATTTATTGACAGACCCAATGCCTGCATTGCTCCATCTGGCTTCATGGAGAGATATATCCAAGACACAAAAGTGCTGTTGTTTAAGTCTCCTTGCAATACAAAATACTCAGCTGAATAAATTCACTTAGCTGAGGACCCACAGCAGCAGCTACACTGCATCTAGATCCCAAGCAGCTACAGACGACTACATCAGACAGAGCAAGTTCCTGGCTGTGACTTTATACTATCAGCTTGTTTCAGCAAAAGGATATTGTCCTGTGATTTCAGTAAAATTCCAAGGAATTCCCATCATCAGTGCTGCACCCAAAGTTTTGGAGCAAAGCGAAATCAATGAAAAGTTAAAAATATGTTATTTTAAAACTAAATATGAGCTTCCTTCAGTATATATTAGAAACAAAGCTGACTATTATTGAAACACACCATTCTAGCCAAAAACTTCTCTGCTTTAATTGCATTAAGGGCAACATTTATAAATACTAAAAATAATTCAGTGGACTAACATCTTTCAAGCTTGCATGATTTACAGAGTCAAAAAACATTTTCCAGGAATGAGCTAATCTGTTTTATTTATTTCATATTGTAACTATTAAAAGTTAAGAAAACTAACTTTCATTTAATAAGGATGATTATTTGCCAGTGAAGAAGTCTCCAAAGTACATAAACTCTTAACTAATAAAACACAATTTTCTTGCAAGTAGACAGAAATGATGAATCAGAAATACTTAAACACTCCAGGAATTTATGCTTATATTAAAGCAATAAACTGTTGCAGTCCAGTTAAAGCCTGCACCCTCCCTGAAGACAGCTTTGTCCGTAGAAAGAATCAGGACAATATTTTTGGTAGATATTCATGGATGTTTTATTTCTCTGACTGCATGGCAGCCAGGAGAGACACAGACCAGCCACATGGCCACCAGGTCAGGCACGGACTAACTACCAAAGGCCCAGGAATCATGGGACAACCACAGTTTTTGGGGCGGGGAAAACACCTATAACCAATAACAAACAGGATAACACCAGGGAGCTTGGAAACCCCGCAGACCATGCTTCAGCTTCCATGGCCCATCCCCCAGGGGGGCACCCCCACACCTCACCCTTTTGTTTTAAATACGAAGGTTCCTCTCAAGGGTTAAAGCACACCATCTGAAACAACTGCATATACACACAGTAACAAAATCCATTTCAAAAGAATGCAAGCCACCCCTTCGAGTTCCCAACGTCCAAAAA
>VYXC01008151.1:1664-19522 GCA_013397175.1 Platysteira castanea
CCCCCCTTGTCCTGGCACATTCCCCATTTCCCATCACACAGTTCCTACCCCCTCCCCTGCCCTGCTCTGTCCCCCACTCACCTCGCGCCCCTGTCACCCCCTGCGCCTCGCTGCCTCGTGCCCCTCATCCAGGCATGGGGGGTCCATCCCCCATTCCAGCCCCCTGCACCTCCCACCCGCTCAGGGTGCCAAAGCGACTGCAGCCCCCACTCCCCCTGCCCGCAGGGCACCTGCCCGCGCTGAGGACACGGGACGAGGGCACCATCTCCAAAACGCAGCAGATCATAACACACCTCAGGAAACAGGTACGGGGGGGCTTGGGGCACCCCCTGCCCCGGGCTGGGGGGTACTGGAGCCCCTCAGGGAGGACAGAGCTCTGTTGCATCACCCTCGGGTGGGACTGGGCGCGTCCCCTGGGGTCACACCGTGGCGTTTGCTGCACAGAAGTACAACGCTGACTACGACCTGTCGGCCACGCAGAGCGCGGACACGCTGGCCTTCGTGTCCCTGCTGGAGGAGAAGCTGCTGCCAGTACTGGTGAGGCTCAGGGGGGCTGCAGGGATGGGGGGCTCGCCGACGGTGGGCTCTGCTCCCTGGAGCTGTGCCGGTGGGCTCGGGTGTGCACCAGCAGAGCCAGAGAGCACTGCCAGCAGCAGCATCCTGGGAGCCTGGCATGGTGGGAATCGGGGTTTGGGGGTGGCACCAGTGGGTTGTGCAGCCCGGGCTGGGGTCTGCCCTTCACCCCAGTGCTCCCGCAGCCCCTCGTGGTCTCCAGGGTGGCTGTGCTGGGCAGGGGCTCTGGTGTGCTGGCAGTGCTGGCTGCAGCCCTGCCGTGGCCGGGCTGTGGGTTGTTCTCTGCCACAGATCCACACCTTCTGGGTGGACGCGAAGAACTACGTGGAGCACACGCGGAAGTGGTATGCGGAAACCATCCCCTTCCCCCTCAACTTCTTCCTGCCCAACGCCATGCACAAGCGGCACCTGGAGCGGCTGCAGCTGATGTGGGGGGATGACTACATGGAGGATGAGGAGAAGCTGGAGAAGGAGGTGAGGGATGGGGTCTGGGCACAGTGGGTCCTCGGCGGTGTCCGGGGCATCCATGTGAGTCCAAAATCCAATCTAGGGTCTGGGGTTCCCCGCTCCTGCTCCCCTGAGCGCTACCTGGGCAGGTGACAACCCTCTGTCCTCCTCCTCCTGCAGCTCTACCGGGAAGCTCGGGAATGCCTGACACTCCTCTCCCAGCGCCTCGGCTCCCAGAAGTTTTTCTTTGGAGACTCGTAGGTGGCCAAAGAGGGGGAGGGGAAGGGGCCTGAGAGCCCCTCGCACCCCAGCGGGGCTGAGCCCCCATGGTCTGCAGCTCTGGGGGTGGAACAGGCTTGCAGGGGACAGGGCACCCTCCCAAGGAGGGGGAGCCACCTGCAGTCCCTTGGGGTGCTGGGGCTGGGGCTGGCTGGTGGGTCTGGGTGGCTTTGGGTGGGGACAGTGGCCCAGGCACGGCTCTCTGTGCCCCAGGCCGGCCTCCCTCGACGCCCTGGTCTTCAGCCGCCTGGCGCCGCTCCTGAAGGCGAAGCTGCCCAACGGGAAGCTGCAGCAGCACCTGAAGTCCCTGCAGAACCTGTGCAACTACTGCACCTCCATCCTCAGCCTCTACTTCCCCTGGGACGGAGGTGAGAGCTGTCCCCTGCCTCGCCCTGCGGGCTCGGGCTGACCTGTCTCCCCGGGTGCGTCCCCAGCTGGCGCTCGGTCTCAGGGTGACCCTTCCCACCCACACCCCTGCTCTGCCCCTCCAGGTGACCCCCTGACCGGTGCCCCTCGGGCTGCGGGCACAGACGGCAGTGAGGCAGAGGAGGACCCCCACAAACGGCGCAACCAGCTGCTGTCGGTGCTGGTGGGGCTGGCAGCCATGCTGGGCTACGCCTTCCTGAGCGGCATCGTCTCCATCCAGCGCGGTGGCGTGGGGCCGGCCGGCCGGCAGCCCATCGCCCTGGAGGAGGAGGAGGAAGAGGAGGAGGAGTGAGGACGAGCCGGGTGACTGCTCCTCCCCAGCCCCTGGAACTGACTGTTTTTATGCCGGGAGCCTGGCAGCATCGCTCCCCGCGGGCGTTCCGCTCTGCGTCCCACCAGGAACCGCAGCCCTCTCCGTGGGAGCGTCCCTGCCACGCCAATAAACCTCCCTCTCTCCGCCTGCGCCCTCTCGTACTCCCAGCACACTCGAGGCCCTTCCCAGTTTCCCCAGTTGCCCAGGCTGGAGTGTTGCAGCAGGCACCAGTGTGTCCTGCCTGCAGCTCTGCCCCTCGCCCCAGCCTTGGGTCTTGCTGAGGACCGGCCAGAGGGGGGACCTAAAAGCATCAGTGGGGTCTCAGCAGTGTCCCCCGTCCCTTCCCCAACAGCTGTGGGGCTGAGCCCCACATCTCTCCTGCATCGTTCCTCTGCGGCATCCCTCCGGGCAGCGGTTCTGTGGGGCTGGCACCTCCCCTCCGCGCTGCTGCCAGCCCGGCTGCCCCGAGCGCGGCACCACAGCCGGGACACAAAACCAGAGCCAAGGGCAGCCGGGGCTGCTCGTCAGGACACGTCCCCAGCCCGGGAGCGCTCCCCGCTGCCAGCGGGACACCCGGAGCCCCGCTCCAGCAGCCGGGATCCCTCCAGCGCTGACATCTGTTTGCATTCCACCTCGCCTGCCAGCGCCGGGGAGCTCCCGCAGCTGGCACAGCTGGGAGCGCACCGCGTGGGCTGCGAGCGGGGCCGGGGGTGGCCACCTGGGCTCCGTCTGGCCCCAGGGTCCCCCGGGCCACCCGGCGTGGGGCCGGGGCCGGTGTTGGCCGCGCTGCCGTTCCCGCCGGTTTCCGAGCGCACGGATGGAAAGGCGGCGTGGGGCCAGGCCGGCACACAGCCCTCGCTTGTTCGGCCGCCGGCTGCCGCCGCCTCCGGCATCCCAGCCCTGCCGCTGCGGTGGCCGAGTGTCCCCGGGCCGAGCTCCTGGACACGCGCCCCACGTGCCCCCCAGCCGGGTGCGGTGGCCCGGGGGGCTCCCACACCGAGCCGTGGCGCTGGGCCAGCGGCAGAGCCTCCCCGCTACTGGCCCAGTTCAAGGGGCCCCGCTGGGAGGGGGATGACTCAGTGCAGCCCCCCCGAGCTCCCCTCTAACGTCACTCGGGAAGTATGTGCCCCACGCTCCCGGTTCCCATTAGCTGCAGGGGCTGATGGCTGCTCCGGCAGGAGAAACCACAGCCACCTGCTCTGGCCGGGGGGAAGCTGGAGCTGCCGACGCCAGAGCTCTGCTCTAAATCCCGGCTGCTTGTCCTGACTGCAGCAGGGCCCCGGGCCCTGCCAGCTTTGGGCCCTTCTCTGCTCCTGGGGTGCTGCAGTGGAAGACAGGAGGGAGATGCCACCCCTTGCAGTGACAGTCCCCTGCAGCACCAGCTCCGCGGGATGTCCCAGGAACCTGGGCAGAGGAGGGATGGGACCCATGGGGCTCAGGAAGTACCATCAGCCTCAAATCTGCCTCCTCTGGTGCCTGTCATAGTCCTGCCCACTGAGCTGGCACCAAGGGGAGGTCAGGGGTTCAGGCAGGTTTGTAGAAAACCTGTTTATTTTATGAAAACGTCTAGAAAAGCACGGGCGTTGCAGCCCTGGGGTCAAACAGGTCCCCGGGGGCACAGGGGGCTGCACGGGCTGTGCTGCAGCCCCAGCCCCACCAGAATCTTCTCTTCAAGCTGCCACCAGCACCGAGTTCCTGGCGCTGGCACCTCCCTCCCCTGCTGGCCGTGGCCACGCTAGGCTGGCTGCTTCCAGAGGAACGTCTGGATGGAGTCGCCGGGAGCCACGGCCTCGATGAAGCCGGTGCGCGGGTCGGAGATCCCGAAGGACACGTCCATGGGGGAGCTGTGGGGAAAGTGAGAGGGGATGGGGGCTCAGCGAGGTCAGTGGGGCCTTTAACCGGGGACCAGAACCGAGCCACTCACCGGTTCAGGACCACCAGGACGACGGCGCCGTCGGGGCGCAGGAAAGCCGAGTGCTCCAGGTCACACCGGCGGCACTTCTTGGAGACGGCCAGTCCCACACGCTGTGATCCCTCGGGGATGAACTTGCTGCAGGAACAAGCAGGGTCAGAGCGTGGCACCTAGGACGTGGTACCCAGAGCCAGCAGCCCATGGCCCCAACGCACCTGAAGTGCCCCAGGTGGTAGAACATGGGCTGCTTGTAGAAAACGTCCTTGCTGCCGTCCACGATCACTGGGCTGTCCACAAAGTTCTTGACCCAGTTGGGGCCTCCCTCCAGATCCAGGGCCAGGTTCCAGTCGGTCCAGCCTGTCACGTAGTTGTTGAGGTTCTGCGGGGCAGGGGATGGTGCTGAGCCACAGGCAGGCCCAGGGGGTGGCCAGGGTGGCCAGGGTGGCCAGGGTGGCCAGGGTTGCCAGTGCATCCGTGGCTCCCACCAGGCCCTACCGTCAGGATGCTGTGGCTGTACTTGCTGCCGCGGTCCCAGCCACCCAGCACCACCCTGGGCTCCCAGAAGTAGGAGCCCGTGGAGGCCTCCGTGGAGAGGAGGAAATAGTCCGGGAAGAGGTGGTGGGTGATGGAGAGGGTCAGGTCGATGGGCGCCAGAAAGTCCAGGTACCAGTGGATGCCGATGCCGCTGATGTAGCTGGCGGCCACAGGGTCTTTGAGAACCTGGCAGGAGAAAAGGGTCACCAGTGCCCGGGGCTGCAAGATCTGCTGTGGGGCCAGGACAGCTGCTATGGGGACTCACCACCTGGGCCCAGTAGGGCAGCATCACCCTCTGGTCATCCAGGATGATGAGCTGGACATGGCGGTGGGAGCTGTTGGCCAGCGCCGGGCCCAGGTCCTGGGCAATGAAGTCCCGCTGGTGCTCAGGGGAGAAGCCCAGGCACTGGAAGGGGTAGAAGACGATCTCACCGGCCGTGGGCTCATTCCCTGCCGTCACTGCCCAGAAGGTCAGGTTGTGCTTGGCATATTCATCCAGGAACCTGGCGTGGGGCAGAGGGTGAGCGGCCCCGTTGCGCCTGTGCCAGCCCCAGCTCCAGGCACGGCATCCCTGGCACCCACCGCGCTCCCCTGGCCCCTCACCGGATGAAGTACTTGGCCCAGGCCCGGTGGTACTTGTCCCCAGGGCTGCCCTTCAGTGTTCCCCTCCCCGTCATCGCTCCGTTCGTCTTCATCCAGACCGGGGAGGTCCAGGGGCTGGCGTACAGCGACAGCGGCCGCTTAGCCACTGCCTGGGCTGCTTGGAGGATGGGGATCTAGGGAGAAGTGGGATGGCACAGAGCTCTCCGGGTCTGTCCCAGCGCTGGCAGTGCAGGCAGCAGGAGGAGTCATCTCCTTCCCCAGAGGTGGGAAGGTGCTCCCTTTCCCCGTCCCACCCCACCCCATTATATTCCATCCCATCTCACCCAGGTGTCAGGATGAATCCTTTTCCTCCCCATTGGACGTGTTCCCCTTCCCATCCCATCCCATCCCATTCTATTCCATCCCATCTCGCCCAGGTGTCAGGATGAGTCCTCTTCTTCCCTTCCCCTTCCTATTTCATCCCATCCTATCCCATCACATCCCTTCTCATCCTTTCTCCCACCCACATGGAAGGATGAGTCCTCTCCCTCCTCATCAGCAGCAAGGAGCTCCCCTTCATCCCCTGTCCTCCTGTCCCATCCCAATCCCATCCCAATCCCATTCCATCCCCACCCACGCAGCAGACCCCGTCCCTCAGACTCCTCCTGCAGGGCTCACCTTCATGCGCGTGTCCTCCTCGGTCAGGTTGAAGTGCCTCAGCTCGAAGTCGCCCTCGGCGTCGGCGTAGGTGTACAGGCGGACGGAGAAGTCGGTGCTGGCCATGGGCACACGCACCAGGTTGTACTCAATGCCTGCGGACAGGGCGCGTGGTGATGGGCAGCCCCGAGGTGTATTTGGGGGTCCAGCTCCCCGAGCCCCTCAGAACGAATCTCAGCAGCCAGACCCCAGCCCCACCACCCAGCAGCGTTGCCTGCCCTGGGCTCACCTTCCTCGGAGAAGTAGGAGCGGAGCAGGTGGTTCTGGGCATCCTTGGACAGGGACTGGATGTTGATGGCAGCCGCGTCGGTGATGGAGCCGCCGAACCCCTTCACCTTCTGGTACCTCTGCGCCGTGTCCAGGGTGAGGTGGAAGTCTGTGGGGACACAGAGTGTCACCATCCCTGCTGTGTGGGACCGGCTGTCTCACGGCAGGTGGCAGCCAGGGTGGTACCTGGGGTCTTGGTGTTGTGCTGGAAGCTCCCCTCGCTGCGCTCCAGCCGCTTGCCGGCCTTGCTGCTCTCGTACTTGATGTAGGAGCCGACGGCCGGCAGGACCAGGGGGTCCAGCGTGTCGCAGTACGTGGCACTGCAGGCACACACCAGCGAGCCGTGCCCAAAATCCTTGGCATCACAGGGACGGCCACCTGCAGCAGAGGAGAGACCAGGTGGGCACCGAGGGTGTGGCAGGAGCCCAGCTCATCCCTTTGACCCATGACAGACTCCAAATCCGCCACCCTCCAAAGCCCGGGGACTGTGGGACGTGTGCCAGCACGTACCTGTGGCCTGCAGGGCCACCTGTGCCAGCAGGAGCCAGCCCAGGACGCTGGCACAGCCTGGCCCCATGGCACCTCTGCTGCAGCGGCTCAGACAATGCTGACGGACACTCTGGAGCTGGGAGCAGGGTGAGGTGTCAGCACCCAGCTCTTGTCACCCTGGCCCAGCCCCGCATGGGGACAGAGACACAGGGCGGGGACAGCCCTGGCATCATGCCCCTGCCCAGGGACTTTGGGGACCACGAGACGCCCCTGCCAGGGCTAAGCCTGTCCTGCCTGCTGCCCACTGCTCCAGCCCAGCACTCACCTTCCCTTCCACCTCTCCAGAGCCCACCAACAGCTGTGGCTATGTCCCAGGTGGGGGTGCAGCCCCCCAGGTGTGGGCAGCCCCCAGGTGTGAGCCACCCCACCAGCCCGCTGTTCCCAGCCGCCCACGCTGGCTCTACCCGGCAACTTTGTTCCCTCCCATCGACTCCCTCCCACTCCTTTTCCCTCGTCATTTGTCCCACCGCTGTGCCGTGCCATGCCATGCCACGCCGCACCACCCCATGCACCCCCAGTGCCTCCCGAGCCATGGCTGGGAGCAAACATCTCCACACTCCCCATCCCGCAGGCGTGGCAGCTGGGGCTTGTCCAGCCAGAGTGGTTCAGAGCTCAAGCCCCTGGCATGGAGAGTCCCACATTCCCCTGTTCTATGCAGGTGCTCACACCCTGTCCTGTCCTTCCGCTGGCGCTGGGCAAGGAGCCTCTCAAGGAGAGCACAGGAGGAGCCACCTCCAACCCTCAGCACCCCGGTGCCAGACTGAGGACACCTGGGGACCTCTGCCAGGGCAGGATGGCCCCGACTTGTTGCTCCCCAAGATCTTGTGGGATGTGGAGTGGGGCCAGGCGGCCGTCCCGCCTCCACTGCCTCCCGCTCCCTGCCTGGGAACGATGCCCGGCTTGGCCAGGGCATGGCCTTAGCATGGCCCTGCTGCCCAGGGCTGGCCCATCCCCATCCCTATCCCCATTCCCACCTGCTGAAGCCACCCCGGATCCCCGGGGACTCACCTGCTGCCAAACCTCCCTCTTGCTGCGTCTCTGTGACAGGGGCGGCAGGACCTGTGTCCCGGCTCTGCCTGCTGGGAGGTGACGCATCCGGCGCAGCAGGAAAGGTGAGTTTGGGATGGGACAGCTCATGGGATTCCGTGTTTGAAGAGGAGCCTGGGGATGGTTTTGCAACCTGGCTCCAGTGCACTTTCCACACACCGCAGCATTTGCAAAGCTCTCCTGAAACCTGCTGCGGTGGCCAGAGGGAAGCCGGGGAGGGGAGGATGCTCGCCAGCCCCCCGGGTGCCTCCACCACCCCCCACAGCCAGGCCTGCCCTGCTCCCCTTGGGAAGAGCCCCTCGGGAGCAGCCCTGTGTCCCTGCGACACCTGGGACAGGGAAGGGCCGGCTGTGCCCAGCCAGGGTCCCTGCTCAGCCCACCGGGCAGCAGCTCGGCTTTGCCATGGCCAGTGCCACCGCCGCGACCTGCGTCCCGCTTGTGGCTGCTCCAGCGCCTTTCCTGGCACGGGCAGGGGCAGCAGCCGGTCACGGCAGGGACCCCCGGCCCCTCCTGCGGGCTCCGCAGGCCGTGGGCACAGCGGGGGCTGCAGGTCCTGCCCCCCGAGGTGCCCTCGCCCCCGCCGTGGGCCGTGCCCCCCGCGCCGGAGCCCGCAGCGGGCTGGGTGGAGCCGGCTGCAGCAGTTTATCCTCTGCAAAACAAGTCTGGGCTCCACACCGTCTAATTTGGGATCCTTCCTAATTGCAGGCATCTGCTCCGCAGGAGGAACAGCAGGCGGGCGGAGACACGGGGGGAGCGGCAGCTGCCCCGGGGTCCCCTTGGGGCAGCTGGTGAGGGTGGCCAGGGAGGCAGACCCCCACCCAGGGACCACAGCCCCTCTCTCGGTGTCACAGCCCCCGACCCAGGGTCACAGCCCCTTGCTGGAGATCACAGCCCCCCACCCAAGGCCCTGCTCCTCCTGCTGCCACCAGAGCTGGGATCCCCCAGCCCAGGCTGCACCCGTGGGGATGCTGGGGGTGGTTCCTCCAGCCTCACCCCACCCCTCGCACCCACTGCCGAGGGTGTTGCATTCCCCCCGTCTCCCGGCTGGCTTTTCAACAGGCAGGGAAGGAAGGCAGCGTCCTGCAGCAGCTGCGGTTCCCAACAGGCGGGAGCAGGGAGGGGCTGGGCCAGAACATTTCCCTGCACACTGGTCCCCCCCGGGCACTGCTGAACAGCGGGGGGGAGGGCTCCGCATGTGCCATCCCGGCACAGCAGAGCTCCCATGTCCCTGGGAAGGGAACATTCCCGAGGTGTCAGGAATGGCAGCAGGGCCAGGGCAGTGACCCTGTGCTGGGCACTGACGAGGTCACACCTCCAATCCTGGGGGTCAGTTCTGGGCCCCTCATGACAAGAGGGACATTGAGGGGCTGGAGTGTGTCCAGAGAAGGGGATGGAGCTGAGGAAGGGTCTGGAGCACCAGGAGTGGCTGAGGGAGCTGGGGGGGTCATCCTGGAGAAAAGGAGGCTCAGGGGGAAGCTTGTGATTCTGCACAACTCTCTGACAGGAGGGGGCAGCCGGGGGAGCCAGGCTTTGTTCCCAGGGAACAAGGGACAGAACAAGAGGAAATGGCCCCAAGTTGCACCAGGAGAGGCTTAGGTTGAATACTAAAGAAAATTTCTTCATGGGAAGGACAATCCAGCCCTGGCATCGGCTGCCTGGGGCAGTGGTGGAGTTGCCATCCCTGGAGGGATGTAACAGATGCGTGTGGAGCACTCAGGGACATGATTTAGTGCTGGCCTTGGCAGCGCTGGGGGAACTGTTGGACTTGATGATCTTCGAGGCCTTTTCCAACCTCAAGGATTCCACGATTCTATTCTGATTCTGAGCATAGGCAGCCTGACCCAGCTGCCGTTGGGGCCAGCATTCCCCAGGATAAAAGCACAGGACAGGCTGATGTGCTCCACGAACAGGGCTGGGCTGGCGCCTGGTGCCACCTTCACGCCACACTCCAATAAACCAGCTGTTAAACCTCTGTGTGTTTCGTTTTCCCCAACCTCAGCAGTTCCGTGGCTCCCACACAGGGGCACTGGCCAAGGAGTGCTCTGGCTTTCTCATTCCTGCACTTCAAAGCTGCTGGTAACGTTCCCGAAGGCACAGGGAATACTGTAACTGGTGTTTAGGGAAAGCAAACAGGACGGGGAGGTCATTGCGGGCTGCGGCCGGTGTTGGCCACAGCCAGAATAGAGGGGATTCTGTCCGGAGGCCACCCCGGAGAGGTGGCACCAGCAGAATTTGTCCATAAGGTTCAGTGGATGGGGACACTGATATCATTTACTCTGCCTCTCCAACAGCAGATCTGACATTTGGATTGGAAAAAAAAAATTCCCCCAAAAAGTAGGCTGGGGAAAACCAACAGCACACATGGAACGAATCAAGGGCTGGCAGCGGCGGAGGCTCCAGCTGCAGGGATAAACAAGGAGCCACCCGCAGGCCACGGGGGCCGGAGCCCCCGGGGCACCCCTGGCCCCGCGCCGCCCCGCCGAGGAAAACCGAGCGATTTCCGAGCGCGTAGAGGAAACACTGACGGGAACGGCGCATTCCGGAGGGAGCGCGTCATGGCTTTACTTGGCGCCCGCCACACACGCGAAGGTTTCAAGGGGGCCACGTGTGGAAGCGTGGTCCAGGAGACGGAGCGGAGGGAGCTCCCAGGGGGAGGGGAAGTGCCGCGGGTGGGGGGAGGCCGGGGAGAGGCAGCACCGGGTGGACCCCGGTGCCAGCAGCACACGGAGCCCCTCGGGCAGGGGCTGCACCCCCAGCCATGGGTCAGCGTCTGCTTCCACCCTTGAGGGGTGCTGGAAAGGGTGGAGGAGGAGCTGAGCCCCGGAGCCCCCCAGAGCCCCCCAGCACTCCCCTGGCCGTCACTGCTGGCGCCACAGGTAGGTCTGGATGGAGTGGGCTGGAGCCACGGTCTCGATGAATCCCATGGCAGGGTCCCGGATTCCAAATGGCACATCCCGGCCAAACCTGGGGAGCAAGAGGGGCTGAGCAGAGCAGGTCGGCACAGCCGGGGCCGAGCATCACCCCCTGTGCCCTGCCTGGGCTGACCTGTTGAGGACCACCAGGACAAGGGCACCATCGGGGCGCAGGACGGCCACATGCTCCAGCCGGCAGAGGAGGCAGCGGCGGCTGCTGTGCAGCCCCACCCGCCGGGAGCCCTCGGGGATGAACTTGCTGTGGGGAGAGCACCAGGAGAGGGGTTCTGCCCCTGGTCTGGGGCCGGCAGCAGCACCTGAGCCCCCCCGACCCACCTGAAGTGCCCCAGGTGGTAGAACATGGGCTGCTTGTAGAAAACGTCCTTGCTGCCGTCCACGATCACTGGGCTGTCCACAAAGTTCTTGACCCAGTTGGGGCCTCCCTCCAGATCCAGGGCCAGGTTCCAGTCGGTCCAACCGGACACAAAGTGGTTCATGACCTGGGGGGGCAGGGCAGGGGCTGAGCGGGGCCGAGCCCCCCAGGCCCGGGCGGGCAGGGAGGGGGCCGTACCGTCAGGACGCTGTAGCTGTAGTGCACCCCTCGCTCCCAGCAGCCCAGGGACACGGCGAAGCGGAACATGAAGAAGCCAGTGCAGGCCTCCGTGTAGAGGAGGAAATGGTCGGGGAAGAGCTTGTGGGTGGCCTCCAGGCTGCAGCCGGGCGGGACGATGGCATCCAGGTACCAGTGGACCGCCAGGCCGGCCACGTAGCGGGCAGCTGTGGCATTCCCCAGGACCTGGGGAGCAAAGGAGATGCCTCACCCCGAGGCTACCCACAGCTGAAGCCCTTGGGGATGGACACATGGACTCCATGTGCCAGTGTGGTCTCCCAGGGCCACTTCTTGTCCCCTCCTTGCAGCACTGCACCCCTTTGAGCAGCACCCCAGCATGGGTCTGACACCCCAACAGCACCCCAAGGTGGCTTTGGCACCTCGCTGGGTGCCGTGCTGAGGGGATGGGGTGGAGGTTTGCCCCTCACTGGGCCCCTTGCCCCCAGCCTGGCTCTGCTGCTGCCTGGTCCTCCCTCCACATCCCCCTGGGGTGGTCCAGCCCTGCGGCCATGCCGTGGCTGGAGGCAGAGGAGGGGCAGCCTGCCGGGCTTGAGGCTGGGGCAGGAGCACGTTTTACTTTCTCTCCTCCTCGTTTAAGGCGATTCCCCCAAACAGCCCTTGCAGCACTGTGGGGGGAAGCCAAATCAGCCAAAACTCTGCCCAGAGAAGGTGCTGGTGTCCAGCAGCGCTGCCAGGATCCCGAGATCCAGGATGTGGGTGCCACCTCCTGTCCTCACTCCCGCCAGGCACACGCGGAGGCGGCTGCTCCCGAAGGAGCCGGCTCGGGCTCCCGCTCCGGCAGACCCGGTTTGCTCCCACTCTCTAGGGCTGGGAGAGGCCGCTGCCTCCATTTCCAGTAAAGCCTGGGGCCGGGGCGCGAGGCGAGGGGAAGGAAGGGGCTCTGCTCTTCACCACTTTGGCCCAGTGCGGGAGGTGGATGCGCTGGTCGTCGAGCATGAGGAGCTGCGTGCGGTGGGGGCTGCGGGCCAGCGCAGGGCCCAGGTCCTGGGCGATGAAGTCCCGCTGCTGTGCGGCCGTGAAGGCGATGGTGGGGGCCTGGGGGGGTGTGAAGAGCCCCGCCAGTGGCTCGTTCTGCGCCGTCACTGCCCAGAAGGTCACGTTGCGCTTGGCGTATTCATCCAGGAACCTGGTGCAGAGAAGGGGGGGCAGAATCAGCTGTGCTGCCCCCTCCCAGTCCCCACTCCCCAGTGCCCCCGCTGTCCGTCCCAGCCTGGTTCCAGAGACAGTACTTGATGAAGTAGTTGGCCCAGGTCTTGTGGTACTTGTCCCCCGCGTGCCCCTTCAGAGTCCCTTTCCCACGGACGTCCCCGTTACTCTTCATCCAGGCTGGGGCGGTCCAGGGGCTGGCAAACAGCAACAGCGGCCGCTTGCTCATGGCCAGAGCTCGGCACAGGAGGGGAATCTGTGGGAGGGGGCACAGGGACAAGGTCAGCTCTGGCTTCAGCTCCCCAAAACCACAGGGCCCGGCATGGGAGGAAGGGGAGAACTCGGGAGACCTCAGCGGGGACTGGTAGCTGGCAAGCACCACCCCACGGCACAGCACTCTGGCTCCTCACCCTGCCAGTGCCAGCTGGGACGTGCCAGGATGTGCCCCGGAGGAGGTGCCAGCTCCCACAGGCTGTTCCCGTGCACCCTGCCACGGCGTGCGGGGCTCAGCAGCACCCGGTCACGGGGGTCCCAGCACACGCAGGAGCTCCGGCGCGAGAGGGGACAAGGTGCCGACGGCAGCGGCTTCAGCCTCCCACCTTCATCTTCACGTCCTCGTCTGCCAGCCTGAAGTGCTTCAGCTCGTAGTCATCAGGGACGTCATCGTAGCTGTAGGGGCGCACAGAGAAGTCGCTGCAAGCCATGGGCACACGGATGAGGTTGTACTCAATCCCTGCGGAGAGGGAAAACATCAGGTGGCACCGCAGCAGGCACCCAGGTGACGGCGTCCCTGCAGCGGCGACAGGCACAGCCACCTCTGGTGACCCCACGGTCTGCTCGCACTGCCGTGCCCTCACCGCTCACCGCTCTCAGAGAAGTAGGAGCGCAGCAGGTTGTCCTGGGCCGGCCGTGACAGCTTCAGGATGTTCATGGCAGCAGCATCGGAGAGGGACCCGCCGAAGCCCTTCACGCTCTGGTGCAGCGCGGAGATGTTGAGCGTCAGCAGCAGCCCTGCGGGGACACCCCGGCTCAGTCCGTGCTGCCTGGGGGTCCCGTGGTGGCGCGGCCACCCACCCGTGGCGCTACCTGGGGTGCGCAGACTGCTCTGGAATCGCCCTTCGCTCCGCTCCAGCCGCTTGCCGGCCTTGCTGCTCTCGTACTTGATGTAGGAGCCGACGGCCGGCAGGACCAGGGGGTCCAGCGTGTCGCAGTACGTGGCACTGCAGGCACACACCAGCGAGCCGTGCCCAAAATCCTTGGGGATGCAGGGTCGGGCACCTGGGAGGCACGGGAGGGTGGGGGTGGCTGCCGGCTCGGGGACGTGTCCCTGCCTGCTCTCCCGCCTGCCCCGGGGCGATGCCGTTGTCCCCGTGCTCCGCAGCCCAGCACTTCCCGGGCACCCAGCTCCGCGCTGCCCCTGGGCTCGTGTCCTTGTCCCAGGGTGCCCAAGCCCCGCTGCCACCCCCGCGACGTCCCCACGCTCACCTGCCACCCGCAGCACCGGCACCAGCAGCAGCAGCAGCAGCAGCAGCAGGAGCAGCCAGCGCAGGATGCCGGCAGCCCCCATGGCCCTTCCGCGTTGCCCGAGCTCCGGCAGGTCCGAGGGAGCAGCACCTGCGGGCGGGGACACCCTCAGTCAAGGCAGGGGATGGAGGGATCAGCCTCATCTCCTCAGCCCCTGTTCCTACCTCCAGGGCCAGGGAGCTCCTGCTACATGCTCGGTTCCCCCCAAACACCCTCATCTTGCAGGTAGGTTGGGCTGGGTCCATCCCTCCCAGGAGCCCGCACCCCACCTGCCTTCACCTCAGCTGCTCCCGACCTGCGCTGCCGCCAGCCCTCCTCCTCCTCAGCAGCTCCAGCCTCCCCACCTCGCCTTTACAGGGAGCTGCTCGGACGCCTCCCCTGCAGCACACCCTCTCCCACCCCCACAGCTCCTCCTCGCTCTCCTCCCGGCCCGTACCTGCCCTCGGGCCCGGACCACCGTGCATCTCCTCGCCGAGGGGCTGGGCTGCACCGGCTCCCCTTCTCCCTCTGCTGCCGTGCCGAGGAGGGACGGGGACACGGTGCTGGCAGCTGTGCCTGAGTGAAAGGTCTGGCCAGCACAGCGAGGTGTCACAGGGGCAGCTCTGAGACCCCACTGCCATCCCTGAGGGACGAGCTGATTGCTTTATTTGGTCAGGCAGGGTCTGGAGGAGCCCCTGGGAGCCCAGCAGAGCCAAGAGCGGGCTCGTGGCACCGCTGCCTGTCCTGTTGGGGACCTCCAACAGCACCCTGGGACACCCACTGATCCCTGTCACCCCGCTGTCCCTGCTGTCCCCCAGGAGCTGTGGGGGCTGGAGGGCCCAGGACACCCAGGTGAGGTCAGCAAACGTGGCTGCACGGCCCAGGACAGCATAAGGACACTGCAGGGGTGGCCACAAGGGAGCTGGGGCCGTTGCCATTCCGTGCCCAAGCCTTTGGCATCACTCACCCCAATTAGCACGAGCTGGGGAAGGCGGCAGCAGTGACAACCGTGGCAGCAGTGGCAGCAAAGCGGGCAGCTCCTGGACAAGCAGGGCTGCACTCCGGCTGTCAGCAACAGCAGCCGGACCCTGAAAGGGGACCCTGCTGTCCCAACACTGTGCCAGGGGCAAAGCTCAGCCCTGCTCCTCCAAGAGTGACCCTCCAGCCCAGCAAGCCAAGGCTGAACTGGGCCAGCTGCCCTGGGCACACAGACCCATCCTGGTCCCATCACCCAGGGACACGTACCCGTCACTGCGGGGACATCCTCGGCATCTCCACAGAGGGGTGGCCCAGGGAATGGAGAGTGCCCAGCTCCCAGCCACAGCTCCGCTGGCCTGGAGCCTCAATCACCAGGTCGGGGCTCCCCTGCACAGGGTTAAACTGCTCCGTTAGCTTTCCCTCGTGGGTGGAGCAGCACCTCATGAGTAATTTCCTCCATTTCTGGCATATCAGATGCAGCTCTGGGGCAATTCAATTCATCAAAGTTCCTCCTACCCCCAGCACTGCCCTGCTGCGGGCCCTGCCACGGTTCCACAGCTCTGCTGGGAGCTGAGCCATGGGACACCTGGGCCAGCTGCCACTGGGGCAGGGGCACATGGGGCCAGGTAGCCCCTGGTTACATCTCACGGGGCAAACAGGTGCCCCAGGAGGGAGCTCCTGTCCCTGTCCCGCTGCACCACGGATCTTCCACCTCCAAGTGTGATTACGGTGTCACCAGACTGCTACACCTAGGCTAATGAACCCCAATTTTGGGGAGGGATTAATAGCTCCAAGGCAATTAGCCACCTCCCAGCTCACTTCCAGCCATCCAGGATGCCCTCTCTCACCCTTTCCCATTCCAAGGTCCAGTTCTTCCTGCCCCCCATCAGCCACAGCCCCCCAGCTGGCTCGGGTCCCACAGCTCCTGGAAGAAAAACACTGCGGAGGCTGCTGGAGCTCAGCCCTATCAACACCAGCTGATAAGAGCGTCCTGCTGAGCAGGAAAAGTGAGAGCCAGGGGCCGGGCAACGCCTCACGTGGAGCCGCTGGCAGGGCCAACGCTGAGCAGCCCCACCAAGCCCCCCAGAGCCGCTTCTTGGGGCCAGTCTCCAAATACGGGGAGCTCGTGGGGGCTGCAGGGGCCTCGTGGCATCGTGTGACCGCCCCTTGCAGCACACAGGTGGCTTTGTTCTGGGATGGGGTCAAGGGCCTGGGGTCACAGGAGCCGTCGGAAGAGCCAGGGGGTGAATTTTGTCCCCAAGCCAGGACAGCGTGGGCGGGGACCCAGTGGACACGGAGCTGGGCTGAGTCACCTTTATGGGGATCACGGCTCCGTAAACATCGATGCCAAAGGGCCTCAGCACGGCATCACAGCAGCTCCTTCCCGGCAGTGGGACCCCGGCCCGGAGCACGTGGGGACACAATCCTCAGGGGGATCACCGGCTCCAGGCCAGCTGCTGCGGGACCTCAGCACCCCCCGGCCGCTGTGAGGCCCAAACAGAGCACGGCTTTGCACAAGAATTAATGAGCCAAGCCCAGCGACGTCGCAGGATTCGCCCCCGCTGCGTTTATCCCAGAGCCAGCCCGTCCTTCAGCACCGAGCCGAGCGCAGGGACCAAGGCACGTGGACCAGGGTGGTTCAGCATCCGGCCACCAGCTGTTAGCACCGGGGCAGGTAAGTCAGAGGCAGGTGGAGGAGCAGCCCCGCACCGGGAGTGGGGTGCTGAGAGCAGGGTGCTGGGAGTGGGACTCGCCGGAGTCACGATCCTGGAGAAACATTTCCCTCTTGTGGACAAACACAAACAGCCTCGGGGCAGGAGCGGGGTGCTCTCCCCAGGACTCTCGGCGGCATCCCCCGGAGCTGCGGGGTCCCAGGAGCAGCATCCCTGTGGCACCGTGGTGTGCCAGTGTCCCGGGGTGACACCGCCACTCACTGACCACGCCTGGGCTGTGCTCAGCCCACGCAGCATCGCGGCTGTCAGTCGTGACAGCACCCCCGGGCACATCCCGCCTGCGCGCATCAGCCCAGGGGCCCGGCCGCCCTCCTCGCCCTGAAATCGTGACCTCCCTGCCCTAATCTCCTGCTCCCACGCCCTGCCAGCTCCCTCGCTCCTTCCTGGGTGCGCCCACACTCAGCACCCACTCCCGGTCCTGTCCCCACTTGCTCAAGCTGCCCCAGCTCTGTGGTGGGTGCTGAGTCCCTGGTGCACCCCCACCCTCCTCACCGCAGTGGGGACCCCTCGGCTCAGCCCCCATGGGGAACAGCAAGCTCCAGGCAGGGCTGCTGCACCATCCCCGTCCCAGAAAAGCCCCAGGGGCAGCTGACACTGCCCTGACCTCAGCCAGAGCTGGCTGGGACCCTGAGCCCCCATGCTGCGATGCTCCTGGAGCTGGCTCTGCCTCCAGCCCCGGCCTCAGGGGCCTTGGTCTGGGATAGAGATGACCCACGCGGCCCCTGGCCTGACCTCAGGCTGCGAGCAGCCCCAGCTTGGCAGGAAAAGCACAGAAAGCTAAAGCTTGGCCGCAATCCCTGCTCAGCCCTTCCATCAAGGAGGGTGTCCAAGCGCTTTGTCCCTGCCCCTGGTGCAGCACCCAGAGCATCTGCATTCCGGGTGAACCTTGAGCCACTTGCTAGGTCCTAAAACCTGCCCCCAAAGGCAGCAGGAGCACACCCGGGCTGTGCTCAGCCCCAGCCAGGCAGCGCATGCTTGGAACTGGGCACAGACTCAAGCCTGGAGCATCGCTCAGCAGGGCGAGCTCCACGGGGAGCAGAGGTGGGCAGAGGGGCAGGGGGTGGGCAGGGCCAGGGGCCGCCCCGCGATGCTCCGGGTGCTCTGCGCTGCTCGCCAGGCTCCGGCNTGGCCGGAGCCACGGCTGCGATGAGGCCGACGGTGTCCGCCAGCCCGAAGGCGATGTCCTGAGGGGACCTGGGGGGCCAGAGCAGTGGGGTCAGACCTGCAGCTCCTGCACAGGGCCCAGGGGGATGGGGTCCCACACAGGGGGTCAGGATGGGGGTCCCACGCGGGGACCAGAGGGATGGGG
>VYXC01008151.1:35581-47574 GCA_013397175.1 Platysteira castanea
CACCCCGCCCACCCCCGGTGTCCCGGTGCCCATCGCCCATCCGTTCTCCCCATGGCTCCGGGGCCCCGCCCTGCTGGACCTGCCGGGACAGCGGCCCCTCCTGCGGGTCCCCCCGAGACCTCACCTCCGACCCCCGGCCCGGCTCCCCCCTCTTACCGGGGCGGCCGCGGTGCCGTTCGCCTGCTGCCCGCGCAGCCCCCGCCAGGCGCTACCCCGGGGGTCGCGGGGGCCACCCCAGCAGCTGTCACCGAGCCGGCCGGCGCCGAGCCCGACAGCGAGGGAGGGACTCGCGGCACGAGGAGCACTTGGGGAATTTCACTGCCTGTGTCTCCTGGATTATTTATAGGAATGCCCAAATCCATCCGCTCCAGCTGCCCGCGGACTGCACAGTGACCCCCTCCCGAGCAGGGATTCCTCAGCATCCCGGGAGCAGGACACGCACCCGTCCCTGCCCTCGGTCCCCTCGCAGCTCCCGGTGCTCAGCAGACTGCTAAAAACTCCTTAGCGTCTGAGCAGAGTGAGAGTGACACACGAACCCCACAGGTGAGCTCCCACCTCAGCCCAAGCCCGGAGCTGCTCCAGGGCAGAGGTAGGAGCTGTGGGTTTGGGTTTTGGACACCAGCGTGAGTTTGTTATTTTTTTGAAGTCTAAGACAGACCACAGGTGATTTGGTCAGTCTAATTCTCCTCTGGCCTCATGTCGGGCTGGGCACACGGGCAGTGGGACAGGAGCTGCCCCTGCTGCCACAGGAGGCAGGTGAGGGCTCCCCGCCCAAGCTCGGTGAGTTGGGATCACAAGCCCACGGAGATCCCTCAATGTCACCCTTCCCGAGAGTCCCCCACACTCCCTCCAGGTGAAACCAGACCTTTCCTTTCCCCTCTGCATGGTGAGAGCCTGCCAGAGCCAGGACAGCCTGGCAGAGCCTGATGGTGCCACAGCAGAGGGTTAAGCAGAGCGTGTCTGTCACCCACACCCCAGCAAGGCTCTCCCACCTGCCAGCGGCTGTGGAACAGCCCCAGCAATGCCCACGGAACAGTCCAAACCAAGGCCCAGCCTCCCTGCAGAGCTGGGAAGAGCCAAAAAGACACAGGGAGCCCTGGGGTGGGTGTAGGACAGCTGGATGTGGGCTCCAACAGCCACCACCAGCAGCCACCACTCCACCCTAAGGCTGAGAGGCTTCTTCAGGTACGAGAACACCTGAGGGCCCCACTGTCCTTTTCCTGCCTTCCAGCCCAATGCTGGATCTAGGGCATGAGGAAAGGGCCAGCCCCTGGTTTTCTGCCCCCCACACCAGCATCTACTCGGGTCCAGCTGGAGCCCTGAGGGCCAAAAGCAGCTGTTACACACACAGGGTAGGCTTGGGAGGAATGGTGCAGGTGGATAGAGCTGGTTTCCTGGACCACACAAAGCTCCTTCCCCCCTCAGGGCACAGCAGAACAGCCCCAGGATCAGCTGCCGTCGGGCCAAACCCAGACCAGGTGCTTTATTCACTTCATATTTATTTTTCACAAAGACTGTACAAAATTCTTATAAAACTCTGGTGTGGGGATGGGCTATGACATTGATCCAAAAAATAATTCCCATGCAGTCCCACCAGTTCCATAACTTACAAGGGAACAGATAAGCTACAGAGAGCTGCGAGTCCTGGAGTATTTACACCGAGGAGGGCAGGAACAGGAGACAAAGCAACACGTGACGAGAGGTATTTACAGCACGGACACACAGGCCCCCCTCACCTCACGAGAACGGCAGCAGCGACAGCAGGTCAGGCCCGTGGTGCTCCCAGGCCGACAGAGAATCTGGGCTATTTACAGTATCTCACATATTAACAGCTTTACAAACGTGTCCAGGAAGTTCATCTCATGTATAAAAAAAAAAAGCACCAAGTGTCTGAATAGAAATCACACAGGCCTCCACGGGGGCTAGAATCCGAGGGCTGGCTGGCACCTGTGGCGTCACCGGCTGATGTCCCGGCTCGAGTCCCACATTTTTGTGCTGGGCTCCATGCCCAGCATGTCGAAGAAGGGGTGCTTGAGGGCCTCGGCCAGGGTGACGCGCTTGGACGGCTCGTACTCCAGCATGCTCTCGACGAGGTCGAACAGGCGGTGATGGTCCTCGGCCTCCGAGGTCAGGTATCGCTGCGAGGGGCGGGGGCAAGGTCAGGCCCAAGGAGGCTACACCCTGTCCTGGGATGTTCCCTGGGCTGACAGGCTAAGCTGGGGGAAAGCTGGTTTGTTCAATCACTCAGCCTGGACCTGAACTCTGCGCTCCTCTCTCCAGACTGATGGGTTTTCACACACCCTCCCTTCCCCAGGCACTTCCTGAACTCTCCACGCCCTCCTTGTCCTCCACTTCAGATTAAACTCAGGCTGCTGCAGCTTCCTTTGCCAGGGACAGCCGAGGCTCCCTCAGAAAGTCGCTGCTCTGACCCTTCTGCTGGCCCAAGCTTGCCCAGAGGGGGAATCAGAGGAGGGGCCAAGCTGCCTTACCCGCAGAGGTTTGCAGTTCTCCCGGACGTAGCGTCCAGCTGAGGTGTTCTCGTCCCAGTCCAGGCGGCCGTGGTAGAAATATTTCTGTTTCCTGTCAGAGTAACAGGTGGGAGCGGGTTATACCTGAGCACAACACACCCTGCAGCAGCAGCAAGGTGCCAGCCCCAGGGGGACACAGCTGGCAGCTCCAAAGTGGAATCCCTCAGGGAGAATCGCTGCCCATGGAGCAGAGGAGGGCTGGCAAACCTGCAGGGCCCAGCTGGCCTTGCTCACCTTGTCTTCCGGACCATCCGAGAAGGAATTGGCCCCAAGATCCTCTCCATCATGGCCAGGTGCTCCCGGTTGTCGTGTGTCTGAGGGGGAGAAATGTAAAGGGAAGGCATGGAATAGAGGCCAGTGGTTCTGCCTCCAGCCCTGGGTATTCCCCCACCCAGAACCCCTTCCTGGCCAGCACTTCGGGTGTCCCTACAGGACTGCAGTGATGGAGGGACCCCCGTCAGTCCCGGGGCCTCCGGGCTGTGCTGGGAAGCAGCCAGCATCCTCTCACCAGTTGGGAAGTAGCCACACAACACAGTTCTCACCTGGAAAAGGGTGAAACCCACATAGTACTCGAAGATGATGCAGCCAATACTCCACACATCACAGGGCTGGCTCCAGCCAAGCTCTGAAAAACAATGTTTACATGAATGATCCAGTTACAACCCAAGAGTCCAAATCCCTCTTCCTTTTAAAAATAAAAAACTGAAAAAACACATCCCATTCCAGCCAGGCTCCTGGTGCTCTGCTGGCAATTCACTGCCCGGCTGGCAGCAATGCCAACACACCAGCTGATAATCATGGAATCATCAAGGTTGGAAAAGACCTTCAAGATCACCAACCTGTGACCAATCCCCGCCTTCTCACCCAGACCAGGGCACTGAGTGCCACATCGAGTCATTCCTTGGACACCTCCAGGAATGGGGACTCCAACACCGCCCTGGGCAGCCCCTTCCAATGCCAGACCACCCTTTCCAGGAAGAAATTCCTCCTGATGTCCACCCCTGGCACAACTTGAGGCCATGTCTTCTTGTCCTGCCCCGTGTTCCATAGGAGCAGAGCCCAACCCCTCCATCAGGAAGTTGTGGAGAGTGAGAAGGTCCCCCCTGAACCTCCTTTTCTCCAGGCAGAACAACCCCAGGACAACGACAGGGCTGTAACCATGGCCTTCCCAAGAAACAGCACAGCAGAGCTGGTAAATAAAGCACTTCCCATCTCCCAGGGCAAACCCAGCACAGCTCCTGAATGATGTGGAAGCCCAACACTGCCCAGCCCAGAGGACAGCACCCAGTGCCCTCAAGGGGCACACCTGCCGTGGTAGAGACCCAGTGGCACCTACCCAGGATGACTTCAGGGGCCCGGTAGTGCCTGGTGGAGACAATGGTGCTGTGATGCTCGTGGTCAAACGTGGCGCTGCCGAAGTCCACCACCCTGATGGCCGTGCTCTTCACGCTGCGCTCGTCCCGCTTCTGTGAGAGGGGAAAACAGCATCCATCACCTGGGAGCTCCAGTCCCTTCCTTACAGAGCTGAGGGCACCACGGGAGGGGAAAGCTTTGGCAGCCCCACAGCTCAGCCCCAAACAAGCTCCCACCACCAGCCTGGGGTCACCATGGCTCACTCAGCAGTGCCTGAGTGCTGGCAGTGCTCATGCAAGGCCCTGAAGGACTGCAGGGAGCCTGCATCCCCTGGGGCTCTGTCTGACTGCTCTGGTAAGGTCAGGGACACCAAGAACCCAGGAGCAGACCCAGCTCGAGGCAGGGGTTACCTTTTCCAGGTTGTAGGAGAGCTCGTAGTCAGAGTTCACGAAGAGGATGTTCTCCGGCTTGAGGTCAGTGTGGGTGAGTTTATTGTCGTGCAGAACTGAGGGAGCAAAGAGAGTTGGGGTGAGGGGACAGATGCAGAGCAAGGCTGTACCCCCCAAAAAGCCATCACTGGTTCAGTTTGCTCATACTGACACCAGTTTAGCCCACATTTCAACCTGAGTGTGAACAGCCAGGCAAAGCCCAGGCCACAATGCTTCAGTAGAAGCACAAAGATTTATTGTATTGATCGCCAGAAGGTGCAGGGGGGTGGTTGCTGGAGAGCTCTGAGCTACTGCCAGCCCACAAGCATCAGAAAATGAAGAGGATTCATTCCCAGAGGCACAGGAAGGCTCAGGCTCAGAACCACGGCAAAAACTTGTTGCTCTGGGCCACCAGTTGCAGAACTGCAACCTGCTCAGCTCCCCAGATCAGCCCAGAGCAGGGGAGAGCAGCAGGGAACACTTACACTTCACAGCCTGGCACACCTGGAAGGCCATGTGCCGTACTTGGTGGATGGGGTAAGGCAGGTAGTTGTTATCCTTCAGGAAATCAAAGGTGCTGAGCCCCAGCAGCTCGAAGGAGATGCACATGTGGCCGTGGTAGTCAAACCAGTCAAACATCCTGACACAGAGACTGACAGAAACATTCCAGTTGGGAACAGCTCTGCAGGCACCACTCAGCTGTGTCGCCCCTGCGCCAGGCTCCTCCTCTCCCTGCTCAGTCTGTATCCCACAGCAAGCCAAGATGCCTCCAAAACCATCTAGGATCATGTTCAACCACACAACACCAAGGACCTCTTCCACCCCAGCCCTGAATCCAGCCCCTGCTGCTGAACACCAAGAGCACACTCACTTCGTGTTCTCAGGATCCTTCTCGTTGATCTTCTCCAGCACGTTGATTTCCAGCCGAGCAGCCTCTTTGTATTTCTCCACATTTTTAATGATTTTCAGAGCAACACGTGCACCACCCCTGTGGGAGAAGAGAGAAGAAAGCACAAGGTGAGCCCTGATGGGGTCAGAGGGGCTGTGCCCTGTGGAAGGGACCTTCTGACCAGCCTCCCCACCCTTGCTCGAGCAGGTTGTTATCATTAAGGGGTGTCCACCAAAGCCGTCCTCTTTCCCTCCCTATAAAACAGCCCTAAAGCTTCCCCCAGCACATGGGCAACACAAAGAGGGTGACTGCCCGAAGCAGCAGAGCCTACTGGAAACCAAGAGACTGATTTTCACCCCCAGGCTCCCACGTTACGCCCAAAAGGCTTCGCTGCCAGCTGTGGTCTCTCCTGTTCCCACATACCTCCGGTGATCCATGCACTGCACCACTCTGCCGAACGTGCCTTCCCCCAAGGTGCTGATAATCTCATCTGGGAGGGAGAGAAGGAGAGGGAAGGAGCTGAGAGAGGGAGCAGGACCTGGCTGCAGCGATACACAGGGCAGAGGAGAATGCATTGCAACACCTAACCTGCACACAGCTGGAGAGACCGGAGCAGCGGAAGGCTGACACCGGCTGCACAAGGCAGCTGCCCTAATTCCCTGGCACTTCAGTAACAATACACAATATAAACGTAGCTTTAACAAAAGGGGAAGGAAAAGGAGAGGGTTTCTCTTTAATAAACAATGAAAATAAAATGAAACAGAAAGATAAGACAGATCTGCGACTGCGATGGGAGCTTAACTAGAGAGCTAAATTATGTTACGATTTGGCTGTACATCTTTCTTGTAGCCAGTCGCCGACGCGATAGATCAGATGCCCCTCGTCGTCGTCCTCCACACTCTTGGCCCTTCTGCTGCTCTGTCGACTCCGCTGCTGGCCCAGGCAGACAGGGAATTCATCATTCACCAATCAGATTTTCAAACCAGCGCAGCAGCCAGCGTCACGCATTGGTTGGTTTGGAAATTCACATGGTTGTTTGAGGAGGGGTTGCAGGAGGAGATTCCCAGCCAATTCATACGGCACAGAGGAATATATAACGATAGGGATATTGCAAGGGAACATGTCAAGATACAACACACTAGCTCAGAAAAGAAAAAAACAGTTTGCTTTTCGTTGTAGCAAAAAAAAAAAAGGAAAAAAAAAAGAAAAAAAATAAGAAAAAATAAGAAAAAAAAGAACCTACAAACAGCCCCAACCCGAACCAGAGCGACAGCAGAGCTGTCAGAGTGAGGGAGCTGAGGGGCATGGAAGGGGCCGGCTGCTCTCGCTCCCACAGGGGCTCAGAGAGGAACAGCACCGGCCTTCGGGTCCTGGGGACTGCCTGAGCACGCCGAGGGCCAGAGGCCACGGGGAGGGGCTCCCGGCAGCCCCACGGCCGCCGCGGAGCAAGGGCAGCAGGAGGCAGGTGCCGGGAGGTCCTGCACAAGCCCAGGCTGCCCCCACAGGCACCCCCATCCCACTCCAATAACCGCCCACACAGCTTCCCCCAGCCCCGACACTCAGGGAAAGATGAATTCCAGGATTCCAGAAGCAGCTCTAGATACAACGATCCATCCAAAACAGGAAGTTTGCAGTGACTGCCTGGGGAAAAGACGGACACTTCTTCCTAGACCCTCCCCCAAAGAAGCTGATCCTGGAAGGACTAACTTCCAGAAGAGAAGCAGAGCCCACCAGGGAACAGGGACAGCCTGGGATGAGGCAGATAAGAGGTTTATGCCACAGAAGAGAAAATTCCTGCCTTCGGCTCCTCAGCTAAGTATTCCCACACCTGGGAGCAACTGGCCAGCAGACTTGGGACCCAGATCCAGCCCCCAATCCCCTCCCTGGACACAGAGCCAGAACAGACCAGACAACACTGAGAGCTCCACACACAGAGCAGAGAATGTGTCTCAGGTCTAACAGAAGTGGAAGGTGAACAGCAGAACAGACAAGAAGAGAAAGCCAGGGATGCTGCCGGGAAGAGCCTGGGATGGTTCTGCCTCCACCTGAGCTGAGTGGTCCAAAATCTCTGCTCCTCCGCAAAGCCCCTCGCATGACACCCCACGTCAGCTGGGCCCACCCATGAGGATCCTGCTCTGGAGCAGGTTCTAACCCTCAGAGCCAGGGGCTTCCTGCCACAGCCCGAAACAGTGACCACAGGGGCAGGCCAGCTGTCACAGGCTCCCTGGGGCTGGGACCAGCTGAGCGCTGGCTGTTTGAGCCTTGCACAAATCCTGCCTGGCTGGGGCTCCTACACAGCTCTCCACGAGCATCACCGAACGGGAGGAGCTGCAGCACCACCCTGGGGACCCGCCAGCCTCGCGGGGCACTCCTGTCCTCCCACCTGAGCGGGCAACACTGAGAGAGGGTCTGAGCCACCCGTGCCCAGCTGGCACAGGGCAGCGCCGGCCACGGCGCGCAGGGACGCGGGCAGGAACGCTCTGCACCGAAAGTTCTCTAACACACAGTTCAAGCCGAGTCCGAGAGAGCGGTTAGAAAGTGAGTTTTCCACTTACCCAGCTCGGCACCTGGGAGAGAAAGGTTACAGGGCAGGCGCAGCACAGCAGGATACTCACCGATGAGGAGCGGCTAAAGGACCGGCTGCGGCGCCGCCTCCGCCTGTGCTTACGCCGGCTGCTTTTGCAGCTGCGGTAGCTGCCCTCGCGGTCCCGGGAGCGCCGGTACTCGTAGGAATGTCGGTACTCGGGCTCGTAGTAGGCGTCGCCCCGCTCGCGGCTGTAGTCGTTGCGCCGGTAGCTGTCACAGTAACGCCGGTCGTAGGCCCTCCGGTCTGCAGAGTGGTCGTCGTAGCTGGGAAGGGGGACGTGGAGGGGAACGTTGAGGGGTTGGAGTGGATTTAGAGATCAGCACCTCTCACTAGGTCAGATCACCTTGTCCAACCGGGCCTTGAACACTGACAGGGTTGGCGAATCCATATCCAGTCTGTGCCAGCGTCTCACCACCCTCAAGGGGAAGAACTTCTTCCTAATATCTAACCTAAATTTTCTCTCTCCTTGCCCTATCACTACAGTTCCTCATGGAGGGTCTCTCCTCAGCTTCCTTGTAGGTCCCCTTTAAATACTGGAAGGTGCTGTGAGGTCTTCACAAAACCTTCTCTTCTCCAGGCTGGAGAACTCTCCCAGCCCCAATTCTCTAAGCCCATCTCCATAGGGAAGGTGTCCCAGTCCTCTTAACAACTTCCCGGCGTCCTCTGGACTTGTTCCAGCAGTTCCATGTCCTTGTTATGCTGGGAACACCGAAACCTTGCAGTGCTCCAGGTGTCTCAAAAGCACAGGAGAGGGGATACACTCACTGCTGGCAGCTCCAGGGGCAGAGGCAGCTGAGGGGTGGAAGGCCAAGGCAAGGGGCCATGAACTGCCAACCCTCTGCACTACAAGAGGGGCAGGGACCTGTGTTCCAGTCAGGTGAGGGACACTCGGAGCTGAGGACCCCAGATCTTCCTGTGCTGAGATTGGGAAGGGGTAAAAGCTCAGTGGGTCCTTTGTTCAGGACCCCTCCCTGGAGGCACCAGCTACAGGTGTGATTTTGTTATTGCACCAAGATTAAATTATTTTTAAGGATTGAGACGTCTGAGACTCTGCTGGTCTGACTGGGAGTGTGGGGTGTGCAGGGAGTCAAACAGGGCACCCATTGGGTCACTGAAGCCACCGCTGCGAAGGGGCCTCAGTCCCAGCTCAGGTGGTGCAGTGGCACTGCCAGAGGGGCTCCTGGGTGCTCAGACAGGGAAGTTTCCCTAGAGGGGAGTGAGGGGGTTTGGTGACAAACACTGGCCAGGCTGTGACAGCTCAGAGCAGGCCCAGGTCACACAGAACCTGGGTGAGTATGGATGACTAGGCCATAATTAAGGGACTGGAGCATGTCTCTTAATGAGCTGTGGGAGATGGGCCTGGTTAGTCTGGAGAACAGAAGACTTGAGAGAAAATCTCATTATTGCATATTAATATCTCCAAGGCAGGTGTCAGGATGGTGCCAGACTCTTTTCAGTGGTGCTCAGCGACAGGACAAGGAGCAAGGGCCACAAACTAAAACACATCACGTTCTACCTCAACTCAAGGAAGAAGTTCTTCTCATGGAGGGTGGCAGAGCACTGGAACAGCTGAAATTCCTCCCATGGAGGATGGCAGAGCACTGGAACAGCTGCTCAGGGCAGGCACGGGGTCTCCCTCTCTGGAGACATCCCAAACCCACCCAGACGTGTCCCCGTGTCACCTGCACTGGGTGACCCCACAAGTCCCTCCCAACCCAACACCTCTGTGATTCTGTGCAGCAGAGCAGGCCCGAGCCCCGCTCACCTCCGGGATCGGACGTGGTAGCTGTCCTCCCGCCGGTGCCGCCGGTCCCGCTCGCTGCTGCTGGACCGCGACCGCGTCCGCCGCCGCTTGTGCTTGCGGCTCCGGTAGCGCTCGTGGTAACTGCCGCGGCTGCTGCGCTCCGACGAGCGGTACCTTCGGGAGTGCGGCATCTGCGGGGACAGCAGGCAGCCTGTGAGACACCCCTGGGGACAGCGGGGACCCTGGGAGGCACCCCTGGGGACAGCAGGGGCCCTGGGAGACACCCCTGGGGACAGCAGGGGCCCTGGGAGGCAACCCTGGGGACAGCAGGGGCCCTGGGAGGCAACCCTGGGGACAGCAGGGGCCCTGGGAGGCANGGGGACCCTGGGAGACACCCCTGGGGACAGCGGGGACCGCATTAACAGCTGCACAGGACAGGAACCGGCGTGGAGCAGGGAGGCCGCCAGCAGCGTGTGTGAGCGTGCTGGGGGATCTGAGAGAGAGGGGAGGAATCTCTGAGAGATCCCAGAGCCCCACAGGGGCTGTGCTTGCCCTGTAGTTCGCTTTCCCAGGTTCATATCCCTTCTTCACACCCATCTCCACTGTCCACAGCTCTGGGAACAGCTTTCGCACCTTCTCTCTTTAAGGTCCCCAGGAAGGTGGGAAGTGGCACCAAGGACAACTGAGGGAAGGTGAAATGAAGCCCTGGATATCACCAAAGTCCCTGTGCAGCAGTAATGGACACCCAGAGAGCAGCTCCTTAAGGGATGCCTCAGCATCTCTGCCAAGCAAGTGACATCTGCACTTGGAGGGGACACAAGGGTGGGGAAAGGTCTGAGGGGACCACACGAGGAGCAGCTGGGGATATTTGGTCTGTTCAGCTGGGACTGAGGGGAGATCTCAGGGGGCTGCAGCTTCCTCAGGAGGGGCAGCTCCAATCTCTGCTCTCTGTGACAGTGACAGGAGCCAGAGAATGGCTGGAGCTGTGTCAGGGGAGGTTTAGGTTGGAGATCAGGGAAATGTTCTTCCCCCAGAGGGTGCTGGGCACTGCCCAGGCTCTCCAGGGAATGGGCACAGCCCCAAGGCTGCCAGAGCTCCAGGAGCATTTGGACAGTGCTGCCAGGGATGCCCAGGGTGGGATTATTGGGGTGTCTGTGCAGGGCCAGAAGCAGCACTTTATGACCCTTGTGGGTCCCTTCCAACTCAGGACACTGGTGATACACGTCCCTCTGCCCACGGGGAACCACCCAGGAGCAAACCTACCCTTCCCAAAGGACATTAACAGAGCCTTGCAGACCCTCAGCTCTGCCTCTCTGGGGGAACATGAGCCAAGGAGATCCCGAGCTGAGATGGCACCGCGGGTGCAGCCCCTCAGACCCTTCCAAGCCTTGCTCCACAGCTCTCAAACATTCCCCATGCATATTTTGGTTCCAAGCACGAATCATAGAACCGTGGAATGTTGAGGGCTGGGAGGGACCTTAAAGCTCACTCAGTTCCACCCCCTGCCATGTGCAGGGACACCTTCCACTAGCCCAGGCTGCTTCAAGACCCGTCCAACCTGGCTTTAAACACCCCAAGGATGGGGCGGCCACAGCTTCTTTGGACAATCTGCGCCAAGGCCGGAATAGAAGCCGGAGCTCCCTTTGCCCAAAGAGCTCCCGCGGCAATTTCCCCCATTCAAAATGCCCCCGGCTGTGTGCCCGCCCCCGCCCTGCGCTGACATCACCGGCATGGCCTGGACAGGCCGAACCGGCCCCGGCGATAGGGTGACCCGGGGCACGGGCTCGGTACCGCCTGCACGGGGGGCTCTGCCCTGGGTTCCCCCCGAGCCTCGCCGTTTCCAGCCGCTGACTGAAAGGAGAGCGAAGGCGGCGCTGGCGGCCCGCCAAGCCCCGTCTCCGTGGAACGAGCCCCGGGCGTTCCGCAGCGTGGCTGGAACCGGTGTGGGGACGGTGATGGCGGCCGTGCCGGGCGGGGCCTCCGCCGTGCAAGGCCGGAAGCACCGGGGCACCGGGAGAGATGGGCCGAGGGAGGGGCGGCCTCGGCGGGGAGGCCCCGACCCGGTCTCCCCGGGCCATCCGGCCCAGCCGCCCCCGCGGGAACACCCAGGCCGCCGATTCCCACCGCGGCCCCGCCGGGACCCATAGGCCGGGCCCGCTCCGCGCCGCCCTCACCGTCCGCGGCCTACCCACCCCACCCCGCCCTGCCCCGCCCCGCGCCGCACCGTCCTCGCAGCCAGCCCGGTGCGCTTGTCCCACAGGAAATCCGTGATGGCGGCCGTGGGCCCCCGGGCCCCGCTCCAGCTCCCGCCGCCGCCGCCGCCGATCCGGGTCCTGCCAGCCCGCGGGGCCGCGCACGCACGTACGCGCGCACGTACGCACGCACGTAGGCGCGCGGAGCTGCGTCACACCGGGTGGGGCCGAAGGGGCGGGGTCGAGAGCGGCTCGTTCCGCCCAGCTCCCTC
>VYXC01008153.1:13716-23792 GCA_013397175.1 Platysteira castanea
GCCGCCGGGTCCCAGAGCCCGCCCGGCCCCGCTCCCACCGGGAATGCCGCGGGTCCCGGCCCCGGTTATCCCCGGGGAATGCCGCGGGTCCCGGCCCCGGTTATCCCCCGGGAATGCCGCGGGTCCCGGTCCGTTCCCACCGGGAATGCCGCGGGTCCCAGCCCTGGTTATCCCCCGGGAATGTCACGGATCCCAGTCCGTTCCCACCCGGAATGCCGCGGGTCCCGGCCCCGGTTATCCCCCGGGAATGTCACGGATCCCGGTCCGTTCCCACCGGGAATGCCGCGGGTCCCGGTCCCTGTAACCCCGGGACTGTCGCACCGGGAAGGAGGCGAGCGCCGGTGGATTCCCGGTGCGAGCCAGAGCCGCCCCAGCCCGCTGCCCAGACCCCCGGTCTGCATCCCCTCCTCTTCCTCCTGCCCCGCGGAGTAAATTCAGGGAAAGCAGGAACAGAAAAATCCCATTTCCAGAGAAAAACCCCCCACAGAGCTTTGGGAATTCTCTCAGCTTTAACTGACCAGAAATGCAAGATTCCAACGGAACAGGAGCAGGGCACAGAACAAGTAAACTTAAAAGTGTGGAAGGGGTGAGTGATAAAAGCACAGATCCTTCCCCGATCGCACTGGGATCAATTTTTATTTTTTTAAAAACGATGAATTTTGGAGTCTGTTCTGGAAAAGAGGCATTTCCAGAACTCTGCTTTGCTGTCCTGGCTGAATTTTCTGTCCCTGCCTCTCATTCTTTTAAACAAACACTTGAACCACACAGAAACACGGCGGCCAAAAGAACTCAAAACTTCAACCCCCCAAAATCCACTAAAACAAGGAATTTTTCCACCTGCTCCAACCCCACAGGAATTTTTGGTGCGGAACAAGAGGATGTGAGTGTCTGGGAGGAAAACCACAGCCAAACTCAAGCTTTTCCCTCTGGGAAGGCTGGATACAGCCTCAGGTGGGTTAAACTGAACTCTAGCTGGGAACTTGGCATTCCCAAAATATACAAGGGCTGATCCCAAAAATCCAACAGCCCATCCCCAAAACCCAACAAACCCACCCCAAAACTCAACCGTGGAGCTCCAGAGGCACACAAAGACCTAGTTCCTAAGCCATGGATGCATCCCAGCAACAGATCCATCGTACCAGTATCCTCAGGGAAAAAACCACCAAAAAGATCCCCCCGAAACAACAATCCAAAAAAAGTTTAATACAACAGAGAGTATCAAAACATCCAAGAACACACTAAGTCTGAATTTCCCATCGGGGATTCCCACCGCAGCTCCCGACGGAACAGCCCCACCCCCGGCAGTCCCGGCCCCTCAGTCGGTGGCCTCGGGATCCGTCTGTGCCATGTACGCGTCCAGCTCGGCGTCCAGGTGTCCCTTGGTCTTGGACATGTAGGCGTCCAGCTGGTTGTCCAGCTGCTCCTTGGTCAGCGCGGGGCGTGCCGAGCCTCTGCCGCGGCCCCGGCCTCTGCTGCGCCCGCCGAAGCCGCCCCGGCCTCGCCCGGCCATGCCACGACCTGGTGGGAGGATGGGAAACACGTCAGCGCCTTCATCCCAGGATATCCAACCCCAGCGCAGCTCCAGGGGATGCTCCCGGTTCTGTGCGGGTGCCCAGAGAGATGTTGGATTCGTGGATAAGCTCCCAGTTCTTTCTTATTGCAAGAAGCATCGGTCAAAGGAATCAGGAGTGTGCTGAGAGTTCCTCAATCCCAGCCCAACATCAACATTTGGCTCCTGGGTTTTCCCTCCCACGAATGCCTCACTTTGGTTTTACCGAAAAATAACCAGGTCTTGGATAAACGGGTTGAATTCCAGGCTTGGAATTCTTGAGGCTGCAGATTCCACGCCCCAGCCTTAACCAGGAAAGGAGGATTCTGGCTGAATTCCTGTTATTCCTGAGGCCCGGGCACTCACCTCTGCCGCCGATCCCTCCCCGGCCCATGGCACCCCGGCCCAGGCCGCCTCTTCCCGGGCCCCCACGGCCCCTGATGCCGCCTCTCCGCAGGCCCATCCGGGGGGCAATCCCTCTCCCGCCGCGGAGCAGGGCTTGACCTTCAGTGGAGAACCAGAAAAGCGGGATTTCAGCCCGGGGAACAGCACGGGGGGGAGGCAGCGGGGACAGCAGCGGTACCGACCTCGGAGCGCCACCCCTCCTCGGATCATGGCCCGGGCGCCGCGGCCCCGCAGGGCCCCCCGGGGCATCCCCCGCTGTCCCAGCGCCAGGCCCCGGCCCCCCAGGGCTCCTCGGGCCAGCGTCCCCGCCGGCCGGCCCAGCCGCGCCTGGATGTTGCTCTTCCCGAGGCGTTGCTTCAAGCTCTTCTGGAAGAGAAGATTTGGGAGGGACAGGAGTCATGCAGCAATCTGGGATTGGGGACACGGCACAGCGCACAGCGTGGGGCTGGAATAATGTGCTTCAAAGGGAGGGTTGTGCCTGAAACCCAGGCCTGCGTTCCCAAAGAACCAGCACGGGAGATTTTCCCGCTGCTCCTGGCAGCGGCTACCGAGGGAGGGTGGAGCTGGGGTGGGATTTTAAGGGCTGGCACCGAACGGCAGCGACTGTCGCTGCCGTGGGACTGTGAGGTGAAGCACTCGGCAGCTCCCGGACCCCGGGATGAGCCATTTCTCTGGAAAAATAGAGAGGAGACATCAACAGCCAGCAGCCGACACCCCCACGCCAACACCAACAACCAGGGAATGACAACGTGTTATTTATCCGAGGTCAAAAGTGGAATTGTCTGCAAGTCCCTCCCAAGTATCATTTTTAGGACCGTGGAATGCCCCGAGTTGGGAGGGATCCATCAGGATCAACCAGTCCAACTCCTGCCCCTCCACAGACGCCCCAAAATCCCAGCCTGTCCCTGGGAGCAGTGTGCCCATTCCCTGGGGAGCCTGGGCAGTGCCTGGCACCCTCTGGGGGAAGAATCTTTCTCTGATCTCCAACCCAAACCTCCCCTGGTGCAGTTCCAGCCCTTCCCTGGGGTCCTCTCCTGCTCACAGGGAGCAGAGATGGGAGCTGAGGATCCCCAAATCTCCCTCTGCTCAGGCTGGACACACCAAGTGCACTCAGCCACTCCTCATACGGCCCCTCCAGACCCTTCTCCATCCTTTGGACACTCTCACTGACTTCTTTACAGAATCCTGGAAGTACTCAAGTTGGGAAAGACCTCCCAGACCACTGAGGCCAATCCCCACCTTGTCACCAGCCCCGAGTGCCACATCCAGGCTTTCCCTGGACACCTCCAGGGATGGGCACTCCAAAACCTCCCCGGGCAGCCCCTTCCAAGGCCTGACCGCCCTTCCCAGCAAAAAACTCCTGAATCCAACCTGAGCCTCCTGTCAGGAGTTGTGGAGAGCCACAATGTCCCCGCTGAGCCTCCTCCAACAGCTTCTCACACTCACCCTCCATCCCCTTCCCTTCTCTGGCCTCTCTCTCTTTCCGGAGCCGTTTTTTCCACATCCTGCAAGGCCCAAATCTGCTTTTCCCTCACCTGTTTGAGCTTCAGAGCGGCCTGCACAGACGGTCTGTTCTCCATCTGCTGGGCCAGGCGTCTGTTTCGGGCGCTGGCCAGCTGCTGCTGCTGCATGGTGGCCCGGATATTCACCGGCATCGGCTGTTTGTTCTTCAGCATGTTAGTGAAGCTTCAAGGTCGAATAAAACGGGGTTTAATTAAAGCTTAAAACACACAATTATCGGCATTTCACGGTGCTCGAGTGGGGCTCCAGCTCCCATGAACCTTATGCAAAGAGTGGTACTTTTATGGGATTACGGATTCCTCGCTGGCCACGAGGAATGGAAAGGCAGGAATGAGGTGGAAGATTTTCAGTGGGAATGAGAAAGCTGGAGGTTAGTGGGTTTAGAGATGGCAGAAGGGGTGACAACCAGCAGGAAGCGGGGATGGCTGTGACGGGGTGGGGAGGGGAGGAGAAACAGGACAGCAAAAGCCAAATCAACCCCCAAAAAATCTGGGAAAAGCGTCAAAATTCCAGGCCAGGAGGTAGATTGGAAAGACACCATGCTTGGTGTCCTCTGGCATGAGGTTGGAAGGGATTGTCTTAAAGCCTTCTCCAACCTTGACAACTCCATGATTCTACAAAACTCCACCACCCAGAGCATCTCCTGAACGCCACCCAGCCGCTCTCCTGAAATGAGGCCACTTGGGAATTTATTTGGTGCCTTTATCTCTCAGCTGAAGAGCAAACACGCAGCCAGACAGTGAATAAAGCTCCCGAGCAGCACCCCAGCAGCTTCCTGGGACTTGGAGAGTGAAACCCACCCCCTAAAAACGAGGAATGTGGGCTGACAGGGAGGGAATGCAGGGCCACACCTCCCTGCAGCACCGCTGGAGCAAAAGCTGCCCCATCCCACTGCATTTAACCCCCAGGAGCAAAAGCTGCCCCATCCCAGCGCGTTTAACCCCCAAGCGCTCAGCGGGACACCCGTTAGTCGTCACAGAGGAGCCACACGTGGAAAAACCCAGCGGAATGACCCACGGGAAGAGCTGGAGGACAGAGAGAGATGGAGGTGAAGCGAAGCTTTTGCCTCTTACAAGGCCCAAAAGGGCCTTCGGGCCGGTTCCGGGGCCGCCGCCGGCCTCTTACAGAGCCCCCCCGGGCGGGTGGGACCCTCGGGCGCGGCAGCAGAGCCAAAATACCAATGTCAAAACATGTGGGAGAGACAGGGAGGGTGTGAGGTTGGTCTCTGCTCTTACAACGCATCCCACCGGGATTTACGAGGCGAATCAACGCTACAAACGCGGAGAAATCCCTCCGGAATTTGGCCCTTTTAACCTTGCAGGGGTCGGAGGGTGAGGCAGGTGTGGAGGCACCCGCTCGCTCGACGAGGTTAAAAGAGGGCGGAAACCACGGTGGGTTTTTGGATTTGGATAGTGAGAATTAGGTATCTATTTTAAAAAAAAATGATTTCTTAGGAGCTGAAGGTGCCGTTGGCTTCCTCACCGCTCGTTCAGAGACATCTTGGTGGTGCTCTTTAGCACGACCTTCGGTGCTGACTGTGCAGCCATCTTCAGAGAATCTGCAGAACAGGGGCCCAAAAGAGAAAATTTAGGCTTTTATTATATGTTTCTAACATTAAATACTAAAAATCCCCCCCCATTCTGCCTCCTTGGGTGGAGGAAATCAAGGTTGGGGCAGGTTATGTGTAAAATATTCTCTTTTTTCAGCCCTCTGCCAGAATTTTTTGGTTCTGATTCTGGGATTTTTAATGTTTTTTTAGCTCTCTCCCAGTTTTAATAAATCAGAGAGTTCCTTTATTTCACCCTCAACGAAAGTTTACCTTTTCATAGTGACTATTTCAGCAATATTAGGAGGAATAATACAAAAACCCAGCAGAAAGATGGCAACCAAATGCCATCTTCGGAGTAAAGATGCAAAACAGAACCAAAGACATCAAATTTATATGGTTGTTATATATTTATATAATTAAACATTAAAAACCTCTGTTCTGTGTGAACTAAGAGTGAGGCAGGTTATAAGTACTGTATTTATTTATTTTTAATGTTCTCCAGTCCTCTGCCAGGTTTAATAAATATGGGAGTTACNTGCTCTTTAGCACGACCTTCGGTGCTGACTGTGCAGCCATCTTCAGAGAATCTGCAGAACAGGGGCCCAAAAGAGAAAATTTAGGCTTTTATTATATGTTTCTAACATTAAATACTAAAAATCCCCCCCATTCTGCCTCCTTGGGTGGAGGAAATCAAGGTTGGGGCAGGTTATGTGTAAAATATTCTCTTTTTTCAGCCCTCTGCCAGAATTTTTTGGTTCTGATTCTGGGATTTTTAATGTTTTTTTAGCTCTCTCCCAGTTTTAATAAATCAGAGAGTTCCTTTATTTCACCCTCAACGAAAGTTTACCTTTTCATAGTGACTATTTCAGCAATATTAGGAGGAATAATACAAAAACCCAGCAGAAAGATGGCAACCAAATGCCATCTTCGGAGTAAAGATGCAAAACAGAACCAAAGACATCAAATTTATATGGTTGTTATATATTTATATAATTAAACATTAAAAACCTCTGTTCTGTGTGAACTAAGAGTGAGGCAGGTTATAAGTACTGTATTTATTTATTTTTAATGTTCTCCAGTCCTCTGCCAGGTTTAATAAATATGGGAGTTACTTTAATTCACCTTTACTAAAAATTTGTCTTTTTACAGCGAATATCAGATCTATTTTTGAGTAATAACACAAAAATCCAGCTGTAAATAGCAACTAAATGCCTTTAGCACAGTGACACCTCCACACTTCCCATGTTTTTAGCATTACCAAGGTGCAAACCCCAATTTTAGGAGGACGGCGCACAAAATTGGGAATAAAAATCTTAGAATTATGCTACAAAAGCATCATACCCTTTAAACACATCGAGGTTCCACCTCCCTGAGGGCAAGGATTTAAATCCCCCCCAGTGCCGGATGCTACAGAAACATGCTGAGCCCCAACCCCCGAGCTCTGCAGATCGATTTATTAATTTATTTTATAATTAGCAGCAAATTTAACGGGTGGATGACGGCCGGGATGCGCTCACCCTATAATACCCTCAAAAAACCGCTTTACCGAGAGGATTTACAGCCAGAAATCGAGACAACAGAAAGCCTTATTCCTGTTTTCAATTATTTTTAACAATTTTATTTTAAGATAGAGCGGCTTATTCAAATTGAAGTGGTTTTTAAGGCGTTTTGCTTCCTAAGGAAGAAAAAAAAAACCCTCTCCGCCCCCTCAGCCCTGGCCCCAGAGCCCGGTCAGGGGGGAAAAGCCCCGACCCTGAGGGGACCCCCCGAGTCCTGAGGCGACCATGAGGGGACCCCCCGGGCCCTCAGCAGCGCCCACCGCGGCGCCCCGCCCCCGCGCAGCCGGGCCGGTCGCTCACCGAAGCACACGGTCGCCAGGTCTCCGGTGGCTCCGGCGGGCGGGCNCTGTGACGTCATAGAGAGTGGTGTCGTCATGGATTCGTCACGGATTCGTCACGGGATCAAGGAACTATGGAGTCAGGGAATTGCGGAATCACGGAGTCACGTGGTGGTGGAATCCCCGAATCCCACGGAGCTGTGGGGTTGTGAATTCCGCGTCGGTTTTGTCGGCGCCGCTGTCAAAGGATCGCCACAGAATCACGGAATTATGGAATCACAGAACCGTGATGGAGTGGCAGAATCAGGGAATCATAGAACCACGAACTTACTGAATCCTGGAATCCTATAGGATCCGGGGTTTAGGGAATTGTGGGGTTGGAAGGGATCCATAAGGACCATTGAGCCCAACCCTTGGCCCTGTCCAGCTGTCCCATGCCCGACCACCCCCTGGGAGCTGCCCCTTCCCTGACGTCCATCCCAACCCCAGCAGGGCTGATCCCGAGCCGGGATCGTGGGCAGATGATGGCGCTGGCGGCCCTGGCGGGGCCCTTGGCCACCGTCCCATCCCGCTGGGCCAGCAGATCCCAACCGGTTCCTCCAGCCCCGCGGGCGCGGTGCCGGCGCCTCTGGAGCCACCTGCAGCGAGTCCCAGCCTGTCACCCCCTTCCCAAATCCCGGTGCCCCACACCCCGACACCGGCCGGGATCCCCTGCCCTGGGGTCAGCCTGCCCCGGGTGATCCGTGGGGATCCCAGGGTGGATCCCAGGGTGGAGCCAGGGTGGCTTTTCCCCGTGTCCCCAGAGTGGGAAATTCCCTGGAATTTCTGGAGGCACTCGCAGGGGGACAGAGCAGGAATCCCGATGCTGGCAGTGATGGAACTGACAACACACCTCGGGCTGGGTCGGTGCCTTTATTGTGGAGCTGGATCCCAGCGGGATCCCCTGGGAATGCTGGGGAGCAGAGGGGCTGAGCTGGGGGGTGGTGGGAGGGGGAGAGGCTCTGGATTTTGGGAATCCACATCCAGCTGCGCTGGGAGGGGGGTCAGGCATTCTCCCAGAAGAAAGTGTTGCAGGCCACGGTCAGGGCGGCCACCAGGACCACGAATTCCTGGAAATCCACCTCCCCATCGCCGTTCTCATCCAGGTCCTGCATGATCTTCTCCACGGCCCCCGCGTCCTTCTGGGTCTGCAGGGGCACAGGGTGAGCCCTGGGGCTGGGCAGCCCCCAGGGAAGGGGGGAAAGGGATCCCCCCAGGCCCCCCAAACTGGTCCCAGTTACCTCCAGGAAACATCCCAGCTCGCTCTGCAGCAGCTCCTTGAGCTCCTTCTTGCTCAGCTTGTACTTGTCCCCCTCCTTGCCCGAGTAGTGGTGGAAGACGTTGATGAGGGTCTCCATGGCCCCTTCCAGCTGCGATCCCATGGCTCCGGCTGCGGGACCCCCGGCACGTCACCCACCAGCCCCCCTGTCCCAGTGCCACCCCCCAAATGTCACCCACCCCCGCTGGGCAGGACTGGGGGGTCTGGGGGTTTCCCAGGTGCTGGGTGTGGGGTTTTGGGGGGGTTTTGGGGGCAAACAGAGGCACCTGTGCTCACCTGAGCTCCCCGCGCTCCGACTGCGCCCGCCCGGCCCGGCCGGGCACCTTAAATAAGCTCCAAGCCCCCTCCCTCCGGGAGGATCCGATACCGGGGCTGGACAGCCCGGCTGGCACCGCCGGCCACCCCCGCGGGGACCGGGCGTGGCGGGCAGAGCCCCCGGGGTGGCACCGGGCAGCACCCCCAGACCCCGCGGGGACAACCGGGGTGACAGCATCGCTTCAGGAGGCTCCTCCTGCCCATCCTCGGGTGCCCCTCACCACCCCTGGATGCGCCGGGGAGCGGAAAAATTGGGGAGATTGGGATGAGCACCGGGTCCCTCTCTGGGGTCACACCCCACCGGCATCCCCAGGGGACCCCCAGGTGACCGCGGTGGCCACGCCGTGACCCCGCGGTGTCCCCGCCGGCATCCCCCATCTGTCAGCGCCGCGGGGCCGCATCCCCGGGGCCAGATCGGTGCCCGGCCCCGCAGCCGGGGCTGATAAAGGTATCCGGTGTCCTCGGGCTCGCCACGGGAGCCAGCGGCGCCCGGGGGGGAGCGGCGGGGGCTATCGGGTGACGCCGCGGGGCCCCCCGTGCGCTCAAAGGCCTCTTGTCCGGCTGAAAAGGCTCCACAATCCCGAGCCGGACGTTGCTGCAGCAACGCCTGGGCCAAGAAATCGGATTCCGAGCGATGCTGATAATCCCGCGGATCCCGTTACGGCCCCGGATCCGCGCGGGCTGGACCTCGGTGGCCTCCCCGGCTCCGGCATCCCGGGGGAGCTCAGCCCCCAAATTCCTCAGCCCCCAAATTCCTCAGCCCGCAAATTCCTCAGCCCCCAAATTCCTCAGCCCCCAAATTCCTCATCCCCCCCTCTCTGGGACCCCCCCAAGGGTTGGGACCCCCCCCTTCAAACAGGAGCTGCATTTTCACAAGAGCCGGGAGGTGCCGGGCTCTTCCTCCCGGATCCCAGCCCTAATTTGGGGTTAATTACATCCCGCTCCCTCCGTTTCACTTCCTGTGCCCGTGGTTGGGAAAGGCTGAGGGTGCGCCCTGCCCGGGGACCCCAAAACTGCTGGTCCTGTGGGGCCAACCCCCCTCACTGCCCCGGGAATGGGGGGTCCTGCATGGGCGTGGGGGGCCCAGACAGGGATGGGGGTCCCGGCTGGAATTTGGGATCCCAAATGGAATTCCCAGCAGGACACAGCTCCCATCTGTGGTGTGGGGCAGGGAGAGGGAGCCTGGAGCTCCAGGAGGGGTCAGATCCCGACCCTGGGGATGGGGAGGAGTGGGAAGGACCGCGGTGGCACTCACTCGGTGTGTCCCTGTCCCCGGAGCGGCTCGGCAGCGGGCGGGATTCCGGGAACGCCCGGGAACTGCGCTGGGGCCGCAGCTGCCGGTGACAGGGACAGGCATGGCCCAAAAATAACCCCGACCCCGCTCCCTGCCAGGCCGGGACGGAGGGGACAGAGCCAGCACTGCCGGGCACGGGCACGGCCGGAGCGTCCGAGCTCCCGAGGGCTCCGGCCGCTCCCGAGGGCTCCGGCCACTCCCGGGGGCTCCGGCCGCTCCTGGGGGCTCCGGCCACTCCCGAGGGCTCCGGCCACTCCCGGGGGCTCCGGCCACTCCCGGGGGCTCCGG
>VYXC01008154.1:0-14685 GCA_013397175.1 Platysteira castanea
AATATTATCGTTTATGACTTACACATTTCCGTGAAGGCATGGTGCGTGGTGGATGATGCTGGGTTCCCCGTGATCCTTCTCCTTGCTAGGCCATGCCTACTGCGATTATCACCCTAAAGAGCACTACAAGTAGCAGTACTCGTTTAGTGTGCTGGAGCATTTCATGGAGGCCTTTTAAAACTCTATTACAAGTGCACATGGAGCCCCCTCCTCTCGTCTTGAGCATTCCCTTCTAAAGGGGATAATGGCACTGCCTGGCTTCCACGGACCCTGGGAGGAAGGGGAAGCACTCTGAGCTGCTCAGGCACTGTGCTCACAGCAGCCAGGCAAGCCTTTCACCCAAGCAGCACGTTAAATAGAAGGGAAGTCACCACGGATGTTAATGTATAGCATCGGGATTTATTCCCCCCTCCTGTTCTCAGCACCACGTGACAACATTAATTAAATGTGTTTCTGACCCTGCTGCGCTTCTTTAAATATTTGCCATTCTCCACAAGCAGTGTTTGGTTAATGAAATGAAATTAATGAGCTCATTAGATTGTGCTGTAATCTCTCAGACGCGAGCCCAGCGCTCGGAATCGCTGCTGCCTTTCTCCGCTCTCGCGCCGTAACTCGGCGCATTCAGCTCCACAAGCAACGGCTGAACGGGGCAGCCATCAATTAACGGGGCAGTCATCAATTAACGGGGCAGTCATCAATTAACAGGGCAGCAGCCACGGGAAGGGGAAGGAGGGGACGCCAAGGCCAACGAGAGGCAGCTCGGTGACTTTCCCACGGGAGCTGAGCCCGCGGTGCCGGGCGGGCCCTGGCACACAGAGCTTCGTTTGGATGCTTCTCCAAGGTGAGGATCAGCCACAGGAGTCTGATGCAGCAGGAGCTGAATCCATGGCTACATCCACTCTGCTTTCTTTGGGAAAGCCAGCAGGCCTTGGGAAAGAAGAGCTGGGCTTAAAAACTTGCAGCCGTGCCTCCAAGAGCAGCCCTGGCTCAGGCTGAGGCACAACAAGGGCTGCGCTCCCAGCTGGCTGAGGCCATGCCGTTGTCCCCACCCCTGATCCCTAAACTTCTTCCTGGAGCAAGGAAGGCCCGTGTGGCCCATGTCCCTCCAGCAGGCAACTCCCCACACTCTCTTTGGTGATTACTGCCCCTGATTCCCCCCATGCTGATCCAAACAACCCTCCAGCATCCAGCCTTTCCCACACTTCCCCCCAGCCCGGAGCAGAATCCGCATCCTCGGTGTCCACCACTGAGGTACAGCCCCAGGAGCAGCCAGAGGGGCTCTTTGCCTTTGGGCTGCACCATCTCACCCAGCCAGCACAGTTCCCACCTTTTTCTCTCCGAGCAGGAAGGATTCTCCCCAGAGCAGTGCTGTTTTCCTATTGTCTTGTGAAGCTTCATCAAGGAATTAACTCAGATCAAAGAGCCTCCCCAGCAGCACGAAATCCCCGATGGGCTGGGAAAGGAGGAGGGGGGTGGACAATAAGACAAAAAAAGCTCCAGTAAATCTCTTTCCAAGAAAGCAAACAGGGGTGGTTTGTGCATGCACATCAACCCCACAGCTCAGAGCCTGTGTTGGCTATGGTGACTCCCAACAGCTCCAGAGGAATTCCGGGGAGGAAATGTATGCAAATTGAATTCTCTCCATGGCTGTACTCGCCTACAGACTGGATCACAAAGCTTCGTCAGGCTCCCATCCCTGGGCTTTTGTCATTTACCTTTTAGCCCAGAAGTCACATGGTGGTGAGCCAGGCCTGCTGGGACAAAACACGGGGGTGATGAGCACAGCCAGGAGGGAGCGAGAGGAAAGCGTTCCTACAATGAAACACTGAAAAATCTCCAGGTCAGAGAAGGAAATGATACCCCACGTCCCAACAAAAGCCTCGAGGAAAGCAGTGCCCCACCACTACTGCAGAGCACATGAAACAAAAAACATCCTTGCACTCAGAGGTGGCAGGAGCAAAGCTGGAAACCCCAAACTAACAATATTCTCATACTCATCAATTGCACCAACCTCCTGCACCCAAAAGATGATCTCAAAGGACTCCTGAACTGTCCCCCCTCTTCATCTTACAGGATTATCCCGTGTTAGCTTGAACAATCCAGAACTGTCTCTATCCGCTTGTCCAGGTGGGCATCACAACCCCCAAAATGCCAGGCTGAGCTCAAATATCTCAAGGCTAGCCAGGTCTTTCACAACCCTTCCCACGCAGCGAGGTTTGACTTTGCTCTGCTTTAAAGGATCTGAACGTCCCTGCCTTGGGTGACTGATGATCAAACAGAGAGAAAGGCACAGCTATCATTTATCCACGACCTTGGGGGGCTGCAGATAATGCTGGCTGGCTGAGGGCAGGTCCCCCGGCCACAGAGTGGAGGAGTGGCTCTCAAGGGCAGCAGGGAGAATAAATCCAGAGGCCGGGCTGAGAGCTCGCCCCACTCTGCTGCAGAGAGGAGCTGCACACACCTGGGCAGGTGGCCGAGACCCCCCGAGGCAGTGGGTGCCATGCAGGAGGTGATGCACAGAGGATGAGCAGGGGTGGAGAGTTGCCACAACTCCTGGACAGCTCTGAAAACAGCAGTGCTGGATCTCCAAGGGGTTTTCCACCAGGAAACTCAGCTGTGAAGATGTGGGAGACTCAGCAGGCAGCCACTCGTTTCACTGAGGATGGCCTCTGAGATGGTGTTTGCTGGGAATGAGGTGCTCCAAAAGGAAGGTAAGTGAGCCTTTCCACCCCAGGGCACCACAAACAGCATTTTTCACCACATTCATATCATATCCCTGAGTTTCCAGCTGGATCCTGCCTTCCATCTCCCTCCAGAGGCAGCCACAGCACAAAATTCAGGCACCCACCTGCTCCCAGAGCTGGTTTTGCTCTTTGCAGGCTGAACAGAATCCACTGACAGGGAGGCAGAGCATGGCCCAGCACACCAGCAGCTGGTTTGTGCACCTGGGAGGGGTCAGTGCCAGGAACCTATTTTCCAGGAGCCAACACCACCCCTGCCATAGGTTTGGGGTCCCATCCCACGCTCACAGAGCAGCCGTGCCTCTTGTCTTCATCCTGGCTTAGCTGTGTAAGCAGCGCTGCTGCCACAGCCTTGCTTTGTTCCGAGTGGGTGAACAAATCCTCAGTCTTGTTTAAAATCAAAGCAAAATTCAAATTTTGGCTCAAGTACTGCAGCCTGCTCCTGCAGCCAGAGCAAATGAGTGCCTGTTGCCCTGGTTTTTGCTAAGCCTTCTGTTTTTAACCTTGGAGTCAGATTCTTTCTCACAGTTTCATGTAAATAATAGCCGATGTTTACTTAACGGTATTTTCTGTTTTTCATTCCTTTTGTGATAAGAGAGCTTTGATGAGCACCTTTTTTTCTCCAGTGGGATTGAGAAGGAAGTGCCATGTCCTCCAATCCCTTGTGGAGTTGGGACGGGTATAAGAATGAGATAATGTAAATAAATCCATCCATTTTCCTCTTTTCTGCTGAACCTGGCAGGTGTAAGAGCCTCTTTATTGTGTCACCGCAGACACAAGTGCCCACATCCCTGTGGGTATCTCCTGGCAGGTGACTTTGCCCTCACCCCTTGCCCTTGGTTTTTCCCCCGGGGATGGGGACCTGCAGGGATGCACAGCAGCCTGAGCAGAGCTGCTTTTGTGGCAGCTGGAAGCGGAGCCGGAATCCACGGGGCGGGTTTGGTACAGATCCTTACAAATGCAACTGCTCTTCCGAAGTGTATTTATATCTTATCTGTGCTGTTTACCCATATGTTCAATAAATCATTATTCATTATCTGATAAGGTGCTTGCAGGGAATTTCTAAGCCAGGCTTACCGCTAGCACAGAGCGGGACACGCTGGGAATACAAATGGGAAAATAAACAGAGCATCTGTCTCCAGCCAGGCTGCTGTGCTGCCAGGGGACTGTGGTGACACTGCCAGCCAGGAGACCAAAGCCTGGGTCACCCAGCCTGCTGGGCTGGGGACAGCAGGCCTGTGTTGTGTAGAGCAGCCTCCCTTTCAGCTAATTACACATCCAGGTCCCTCCTGGTGACAGAAGTGACACTACAAAGCGAGCCATGTTCCCTCTCCTCTGCTCCTCATTCATCTCTGCCCTGCCAGGCCCTGGCCACAGCCTGGCAGAGACAGGCTCTGCTCCTCAGCATCCACGGGAACCCTGCAAAAGCTTCAGCCCGGGAAAAACCGGGAGTGTGGATCTGAGACAGCTCGAACAGACAGGAAAACTCTTCTTGTGCTGCCTGTGGCCCAGGCATAAACCCAGAGGAGAAGGATTAGAGCAAACCCTGTGGCCCTGTCCGCTCCCTTTGCCTGCTCCAGCATGGAAAGCAGACATGGGAAGCACCTGGAGATGTTTCTCCACGGGACACCCCAACTCCTGCTCTCTCTCCTGTGTCTGGGAAAACACAATAAGACGCTCTCACACCTGCCAAGTTCAGCAGAAAGGAGGGAAAAGACTTTTATTATTTACATATCTCACATCTTATACCTTTTTCAACTCCACCAGGGATTGGAGGACATGTCACTTCCTTCTCAATCCCACTGGAGAAAAAAAATGCTCATCAAAGTTCTCTTATCACAAAAGGAATGAAAAACAGAAAATACCGTTAAGTAAAAACTGGCTATTATTTACATGAAACTGTGAGAAAGAATCTGACTCCAAGGTTAAACCAGAAGGCTTTAGCAAAAACCAGGGCAACATTCCCCTCTGACGCTCCCTCCAACACCAGGAACCCAAACTGGCTCCGTTTAGGCCAGGCAAAGTCTTACCACGGCCTCCAAAACCCCCACGGCCTCTCACATCCCGGCTAATCCAAGGATTACCTGCACGGGGTGGATATTTCCATGTGGAATACGGGGGGAAGGGGAGGGAGAGGGTAGGAGTCAGGTTCAAGTCATGTGAACACCAGCACGTCCTCCAAGCAGGCTACGAGGCAGCGTGACATCCAATTTCTTGGGAAGGGGAGGCAGAACGGTAATTAAATTTCTGATCTTGTTAGCCAATTTCTCCAATCACTGCCCCCGAACTGGAGAAGGGGAAGGGAGAGGGGAGACGTTTGCGTCAGCGACGCTTGTGAGGGAAATTAGGTTTTCACGGATTATTGGGTTAGTTCCACTTCTCCCAGTTTTTAATTTATTTGTCTGTATGTGCTGCCGAGCTGAAAGGCCGAGAATTTTTCCCCTCTTTTTTTTTTTTTAATTAAAATCTGTAGTTTTGGAAGATGAAAACTTTGGGAGGGGGGGAAGACTGCAACAATATAACCATGTCAGCCAAAATCTGCTTCCCTCCCAAACTTTTGTTAATCCCTCTTCAAAACAAGAGCCTAATAAGAGCTCTCATTAGAACTCCAAAGAGCCTCTGGAGACTTTTATAGAAGAAAAAACTTGTCAATGAACTTTTTCCTATCTGAAAAAAGAACAGAATTTACTTGCTTACTGCTACCTGCAGGTTGAGGTTTGGGTTGTTCTTTCCTTTTTTTTTTTAATTTTCCCTTAATGCTACAAAAGAAATTCCAGAATTGCTGCCTGTGCAACCCTGGGCCTCTTATTATTTCTCAAAAGACAGTAACGCTGCCCCTCTTTCCAATTTCTTTAGAAATAGAGGAGAAGACTAAAATGTGCCTGTGGGCAGCGTTCAAGTAAATTATCTGTATGATTATTTCCAACTGCCTGCTGAGCGGTTTCCTAGGAACAATGCCGAGGGGCTATTTTGTTTAAAGTTTCTGAATTTGGGATAAAAGAGGAGCGGTGCAGGTCACGCAGTGCCCAGACTCCCACTCTGATGAAAAGTTTGGGAAGGAGGAGCGGCTGCATGGCTCAAGCTGGAGGAGCTTGCACAGGTATCTGGGAAGCCAAGAAAGGCTGGAAAGAGCAAATTCTGGAAAACAGAACAGCACGGCTGCAGTGGGAAAGAGCTGGGGAAAGCTCTGGCCAGAGAATCACTGAATCATAAGGATGGAAAAACCTTCAAGATCATCGAGCCCAACCTTCGAATCCCACCACGCCCATATCTCCAAGTGCCACATCTGCTTCATTTTTGGACATCTCCAGGGATGGGGGTTCCTCCACTTCCCTGGGCAGCCTGATCCAGTGCCTGACCATCCTCTCAGGGAAGAAATTTCCCCCAATATCTGTCACTATAAGACACAAGAAAGGAGACTCTGACACCTGCTAGGTTGAGCAGAAAGAGGAAAAGGAGGGAAATTTTATTTACATTTCTCGTACTTTATTGGTTTCTCAATTCCACAAGGGAGTGGAGGACATGTCACTTCCTCTTCAGTCCCATTGGAGAAAAAGGATGCCCATCAAACTTTCTCTTCTCGCAAAAGGAATGAAAAACAGAAAAGATGGTTAAGTAAACATTGGCTATTGTTTACATGAAACTCTGTGTGAAAATTTCTGNTTTAGGAAAACCAACCAAGTTCTACAACGTATTATTATTTATCAATTTTTACCAGTTAATTTCTCAGTGCTGCCTCCACCAATGCCCATCCCCATCGTCACAGCAGGAGATGGAGGAGAGAGAAGAAAGAGGAAGGAGAGGGGGAACACCCTTTACCCTTCATGTTTGCTTTTTCTCTCTCCTACCTCCATAAATCTAAACCCTACACTCACCCAGTGATAAGATAAGCTAATTACATATTTTCTTTCCATTTTGTATTTCTTCCCTCAATGTGGGCAGCTTCCTCCAAGGACACGGCTCGAACACAGAATTCTGGGCTTTCATCTCGAGTTCCCCGACTGCCTGGAGGGGCTCCAAACACCCCTGGACAGTCAGAGGGACACTCTGGGCTGCCACATGAGCTGACCCACCCACAGACACTTGGAAGGAAGAGTTGGGCTGGTTCTTCCCCCTCTGCCCACTCAGCGTTGTGGGTCACAGCCACCCGCCAGGCTGCCCGTGAGGGATACCCACACCCACCTCACCCCAAAACCTTTACAGACAGCATCACACCCATTCCTGGGACCTTTGTAGGGATAGACCCATGGATGAGACCCCCCAGTGGGACAGGACCTGAGCCAAGATCACACAAACCTGAGCAGCTGAGTACAAAAGCCCAGACTTACCCCACCCAGCCTCAGCTACACAGAGTCTGGTCCATTTTCCATGGAGCATGGAGGTGACACCTCCAGGCAGTGGCCGAGCTGGCCAGAGGTAACTTCGAGAAAGGCTTTAAACAAAGCCAAACTCATACAAAAGCAGCACCCTGTTCTTCCTTCCCAATCAGGGTGAAAACTGTGGCTGGAGCCCTAATTAAGATCCTCATCATGGCCAAGCTCCCAGCTGACCTGCCCTCATCGGGCTTGGCTCTTTGGAAAAAGCCAATTCCAGCAGAAGAGGAAGGGAATTTACACTGCTCTGCCGTGACCCAGACTTCACAGCCATTCCAAGTGAGCAGCCACGGCCATTTAAAACTTCACTTGGTGCACTGGAGAGGCTCATAAAGAGAGTGTGAATGCACAGAGCACTGGCTCAGAAAGCCCATTCCCTGCCTGTCCCACAGCCTGCCTTTGTCTGAAATATGGAATGAAAGGGAGCTTCATATTTTACTCCAGGCTCGTTTCACTCTCGCCTTGTTTTCTCTGCAGGCTGGCTAAAGAGGAAGTGATTTATAAGAGGGAAACAAGGGGAAGTGGTTCTAATTAATTGGCCATAACTGTTACAGCTGTGCTGGCATCCAGCAAACAGAGGGCAACAGTGCCGAGACAGGAATGCAGTACCCTGAAAGATTCCACAATAATCCCACTCCAAGCCAGAATAAAATTCATTTTCTGCCCTCACAGTACTGGAAGAGACCCCTTGTCCAAGGCTCCTGGCACCTGAGCTGTCATTTTCCACACAGAGTCAGCAGCAGAGTGTGTCTGGGAAAACACAATAAAGACGCTCTCACACCTGCCAGGTTCAGCAGAAAGGAGGGAAAGACCCTTCATTTACATATATCACGTTTTATACAATTCTCAGCTCCACAAGGGGTTGGAGGACATGGCACTTCCTTCCCAATCCCACTGGAGAAAAAAGGTGCTCATCAAAGTTCTCTTATCACAAAAGGAATGAAAACCAGAAAATACCGTTAAGTAACATTGGCCATTATTTACATGAAACTGTGAGAAAGAATCTGACTCCAAAGTTAAAACAAAAGGCTTTAGCAAAAACCAGGGCAACAGCAGAGGGGAACTGAAAGGGGTCTCCAGCTTGAACCTCTCCTTGCAGGCCCTCTTTTCCCTTTCCAGAGAGGCCTCAGAGTTCATCTTCATGTCAGCTCAAGTTCAGGGTGCAAGGAGAAAGTCTAGCTTAAGAAATCTCAACTCCAAGCCTAGGAGGAGAAGCTAAAGCTCCACCAGCCCCTGCCATCTCCCAGCTGGGAGGAGAACAGGGGGCTCCTGAGGCACTGCGGAGCCAGGAGAAATAGAAAAGCTGTTTTGTGTCCAGAAACAAATGTGTTTGTTCTGCTCTCAGCAGCCTTGTGGCCGGGAGAAGTGGCCTCGGGGGAGCCATACATCACACCCTGCAGGTGCCTGGCTTCAGGAGGGGAAGCTCTCCAGCTTTCCTGACTGCGAGTGCCAGAAGTTCTGTATCCAAAGTTCACCCTGACCTCAGAAGCTTGGCCCGCTCCGTGGGAGGAAACAAAGCCTGGGCACAGTCGGAACGAGCTTGTAATGAGAAGTGCTCTGGCCTTTCTGAGCTCCCAGGACCCCAGGCTGCTGCAGGAGAAGCTGTTTCCATTTTCCTCCTTGCACAGGGAATGGCACAGAGGGGAGGAACAGCCTGGCAGGGCCAGAGCCTGGTGTTCACAGAGAGGGCAGCGCTGCTGTGACCCCACCAGGGCAGCCCTGGGAGTCTCTGCACGGGGATTTTTATGGGTGGAAGGTGTGGGGAGCAGTTAACCAGCACAGCTTTTAATAGAGAAATCCACTAGTTGTTGTCCTGTTTTTGCTAAGCCTTCTGTGTGTAATATGGAGTCAGAATTATTTTCTCATGGAGCTTCATGTAAACAATAGCCAATGTTTATTTAACTGTATTTTCTGTTTTTCATTCTTTTTGTGATAAGAGAGTTTGATGAGCATCCTTTTTCTCCAGTGGGATTGAGGAGGAAGTGACATGTCCTCCAATCCCTGGTGGAATTGAGAACCCTATAAAGTACGAGAAATATAAATAAAGTCCCTTTTTTTCCTCTTTCTGCTCAACCTAGCAGGTGTCAGAGCCTCTTTTCTTGTGTCCTCTACTGACACACAGTAATAGCAGGGAAAAGAGTGCAAAATTCAAATAACACTGGGCATTCCCATTCACCAGAGGTGCCGTGTCCTCAGGAAGAAAGCCAGGCTCTACCAGCTGTCCCACAGGAGCAGACACTGCAGCTCAGAGAGCCTGATAAGCTCCAGCTTCTGTAACAAGTCTAAAAAAAAGACACCAATATTTGCCCAGCCCTTTGCTGGGGCTGAGCTCGATTACAGGAGAGATTAACACTCCCAGATTGCTTTGTGCACTCCCTGCTTCCCCGTGGCCCCAGGCAGATTTTCCTCTGCGTGCTTTGGGAAAGGTCTCAGGACGTGAACCTGCATCCAGCAGGGAGCCCCAGCAGCTCCAGGCGCTGCTGTTTCCTCTCCACCTGGGACCCGGGCAAGCCAGCACCGTTCCCAGCCAGCCTGGCCGCTCACCCGCTCGGTTTGGGACAAGGACAGCCACGGGCAGGGCTCTGTCTCCAGCTCCCCATGTCTTCGGGAGGTGGTGGGCCCCTCTTCCAGGCAAGAGACTCCAGCAAAACCAGAGCCCCCCCCAGATCCCAGCAGCTACAGGGAAGGGAAAGCAGCTTCTGTGCCTTCTTGGCAGTTTCTGTGCCTTCTTGGCAGTTTCTGTGCCTTCTTGGCAGTTTCTGCCACGTCGAAACAAAAAAAAAAGGTTTTGGGTTGGAAAAGCAAAAGCCACCCCAAAGAGAAGGCCACTGCATCCGGCTGGTGCAGGGAGCTTCTGCAGCATCCGTGGGGAAGAGGGGAAGGGGTTCCAAATGGAAGCCCAGAGAGGTACTGAGGACACTGGCACAACCACCAAAGCCTGTGCTGTGCCACCTTGAGAAAGGAGATTCTGAAAAAGCTGAGGGGGAAAAAAAAATAGAGAAATAATAATTAAAAAATAATCACTGCAATTCTTCGGGGACAGCCCATGTGCCCTTGCAGGCAGCTCAGCAAAAACAACCCCTGGGACACCACAGGGGCACACAGGGACAGGGGACAAAGGGATGCTCAGGGAAGGGGCAGGATGGAGTTGTCCTGGTGTTAAGAAAACGGTATTTTTACTCCAGAACTCAAATGAGACCAAGAACAGTATAAAACAAAGTGAAGGACAAGCATTACTCTGGCAGTGAGACAGCTCCCTATCATCAGCCTAGGACAAGGGACAGAGCCCTTGTCTCGGCAAGAGCAGGGGAGCATGAAGCAGAAGTCAGACAAATCCTGCTGCTTTTGGCTGCACCAAACAGGCCCTGCTGGCAGGTGCAGGGAGGAAAGGACTTCACTCCATTTTCCCTAGACAACTCCAATCCAGCAGCTCTGCTGACCCCTCTGGAGAGGAGGGGCTGGCCTGTTACCAAGCCCCAAGTACCCAAGCTGTCCATCAAGGATCCAGAGGGACCAGGGTGCAGAGGAGTCACGGACACCACGGCCGGCTGCCCCTGTGCCCTGCAGCAGGATGGGCAGTGGCAGCCTCTGCAGGGACAGTCCCCCCCGCTGGACACCCCTGGCCAGGGGCAGAGGCCGTTTGGCCCTGAGGTCAAAGTTGGCACCACTGTGGAGGCTCAGAGACGCCCAGGGGTGGAGGGGACATCCCGGGGAGGAGAAGGTGTGAGCAGTGCTGCTGTGTTTGCTCAGCTGCTCCCACCGTGCTGCTAAACCACTGCTGGGGAAGAGGAGAGGTTTTAGGCCAGGACTGTCATTCCTCAAGTGTCAGACTCCAAGCAGAGGTTTGGAACACTCGGTGTGATGCCTTCTCCCAGCCACCTAAAAACAGAGACCAGACAGGAGTCAGGGAATAAAGGCAGGGATTTATTTGAAGGCCTTCAAGGCACACCCTGGGGAGCCAGAGGCTGCTTCCATCAAATGGACCCCAAGGTGGACAACGAGTCACGAGTTCTTCACACTGATATAGGTTTGGTCCATTTGCATCTCAGCATAAATTCACCAATTAAAACTTCAGCTCTCTTCAATTTCTCCACCTCTCTCACAGCCCCAGTTTACACCTTTAGGCCTAGGCCAGCCCGAGTGCCCTTGAACAGCAAGCTCAGAGCAGCTTTGTTGTGTCTGTCTGGCCTGAGAGAGCAGCTCACGAGCTGCAAGGAACTTCAGAGTTACACACCAGGCAGTACAGGATCTGAAAAATATAGAAATTAAAACCTAAGGCATCAGGTGTACGCTTGAGACAGCACCTGGGGAGGCCTCATCCCAGGCCAGACAGGCTCTGCCAAGATCTTGTTCCTGCTGCTCTAACAACCAGTGCAGTTTACTCACGTTGTGTTGACTGCTGAGGAAGGGTGAGTGACCCGTGGCCAGCAGCAGAGCCAAGGCCATGACAGTTCTGCTCTCCTGGGCTGGGAGCAGGTTTGGAACCCACAACCTTCATCAGACAATGGTGGCCTTCACTGTAAGTTCCCACCACGCAGCCCTGCTCTTTGCAAGATGGGAATTTCCAACAAGGAAATCCCAAACCCAGCACGCAGGTCCCTTTCACACGGGGCAGGTTGTTGTCCTGTCTTGCTAAAGCCGTCTGTGTATAATATGGAGTCAGAATTATTTTCTCACGGAGTTTCATGTAAATAATGGCCAATGTTTATTTAACTGTCTTTTCTGGGTTTCATTCCTTTTGTGATAGGAGAAGGTTTGATGAGCATCCTTTTTCTCCAGTGGGATTGAGGAGGAAGTGCCATGTCCTCCAATCCCTGGTGGAGTTGAGAACCCGATAAAGTATGAGAAATGTAAATAAAGCTCTCTTTTCCCTCCTTTCTGCTGAACCTAGCAGGTGTGAGAGTGTCCTTTATTGTGTTTTCACAACCACAAGGCTGCTCTTGGGCATCTGAGAAGCACAGCGGGCTCAGCCACACTGCTGAGAAGCAACTGCAAGTTACACGAGGCTCTGCCAGGCCAAAACCGAACCAGTGGGGCTCAGACTTGCACCAAAGAAGGTTCAAGCACGAGACAACCCTGGGGAACAAACTCCTCCACCTGCACATCCCTCGCCCCAGGCACAGCACCACGCCTGCTGCCACGGCTCGCAGGGCACAGGTACCCCTGAGAAGCCCCCCTCGTGGGGAGCAAGGGGCTGGCTTGCGTGGCACAAGCAAGGAAAGGGTGCTCACAAGCTCAAGAAGCACAAGATCAGGCAGCAAATTAGTGACAGACCTCCAGGGCCTTGTGCTGGAGGGAATCATCCTTGGCTCCTCTCCATCAGCTCCTGCTGCGTGCTCCCACTGATTGTGCTCCTCAGAGGGCCTGGAAGAGTGGCTCAATCAACTCTCACCCAACATCACTTATTCTGCAAAGGATTTTGGACATATAATCAAATTTTTGACACACCCTCCCCCGAACTTTTCAAGCGTTTTCCCTAATTCCTGGAGGATTTCAGTTTCCTACCCCAGCAGAAGGGGACATCTCCCCCCGCCACAAGCCAAGCCCAGCCCTCTGCAACCCTTTGAACAGGATTTTGTAGATGGCAGGCAGGGAGGGGCAGGACCTGCCACTCTGATGCACATTTATGACTTTCTAAAACATCTTTTCAAGCCCTGCTCGTATCAGCCCAACTGTGGTGAAATACACCAAGGCACCAGGCAAAACCCCAGGGAAATACATTGAACAGGAATTATCTGGGAAGCCAGTGAGTGCACACAGCAGATGCAGTTTGTTTGGGGAAATCTCACAGAGATTAGATGCTCAAAACACGAATCCCAGGAACATCTGATTGCCACCTATAATGAGGAAACAGGAGCCACCCTGTGCTCAGGTTTCTGCTCCATGCACTACCACCAGTGCCAGCAGAATTCTCCTCCAGCACAACCCCTCCTCACCAGACTCTTCCCTCTGCTGCCACTGAGGTGGAACTAAGAACAGCTCAGCTGGAAGGAACTCACAACCATCATCTTGTCCCAGAGTCACTTCTGGGCTGGCCAAAACGTAGGATGTGTTATGAAGGGCATTTTCCAGACGTTCCTTCAACGCTGACAGGCTTGGGGCAGCAGGCATCTCTCCAGGAAGGCTCTTCCAGCACAGAAAGGTTGTTCCAGTGCTTGACCACCCATATTCTTGTCCCTGAACATCCCTGTGTGATGGTGGAGCCCAGAGCTGGACGCAGCACTCTGGCACCACCTCCAAGCACAGAGGGATGGATGCCCACCTTTTGTGAGTGTCTTGGTTTGAAGGACAGATGTCTGCTTAAGGAAGGCAGCAGCCTCCCTTGGGATGGAAAAAATGTAACACCCCTCCCTCCGAATTATTATANTCCAAAACCCCAGACTTTATCCTGGTGGGAATGCTTGGCTCCTTCCCCCTGGGCAGAGCATCTCCCAATGGGATGGTGAGTGATGGGCAAGGCCTTGCTGGGCCATGAACAGGAGATAACCCAGGAGCCAGTTCTCTGTGAGCCATGGGCAAGGCCTTGCTGGGCCATGAACAGGAGATAATCCAGGAGCCAGTTCTCTGTGAGCCATGGGCAAGGCCTTGCTGGGCCATGAACAGGAGATGGTGCAGAGGGAGGAGGCAGGGAGCACTGCCCCTCCTGGTCTCAGCAGCTCATGAAAATGGTAATAAAATATTTTTTGGGGCCCATCTTGCACTAAAACCTAGGACAGTGACCCTCTGTGTTCTCCCTGCCCAGGATGTGGTTTGCCCTCATGGCTCCGCTGGCTCCTGTGGAGCTGCTGCCACCCAGCACTCCCAAACCTTTCTTGCAGGGCTGCTCTGCAGCCATTCCCCTCCCAGTTCATGATTAGAACTGCCAGTTCTCTTGTCCCTCTCGACAGCCAACAGCAGCTTCCAATTAATTGTCATCAGCAAACCCACTCATAGTGCATTCAGCTCCTGTATCCAGATCCCTGATAAAAATACTGAACACAGCTGGGCAGGAACGTGAACCCACGCTGTGTGCACCCAGTGATTTCATTGTCCTTTAAATGCCCTTTATTGCCCTTTAAATGTGCTTTAATGTCGTTTAGTAGAGCCCAGTGTGATCCTGTCCATTTTATTTCTCCCAGGCACTGAGCTTACACTAACAGGTCTGCAGGCTCCTGTACCTTCCCTCAGGCCCTCCCTGTAAACTGGAATAATTCTGGCTGGCTCCCAGTCAGCTGGGACCTCCCCAGACTCCCAAGCCCTTTGTAGAGGACATGCCCCAGCTCCTTCAGCACTCTGGGATGAATCCCACCCAGCCAGGTCAGTTTATGGGTGTACAAGTGATCATAGCTTGCTGCTGTTTCCCGTTAATCTTCATGCAGCTCTTGCTGGGCAGATTTGGTTGATCTGGCCTTGCCGAGGGTGCTGGCACAGGTTCCTTCTCTTCGGGCCCCTGCCCACCTGCTGCAGGAGGAGCAGCTCAGCTCCCCGGGTGTGGCAGCCCAGAGTGTCCCTCTGACTGTCCAGGGGGGTTTGGAGCCCCACCAGGCAGTTTCGGAACTCAAGATGAAAGCCCAGAATTCTGTGTTCGAGCC
>VYXC01008156.1:0-123600 GCA_013397175.1 Platysteira castanea
TCGCGGGACAGCCGCAAACACACCTCTTCTGAAGCTGGTGGGTAATTTAGGGAAGCTGTTTGCTTTCAGAAAGCAAGCACTACATTCCAGGAATCATATTTATCTGGGTCTGAGCAGAGGCTGTGATGCAAAGCTGCTCCATACTATAAGATACGTGTATAGCACTTCACCTCTCACTGGCATTATGTCTGTGTTGAAATTTGTACAGAACGACCAGAAACTGTGCTTCAAGTGGGCAACTCAGAAGTTTGCAGCTACACAAGGAATTTAGGCATCGTAAGCCTGGGTGCAACCACAATAAAGCCAGAGGAAAAGTACACTCTCTTTGCTTGTGTTTGTCTTTCTTTTTCCCTTGTGTAGATGCTGAGATCTTGTGCATCCACATGCCTGAGGTTTTTGGGTAACAGGGGGTTTTATTATTTGCAACATAGCAGATCTTCTCAAAACCATTGTGGTAACACTACACGTAAGAGACAGAAAAGCTTTAATCAGGTGAGGCAGAGGGAGAAGGGAAGATGAGGCCAAAGATTAGATGATCTAATGAAGCCCTGTCCTGAATAATCCTGTGAACACACAAAGCCAAGACATCATCACCTTATAGAAGCCAGCCTGAGGAACAGTGAGAGCTGAGAACACTCGCTGCCTGCACGCATGGGGGCATCACCAGGAACCCACACAGGATGGTGCTCACCTTTCTCCTGCTTCACAGATATTGTCCATCATCCTCCCTTTTGATTTTTCATCTGCCTCCTTCCAGCCTTCCACTTTTAACCTTGTTAATCCACATTCTCCACCTTAGCCAGAGCCCCACTGCAAAATCTCTTCTCACCAGTATTTGTGTCACTCCCTTCTCCCACATCATCTCTCTCACCTTAATAAGTGCTTCTAGTGCATTGCAAAAGGTGCATCCTCCCTTTTTCCTTTGATGCTGCACAGTAACCACTGACCCAGCACCCTCTTCACCTTTAATCAGTACTCTTCTCTCCATCTATCCCACCCACACTGCTGGAGCTTTACCTGCTGCTGGCTTCCTGTCCTCTGCTCCTGCTGGGAAAAGGAGCAGCATTTGTGAGCAGAGCAGGGTCACCCTTCAAATCTAGTGAGTGATTTGTGGCTCTGTGCAGGCTGAATCTGCCAGCAAAACAAACGAGAACCTCCCTCAAACAACTGAAGAGAAGGCAAGAGTCATCGCATAAGCAAGGGACAGAAACACATTAAATGATATTTTAAATGATATTTTACAGTCCATTTACTTATGTCCCTTTATAGTTTGTGAAGAAAAGAGGCACTTGGAATATTCCAGTAAACAAAATTACCAGGGATGTGATTATTAGATATGCAGTTCTCTCTCAAGATCTCATCTGTAACGTTGGTTCATTAACGTGCTGATATATTAAAGATTCTTTTGGAGGCTCTGAGACAGTTTCATGTCATCTAGTACAAAACGTTCAGGGGAAAAAAATGTACTGTTCACTGTTTTGGGAATTGATGTATATTTATGTCATCAACACATCACTTTTAAATATTCTAACTCACTAGAAATCCCACTTCCAGCATCTCTACAACACAGAAAGAAACGAAAAGTCAGAGCAGCTGGAAATGCAAAGGAAGACACTCATTCATTTGTTCATTCATTCAATCATTCTTTCATTCATTCCTCCCCCGGCAGCCTGTGCTCTCCTGCGCTAGGGGGAGATGGATGCGCGGCTGTCGGCTCCCCTCTGCTGGCTGGTACCGGGCCACGGAGGGAGCAGCGGCCAGACCTCCCCTGGGACCCTCACCTGCCAGCTGAAAAGCAGCGAGGGCCCAAACCGCCCAAATAATCACAAAAGGATGTTTTTCCCGGCAGGTGATAAGCTGTTGGATGACTTAGTGCAAGGGGAAGCTGACAGCAATGGTGACAGCAATTTTCACAAATTCTTTATGCCGAGACTGGTAACTTATTGTAGGGAGACTGGAGATGCTGCCCACGGTGAGGATGTCTTGACCTTCCCACTGTAAATACCAGGTTTTCTGTGATTATAAATTTCTGTGACTGTAAATTCTGTGATTTAAAACCTTATTCATCACGCCTGAACATTTCCCTGTCCGACCTCAGCCTCAGATTGATTCTTTTCAACTTTCTACCAAAACAGCTCAACAACTCCTGTAAATGAATATAGGGAATGTACTTTTTTCCCCCCTCCATATCATTTGCTAATTTCTTTTTTTTTCCCCTGCAGTATTTCTAGCAATAATTTTTGTTACAATTTCAATGTAACTCCAAATTTGGCAGTGTATGTTCAGGAATTGCTTTATACCAGCAACTAGAATGTATGTACCCAAGCCATAAAACTCAGAATCAAAAAATGCCTCTCTGCCCATGAGCAACAAGAGATCTGGGAGTTTGGCAGCAAACCTCTTAGTACTCCTATGAGATTGTACATCCAGCATCTTGTCAAAACACTGTCCTAAAGGAGCTAATAACACCTTTCCTATGGACAGCGGCAGCACAACAGACCTGCTGCTGGGAGAACACGTGGCACCCACCCAGCCAAGCTCCGAGTGCTTTTGACAGGGAACTGCCCAGATGAGGAGCCCAGGGCTGCTCTCCAATCACTTCCTGAAAACAGGGCAGCATCTTCAAAGTTTGACTGTATCATTAAATAACATCGATAACTGAAGCATGCTTTTCTTTTACAGTATGTGATTAGGGATTTGGAGGGGTTTTTCTGACCATGGGGATTTTGCTACTGACTTCATGAGAGCAGGACATGACTTTTTAGTAAGGTAAGTGCTTAAAGTCCACCATATATATGAAGGGCATTTTTTTCTAAGTACAGGAGGTCTGCTTTGAATCAATCCTGATATCACAAAAATAAAGAAGCCTCACTTACCTGGCTCAATGTCAAGAAAGAAAGCTGCTTACCATTATTGTTATTATTTGCATTAAATTATGTATGCCCTGAATAATAGACTCTAAAAATTTTTAAACAGCGGGGATAAAGGTGTCTTCTAGAGGTGCAGAAATGCAGTCTTGAGCTACAAGTTTGTCTGTTCCTCACAACACATCACCTTGGAGAACAGGAACAGCCAAAGAGCTATCCTGTGTACCAGGAACAGCATTTCTCAGAGCAACTTTCTATCTGGGGGGACCAGATGCCTGCTTTGGCAGAGCTTTGCAGCCCAGGAACACACTTGGGCTGTTTTTTCTATGTGGTTTTCTTCTTGCACCTAAACTAGCTGTTGTGGTCTGCAGGCAAGGTACCCCCAGTGTTCAGTGAGCAACTCCTCAGTGGGAGCCCAGATCTACAACAGAAACAGGCACAGGCACAAAACTTAGGGCTTCTCATACACTCAAGGGAAATGAGAATAAAGGCTGCCTTGGTCCTGAAATCTCATTGTATTTTGGTCAAAACTTGGCTTGTTTCATATGGGAGCATTCATGCATGATGCTTGTGTCATGATGTACTCATAGCATAGAACATGTATGTGTTCCATTATATATACTGAGTAAATGAAATTTTCTTGAAATCATTAATGTAGAGATATTTACTATATTGAAATTGCAGAGAACTTTAATTTCACCACTTACCTAAACACCAAACAGAACCACTATCTACAAGGAAACAAAGAAAGAAAAGGAAAATAGTACAAAATGCTGTGTTGGTTGTTTGAATCAAATTTTCATGAAAATTATCAAGTTTATGCAAATTCATAGCTAAGCTACCAATCAAACACCAACATAAAAACCCACAGGAATGCAATGATAAAAGGCTGGCCACATTGCTTGCTGTCACAAGCTGTCACAAGCTGTCACAAGTCACATAATTACGATCCTTTTACCATTTATGGGCAAACTGTACAGCACGGCCGTAGTGGATGGGGCTGTCAATTGGGAAGATGCCATGGCTCTATAGAGAGACACTCTGCATAGCAGATAGACTGAAATGGGAAAATAGTATATGCAGAGGATAGTCTATATGCTGTAATAACTGCCTCTAATGATAGATCCTGCAGTAATTTCAGATCCAGTTTCAGCAGCCACTGACCACAGTCTTGTGGCTGATGGTTTGTTTGATGCGTTACATGACACACAAGTCTGTTTGCAGTAAATGTGCAATTCCATCCTGCCTTGCCCACTCAGTGGTGGGTATGGATGCCTGGGAAGAGACTTAAACCAGCATGGGAGGAGGGCAGGCTGAAATAATTTGAAAACCACTTCCACTCCTTAAGTGGCTCTCAGGATTAGAAGCCACTGTGGTAATGCAAAACACACTTGGTTATCTTTAGGAACTTTCCTTCAGTGTTGAAAGATTTCTCAAGATGTTTTTGAAGCTCTGATAGAAAGGATTTACAGAGGGAAGGTTGGCCAGTGGGGTCACCTTGTTTCTTCTACGAACTATATGATACAGTAAGAAAAATGTTTTCTGTTCTTCCAAGCACCTACATAAAATGGTTTCTTTTCAGTTTCATCAAATCTCCATTCTGACAAAGGATCCTAAAGGTCTCTCAGACACAGTAGTTACTGGGATGACTATTCACAGGCTTTGAGGGGGCAGATCTCCTTCACACTTTCCTGGGGCTGTCAGACACAATTTCCAAACATCAGAGGTACTTGACCCCCCAACTATTACTCTGCACAGAGAGATTAAAAACAGGGCTGTAATAATTTTACTGAAGTTATATCTTGCACTCACCCTCAGTAGGAAGGAGAATAATTGAAATGTTATTAAGAAAGGCTCATTAAAAGTTAGCTGTAGGCTCCAGTTAGGCAGGGAGATGTTGTCATTTCTCCTCCACATACTATTAAACCTACTTGAGAAAATACTTTCAAAAATGAGGGGAAAACCTGGGCTTTCCCAGTTTTAGGAAAAGGTAGACAACCACATGGACATGAACCCAACTTTAACATATCTGCTTGTCTGTCTGCCTCTCAGCTTTCACCAAGAGCTTCCAAGAGCTTGGGCTTGCTTTGCACTTACCACCCTGAATAAATCTGAACAATATTTTTTATCTTCCCAGCCAAAGCTGCAGACCAGCCATGGGTACATTACACTTGTCAACGCCATGCACTCTCCTGACCTGAGAGAACTGCCTTCCCAGTCCCAGCCTCCCACAACATCCATATGTCACTGCTCATCATCTGAGGGCAACAGGGGACACAGAAATTTTGCAAGTGAACACAAAAATCTGAGGAAGGGAACACCCTTGCATTTCATGCTTCAAATGACCAAAACCCTCTCTAGTCCCACAACTAAATCCCAAATTTTTTAGCTCAGCTTCCTCTACAGAATAAACTTCTTTCTGTCCTGCTTGGGCTTTTGTTTATACAGTAATGACAAGTCTCTTTTGTCTGCATCTACTACTCAGCAGAACTTCTCAGCTGAGGGGCCCCAGGCAGCTGCTACAAGATGCTGAAGAAATAGCATGGGATGTGTTTGCAGACACTCCAGTTTATAGGTTCATTTTAGCCATCACCCTCTCTTTATCTGTAAACTCAGATTTTGGATAAAAAAATATGATTGCATCATGGAGATACTTCAGGACGACAGCACCTCTCTTCAAAGGACAGAAAAGGAAAAGGGGGGAAAAATCATATTAAAATTTTAACTCTGGGGATCTGGGAGTTGGTCAGCTTTCCCTAATTCCCCTGGTGTGGCCTCACTCCTCCACAGAGCCCCAAAGATCCCACTCCCTGTGGGACTCTGCCAGGGAGGAAGAGGAGGATGAGAAGGAACATGAGGAGGACGGTGAGGAGGACGATGAGGAGGAAGCCTTCAACCACCTGCTTAGCTACTGGTTCCACAGGGACTGAGGATGAAAAGTCCTTCTGGCTTCCCTCTTCCCTATAGCTACTACTGCCCCAGAGCTGTTTGTCCTCCAGCAGGTCCCTGCCACTGTCCTCCCTGTCCTGTGTCTCCCAAAGTCCATCCAAGGTACACCACTGTTACCTCCCAAGGCTGCCAAGCAAACCTGCCTTGGCCACACCTGCCTTTGGTTGGAAATAAATGTTTCCAAAGAGCTCCTGCTCTTTCTTGAACACACTGTGAATGCTTCCAGCCATCAAGGAGACCTTCATCGTCATCTCACCCAACTTATAATTGACAAAGATTCATCTTTTGGGACTTGGCAGCCTTTTTGTCTCATTTCTGACAACATCAATAAAGCTTTTAAAGAAATAGCAAAGGAAAGCATTCATGTGCTTACTCAATTTCTTTCAGTGTAGCCTCTTTTATAGAGTTCTATGCTAGATTTCTGCACTGGCAAACCAGCTGATTTTGACAGTGGTATGTGTGACATCAGATATCAGCTTAGAGAAGAGAAAATAATTACAATAGTGGATGCTGCTTGTGAGAATTTGTTAAGAAGATCAATAAGAAGAGAAGCACTTTAACTTTTCTTATTATGGTTTCTTTGGCAACCTGGGGAAATAACATAGGTAAAATTATAGACCCATCATGCTCCATGTGCTGACAGTACATAATTGTGTGCTTCCCACCAGAAAGATTGCTTAGTATAATCCCAAACAATTCTTTCTCTCACAATGTTTTAAGTGTTTCATCATTTTCACAGCTTGCAAAGCCCTAAAAAAAAAAATCAAAGAAGAAAACAAAACCCCTTGAATTGGATTTTCTATTTCCTGGCTTTGAGAGCTTATGACAGCACCAATTTAGTTTGTCTGGCAGCAATAATCCTAGATTATTCAAAACTAAGAAGTGGGTGTGTAAATCATGCAGTCTTTCTGGAAAGACTTGGTTTTGCAGTTTGTCAGAATCCCTATCCCACTATAGGATCAACTCCAGTACTTCCAGAGCATCTTTACTTCTGACAGAACCTGACTGGCTACTCAAGACAGAGGTGGTGGGCCAGCACCTTTCTTTCAGTGTGCACTTTCCAATAGCTGGGTTATGCAGTTCATCAACTCCATATGTCTGCTGTCTGTGTTCTGAGTTCTACTTATCTCAAAATTCAAGGACACGCTGGGTTTGCAGAAGGCACTCAATGGGACCTGGAGAAGCACCAACATTTTGCTGTGACATTTCTTCCTCAAAGGGGAGGCTACTGTGCATATGGCATAGCCTGTGCTAGTGTTTGAAAGGAGAGGAGCTGGATAAAGCAGGAAAAAAGCTTCCAAATTAGATTCTAACTTGGAGAAGTTGAGGTGAGGATTTAAAGCTCTCATCCTTCCCCTCCACAGCAGCTCCCCAGTCTCCATACACAGCCCCTGCCTTGCCTCTGCCCCACTCAGTACTTTGCCAGTGGGACATGAGTTCCTCTGAGAAGATTGTTTTGGAACCCAAAACATGTTCAGCTTCTAAATTTTTTATTTTGTACTGTATCTTCCGTGTTGGTTTTTTGTACTCCTCAGGGTATCTTTTTTTCCTGATCTGTCTCTCAGGTAACTGTTTTTGAGATACTTTCTCAGCCATAACATCCAGAATTTGGATTTTTAAAAAGCAGGTCATTTTTTCTTCCTCTAGAGATCTTGTAACCCTGACAGAAACAAGCACATCTATTGCTTTAATACACTTCATGAATATAATCTCCTTTTTACTTTTAGCAGAGTGCCCTTCAGATGTCTTTGGGATGTTCTACATTTGTTTTCTCTCTTCTTGTTCTGGTTTTTTTCCTAAAGCCAGACTTACCAGAATAAGCAGCATTGTCCTATTGACCAAGGATCAATGCCAGATTACTTTTGTTCCCTCACAGCTGACAGCTCCATCCTCCTCTGAATTCAGAAATATCTATCAGTTAGTCATTTTATAGACCTTTTTATCTTAATACTATCATGAAAAGCATAGCAGACACAATATTTTTCTTATAGCACCTCTTTTAATGCTGGCCTCTTTACATTTGGAGAGACAGAGAGATAGCTGAAAGTGACTTTCTGGGCAAAGTTACAGCCATAATTCCAATCACCACAGGCTTGATGTCAGTGTCGACAGACTTGAAACAGCAGATAAACCTTTACAGTAGGGAGCTGTGGATTTCTTTTTCAGCAGGAACAACTTCAGACATTTGGCATCTTATTTCCCGTGCTAAAGACCTGCACGTTGCTGAGTGACAGACACACAACAGTCGGGAGGCAGCTGGGTTTTGGTCGAGAATACTGAAAGCTGAGAGTGCAGTTACAGCACCCCTGGTCGGGAGCTGCTGCCGGCTGTGCCCACACAGCCGAGCTCGCTGTCACAGAGCTCGTGGTTTCTATAGCAACGAGCACTATATAAAAAGCTTGGCTTTCCCTCCCCCAGCTAATCTTCACGTGATGTAAGGGAGCTGGGAGAGAAGAGGCACAAACCTGCAGCTGTGTGTGTTGCACGTGGGCTCTGAGCAAGCACCGTGCTGGAGGCTCTGTGGGGATCACCTATCCCTGGATTTCAAGACTAATGTTCCACTGATGTCCTGTAGTTACTGGGTTTTATGATAATTTCTATCGGGGGGAAATACCCTGATATTAAAACCATACCTAACCCTGCTCTGCCTCCTAATTGGCTTCTCCAGCCACTCTCTCTGCCAAAACCCATGAGGGCCTCACCAGACAGAAGATCCTCCCAAATGGTGACTTCATCCCACACTGACCCTTCCCCTGACCATGCTTTCTGCACCACTGGCCAACTATAAAAGCAAGCCAGCTGAAGGACAAACATGTATGGGTGAAACCTCTAAGGAATAAGGAATGCTTACACTTTGGAATAAAATCTTTCCAATTTGCGTATTAAGAAAAGAACAAACCCGAAGTACGGCCAGCAACAGTGTCTTAACATCAGTTGCAGGAAGGAAAAAATGTCCTTTCCTGGCATATCCTTTAAAGGTCTAAGATCTCCCTGCAGCCCGGATGTTCAGAGGGGAACAAAACATCCAGTTCAGCCAGTAGTCATTTTGCTTGTGTAAAATCTACTTCTTTAAACAAAAGGTGAGGAAATTAAAAACTGACAGGTTTGGGTTTTCAAAACACGTGGAGTTGCTGCCTTTAAACAAGGGGAGTTTTAATCTTGATTTTAATGGGAGAACTCATATTCTGCTGGGTGCTTACATGACCCTCTCCCTCAAAACAGTCATGTACTTTCTGGTATTGTAAATAAGTGAAAAATACTCTCTCCCTACTGAGTGCCTGTGATGTATTATTTACAGATTCACAGAATATTCTGAGCTGGAAGGGACCCATAAGGATCATAGAGTCCAACTCTTAAGTAAATGGCCCATATGGAGATTAACCTCGCAACCTTAGTGGTATTAGCACCATGCTCTGACCAACTGAGATAATCTCAGGGTCAATGGCAGCTTTTAAAACATAAAATTATTCACCATTTAAATATTGAATGTAGATTTGTCTTCAACTTATCTGCATTAATCCTTTTGTTATTAAACCAATTAATGTCCTAGTTAAAAAAATTCTTCAGGACATAAATTTCCACAGCACAGACGTTTATTAGAACCATAAACACAAGATGAAGGTTGCTATGGTGTGATCTCTTTCTCAAAGTCTATTTACTTCTCCCAGCTAACAACAATCCCAAAAGTGGAGTCCATAAAACAGAATGTACAAAGTAAAGCAGCCACCACAGACCAAGGCACTGGTGAATCTGAACACTCACCACAAACAAAGACATATAGAAAAGCAAGATGAAGTTTTTTGATTAAAATTTGTATTTTAATCTGTCTTTGGGGATAAAGGGTTTTTTTAAAAAGAAGCAGTTTGAAAAATCTGTTTTAACTGTTGCTGTTTTCAAGTCCTCCTGCAAAATGGTAGGTTTGTGCAAGCTAAGATATGCAGCCTGGGAGAATATTCACATTATGGTGAGTTAATGAGACCCTGGAGTAACAGGCAAAGGGCAAAAAGCAAATGGATACAGCACAGAGGTGCTTTATTCAAAATCCCTGTATTAACCTTTTGCAAGAGTATGGTACCATTTTAACCACAGAGCCGGTGCAGGCTAGTTCCAAAATGGATATTCTCATTCCCCAGCAAAACTTATAGCTTCTGTCAACTGTTTGCCTACAAGTATAAGAAGGTTTGAGCTTTTTATTTTATGCTAATGGCATAAGTGGTTTTCATCATCAGACTTGCAAAAAAGGCAGTCCAAATACATCCTCAATCCTCCAATTGTCAGGTTCGAGTATATAACAAAACTTTTATGAAGGAAAGATGGCTGAAATTAGGAATATTAACCTTATCAAACAGAGAAAAAGATGGCAAATTTAAGCCATTTTTTCTACCAAGTCTCTCACCCAACCTCTTCCTTTGCTCCTGGCTAAGTGCATTTTTAAACAGGAAATAAGTAACAGAATACATCATGCAATATAATATAATATAATCACTTAGTACAAACTTCTTCACTAATGTGGAGAATGCTTATGATTCCCATCCAGAGAGTGGGCCCTGGAACCCTTTTCCTAGTGCAGGTGTAGTTATACTTTTCCTTCACAGTAAATCTCATGTTCAACAGCTGCTATAGGGCTCCTTCAAGGATACCTCTGCCACCATATAGGTAATGGAAGTGTAGGGAACACGTATGCAGGAAGTGTGGATCTTTGGACTGAAACCAGCCATGATTAAGGAACCACAGAGATGTTTAACCCAGGCTGCAGGCCAGGGGCTGCCTGCCCTTCCCTGGTCCACAGTGTTGACACCCATGAGCAGCTGGAGAGCAGGTGCACCTCACTTTCCCAGCAGCACTCTGAGAGTCCCCACAGGTTGCATGTTCCAACACCACTCCATGGCACAATCCATAGTATAGTAAGTGGAGATGACTGGGAGATTTGGTTGGCTAACACTCTTAACTGGATGTCAAGATGTGAAGTACTGACACACTCATAATCATCCAGTGCAACCTGACAGCCAGACGTTGCTGCCTGTCCCTCCTGCTTTTGTAGAAAGATGCAGGTCTCTTGCAGCTTTGCTATGGATCTGGTGGTCCATCATGGACTTCTCAGCTATGCTAGGATGTTCTAAATGGCATTAGATGCCTCTATGTGTGATTATCTCCCAGACCCAACTAATTTTGCGCAGGTTAGCCAGTCTTAAACAATTTAGAATACATTTAAAGGATCTTTAGCAAGCTCAGAAGACAAGAACAAAGATTTGCAAAATGGTTTTTTCATGGTTTAATCTACCAAGAACTTGGAATGCTGCAGTATATCAAGAATTAAAAAGCCCATCTGAATACCCCTATTTTGGTTGCTCTTTTTTCCACTCTTTTAAAAACATATGGAAGCTTTGAGTAGTCTGCCCAGAAACCAAGGACACAGGTAGCACAATATCTCAGAGCTTGGAGATTCCTGCTGTTAAGCACCAGGAATGCTGGAAACTTTCCTCATCTGACATGGGGTTCCTCATGCTGTCAGGGTTTGCTCTGTTTTCTGTCCTGGGCTTCCAGAACCCGGAAGCATTTTGGAAACCCTGTTTCTCATTACAGATTCACTGATCATACTTCAAGCTTAAATGCTTCAGGTCAAACAGGGCAACAATTTTTCATAATCTCAGTTTGGCTGAATTTTTTCATGATGTCTACATGGAAAAGGCTGGTAGGTGCATGTGTCAGCACTGTGATCAGAGCTGGATTTTTAAAGAGAGATACATGATACTCATACTGTACATGTGTAGACTATTTGGGTAGTTCACACAGAAAGTAGGATAAGGTCTCGTCCTTCTTGTCCTAAGTGGCCAAATGTAAGAAAGCAGGATTTTATCCTAATTCTACAACTTTTAGTTGCATGGCTGTCTACTGCTTTGGGAGGTTTCTAAACTTAAGCATTGACCTAAGCAAAAGGTTTCTTGTCTTGAAAACTGGAATACAGACCATTCTAAGAGGCAGACTTCCATTCTCTTAATCACACCATAACAATATCATTAATGAAGCACCTGGTACAGTGAAAATCCAGTCTGAAATTTTTTCCAAGTCTGTTTGGCTACTTGGGCCTAAAGGTCTGGGGATGCAGCTGTTTTCCTTTCAGTTCTGGCTGTTTGAGCATCCGCATGTTGCACAACTGAGCTAAAAATAAAAAGCTCCAAATACATCCAGGAAGATTTCACATTGTTCTGGCTGTCCATTTCTTCAGGGAGCAAAAGTTTCCAACTGTATAGCAAAACAATCAAGCTCTGTACAACCATAGAAGGAATAAGGCTGAACTGGACTACAGAACAGCGCAGGTGATCTAAGAAAAGAATGCCAAAATGGACTGTGCACTCCTGGTACACTCTGTTATTTTCCTTTCTAGGTCTCATGGAGCATCTCTGGGCATGAGCAGTGTAAATGGTCAAATCAGGCAGGGACAGAGAATAGAGTGGGTCAGGTAAAGGCCTGACACATCTGTGTAACACAGACAATGCAACTGGTGATCAAATCCTGCCCAGCGTGGAGCACAGAAGGCTGTGGGGAGACCAAAGAGCCGTGTCCCAGCACCTGCAATCAGTTATTGGAAAGACACAGTCAGGCTGCTTAGAGCAGGGCTCAGTGGAGGAATGAAATAAATTGGGCACAAGTTGAAATAGGAGAGGTTCTGACTGTATATAAGCCAAAATATCTTCATCAAGGAGGCAGCCCTTGGTGAAATGCATTACCCAAAATGGTTGTGCAGTCTCCATCCGTGGAGGCTTTCAAGATCAACAGCATAAGTCAGCTGGTCTGACATCATAGCTCATGCTCTGAGTAGCAGGTTGGGCTAGAGACCTACTGAGGTCCCTTCAGACCTGAATCTTCATGATCTCAGGAAATCTGCCACCAGATTCTAGTGGATCAAAGAAAAACCCCCCTACATCTCCAACTTCAGGGAGAACTTCTTTCCAATCCCCAGCAGTCAGGGCTGAACAGACACCAGCCTGAGGTGTGATTTAACATTAGCTTCTAACATTAGTCTGGCCACGCCAGACTCAGAGGCCAGACCACTGCCGTGGATGCTTAGGCAGCAGAAAGCACAGCCTCTGCAGAAGTACTCAACCACTTTACACACTGGAATTCCCCCAGACCTGTTAAGAAACTGTGCGAGCCAACAGTGAGGATGAACAGAATAAAGCCAAGCTCCCCTGTGCAGTTACCAGAGCTCCCTGCTGTGGTAAGGATGTCACTTAAACTCAACTCTGACTAATGAAGATAACTTTGGTTGTCCATAAAATATTGCATTTCTTGACAGGATCTGGCCTCTAAGACGAAAAATATGTGAAATAGCAACTGAAAACATGCCTCAGCCAGTGAGGAACACTACACAGGCTTACAGTTCTTCTAAAACCAGATACTTTCAAATCCCTACTCACGCACCAGCCCTACAGTGCTCCTTCTCTGAAATCCCATCACCTTGCTCAGGTGGCAGGTTTAAGTAGAAGATTCTAACATAACAGGCCTGCATATTCTGTGAAATAGCTGGTGTTTAATATTTTTTTCAAGTTAATAATACTTTTTTCAAATAAATAATTTGGAAATTATTTAAAAAGGAAAAGAAAACTGCATATCAGTAGTTAACATATTTTTCAACCTTTATAAGGGGATAAAAAAAATCACAACAGATTTCTTACAGTCTGTACTACAGCTTTGGTTTTATTTTGAAGTGTCAGACTCTGTGTCACTGGAAGCAGACATTCCCCCCAGGGTATTTGTACGCTGCCAACGCAACAGACACTCAACTTGCCAGGGTCTATCAGCAGAATTCCATTAAGACAAGAAATAAGTGTATTTTTAAAGAAACTCATAGCAAAACTTAATGCATGACGCCTTTAATCAATCAGCTACATAAATTGCTTAAAAGGAGTTTGACTCCACAGTGGTAGCTGGCTGGATTCGTTTTCATTTTGCCTGCATACAGCAAAGCAAGGCACTCTGCTCCTGCCAGACCAAGACATGGCTCACCAGCAGGACCTGCCACCTCCAGGCTTTCCAGAACTCTCAGTGCTTAATGCCCAGGGCTGATGAAAAAGCACTGTTTTAATGCCCTGCCAAGTGTCACGTCTCTGCTGGGTGCTGAGTGTCCCCTGACTGACCACCTAATACCCTGCTGTGCCAGCCATCGCCACGGCCCACCTTCCGGCCTGCAGCCCTGACTGACTTGACTGATCTTTATTCATTTGCAGAAGATGATGATGACAAGTCAAATGCCACTATTTGAGGCAGGCAGGAAACACTGCTTGTACTGAAAGATTTCCATGGGGATCCCTTCACTCCTCATGAAGTGACAGAGATCTTCTGAATTGTGACCTGCTCCGAGGAGCTGGTCTCCAGAGGGCTGCCCTCTCCTCCAGCTTTTGCTCCTGCCTCTTATTTGCATACAACAGATGCACTGCACCTGGGTTTTTAAATGTGTGTGCTACTTAAATCTCTGCAATATCTCACAAACTTTCCTATATGAAAATTGCTTTGTTGTCCATCAAACTGCTTTCAGAACCCTCAGAAACTTGTCCCTCACAGATAATGTGATATGGCTGCTCTTCGACTTTTACAGATGAGCTTGTTGAGAGACATGCAGGCATCACATGCACCTTCTCCTAAATTCAGCAGTAGATCTAGGAGTGAGTGAATCCAAAAGTCCTTCTAGGTCCCTCTCCCATGGTCTGAACTGTACAAAACATGGCATGAACATTTGGCAACACAGCCCTTAAAGTTTAGAATACACAACTTTTGTAGGAAAGTATTGCAACACAGTATTGACTTATAAAAAAAAGTGCAAACCAACATTGGATGTATACTGTAAAAGAATTGGGTGTAAATGAGGAAAACTGGGAAACGCAGATGAGCTAAAAAAGATTTTAGAACTTATTCCTGCAAGTACAACCACATGGAAAAATCAGATCAGAGTCTCACTGACCATGCCAGCTCCCATCCTGGAGCAATGGGCACTTCCAGACAAAGCACCAACACATTCATCTCCTGTTATTATTCCCCTTCTGTGACTGATGTATTCTTGCAAGCCATTTCCATGAAGTTTTTCAGTGTTTCAGAGTAACTGTCTAAGTCTCTGTTGTCCAGTGAAGGGAACCTCTTAAGCTTTAAGAAACTTGTTACTATAAATTTTAGGAAAAATCAGCTCAGAAATTGCCCTTGGACAAGGACATCAAATACTGGCACACAAAACCTGATTTTCTTAACTACTACCTAATATAAATGATCAGTTTTGAGAAATATGTATTTTAAAAATAAGTCAAAGCACACAAAGGCAAACATTAGTTAAAGTCTTGCATAACTGATACTGCAATACCCTCTTGTGGTCAAATAAAAAGGTTTTGTCTAAACACCTGAACTTTTTCCTCTATAAAAAGCCTCTCTAGGCATCTTTTCCTTTGACTCATGGGAAATACCTGCCATATTTTTCCCAGATGAATTTGCTGCGCATAACATCACCTGTCTGGTAAAACCAAAAGACTAACCTCAGTTAAGTTCTTCCTCAAAATGACAGGCACTGACACTGCTTGTGAAATTAATTGATCACAAAACAAATTCCTAAGCAAAGGCCATCTCTGACAGTGACACTCATAATTATTTTTTAATTTTCATGTCCCCAACCATTAAAAAATCAAGATGTTCCAATCAATTTACATTGATGCATGTGGCATGAAGCCACAATAAACTGCACCCAATGGGATGAAAAGATGCACACAGAAAATCAGTTGTACCAATTCAAATGAGCAAATAAAATCCTAAACTGGCAAATGGGAAAAATAAGGGGAAACAGTTCAGTATCTGCACCAGGTCAGCTGAGACCACTCCATGGCACAGACTTAAAACACCTACTTGTAATCTTTCTGTCCAGTTTATTCAGTGGCTGCAAGTAGTCATTTGGAAGCTGTCCTCAGTATAACAACTACTTTTAGCTTATTACTGTTTAATTAGCAGAAATTGACTTAAAGAAAGGATCAGAATTAAAATTCTGATCTGATACAGAACTTTGTACACAAAAATTAAGAGTAGCAGACTTTCCATCAGGATCCTTTCCCAACCTGATCAGGAGCTAAAATCCTATGGACTGTGATTAATGCATTGTGTCTTCCAAACAAGCCTCAGATTCTTTTTAAAGCAATCAGGTGCTGCTAAAACACAATTCTCCAAGCAGCTGCACACACTCCAACTTGGAGAGGACCCTGGAACAAATGCAACAAGATAAGCAGATTCTACAAGATGAACAGGGATAACTATTAGCCCAGGCTGGAAAACATTTAATTTCTTCACTTCATGATAATGCTATGTGGGTAGATGACTTTTTTTGCTTTTCGGTTGAAAGAGATGAAAAACACAATTCAGGTTTCAATTATCTCAGGAAAAACAGCAAACAAACAAAAATTCTACTAAAATTTAATTCAAAACAAAGCAAACATGGGGGCTTGAGGTGGAATTTACCTTTTCTTAAGTTATGTTATCACAGTCTTCAAATTCAGAATAATTTTTCCAAAATTATTTTAGAATTGTGGAAGTACTTCTTGCTCAAACTTGTCTACACTAAGTGTTATGATTTTTGTATAGTTGTAACTATTTTTAAAGAAATTATTTGCCAAATTCAGTATATGTTTCCCAATACTGCAAGCAAATAATTTTGCCAAAAGTCTGCTGAAGAAGTAGATGCAAAGTTCATTAGCATTTACCAGAAAGATGAAACAAGAGGCTAGAATTCATCTGGAGCTAATCCACACTACTCAAAAACAAGTCAGTGAAGAATTTCAGAGGAAATTTATACTTTAAATACTCTGTTTTCCTGCAAGGTCACAAATACTTGAGGAAGTGAGTTCATACCACAGAAACCCAACAGGCTGACTGTAAAGACAAACACTGACATTTTGGACACTGTTTTGAAAAGTCTCACTTTGTATACTAATGACCCTTTAAAGTTACTTAAAAACTTCTCATAGTTGCTTAATACCTTCTACAGAACTCTCTAAGTGCTTAGAAAAGACTTCTGATGATCTGACTGCTCATTTTTTAATCTGAAAATAAGAAGTTTTCAGAAGAGATTCCTTGAAACACTTAATTTTAACCAAACATCTGTGCCCCGAACAGAGTTCAAGGTCCCAGCAGCTGTCACACTGGGTCTCTGCTCCTTTTCTGGAATATATTCACAAGTCAGACGTTTTCAACAGAGACAGCAAACACGGCAGGGAAATCAGCAGCTTTCAGGAGCTTTTGCTTCTGCTACATAACCACAACAAAAGTCCTCCTGACTACTCAGCAGCAACCTCCACAGCACCCTTTGCTATTAAGCCAGACTTTATTGTTCTGAGGATTTTGAATAGAGGCTGATCTCAGCTGCAGTCGCTGTAATCACCTTGTAATCTAAGAGTTTGCTGGTTACATCTGGGGATCCCATTGCTTTCAATTACAGTCACTTCTTATGAAATTGCTGTTACCGTGAAAACCCCCTCAGCGCTCAAGCAATGACGAAACATAAAGCAGTAGGAAAGGAGCATTAAATAAGAGGGAAGTAAATCAGTGCTGAGCCTGTCAGTGTTGCTGTGCATGTTCTTTTCTGAAAGCACTCCAAAGCAGCAGCTGAAAGAAAATGTTAGGAGAGAAGGAGCTTTGGCAGTGCAAACAAGAACAGGTTTCACTTTCTCAGAAGTCGTAAGATACCTAAAAAGGCTGGGTATATGGGGAGTCTCAAAATGGACAAATTGGGAAGGGGTTGTGGATTCAGGAGAAATAACCTTGGTTAGGTTTCAGCATACAGCAACCACACCTCTGGGGCAACCAGCCTCAGCCCCTTCCGTGTCCCAGCAGCAGCCAACCAAACAGAACTGGCAACCACTGCACAACTGGCTACCTGGGCCTGGGCAGACGAGCAGGCAGACCAGGTCCAGCAGGATAAGATCTGGGGAGAGTCTGTGGAAGCTAAATAGAGAGGAAGGAAAACCTGGTAAGTCACTTGTTCCAGTTCATGCCTCTTCTGCTTGTCTTGACAATGGTCCTGATACTCCCTGACAGCATTAGGGCTTGATCCAAAGCCAACACTATCAAACAAAATTTGCTGCTGCAGGGACTTTGGATCAGATCCTAATACCTTCTTTTCTAGGGTTACACTGTCTCTGTTCTCCTTCACTGGACAAAATCTGTGCTAATATCTCCCAGCATGCTGGGCTTAAGCTGAAAAGAGATGCAAAGAACTGCATACTAAGCATCTTTTAGCTTTTAGAGATTTCCACAACGAAGACATAAAAGTGCCAAGCTTTATAATTTATTGGAGACACACTGATATTATCACTTCTTCTCATACTCTTGGAGATGGCTGCAATGGAAGCTGAACAGAGTGTTCTGTGCCAAAATATGAATTTGTATTCCGTCTGTAAATGTCCTGAACTTGCCCCATTGTTATGGTGTTTCAGCAGACTGAGCTGCATACGTACAACCCAAGCTTTGGCTGTGCACACACCAGTGACCCAAAGAAACCCAAAATTAAGATCCTGTCTCTGCAGTGTATCTTGAGTGTTTATGTTTACATTTCAGTACAAAATATCAGTATACCTATTAGAAGAATATCCTTGGTAATATTAAAATGAGCTCAATTTCCAACTGCACACTGCCCAAGCTAAAGGAAAGGGAAGTAAAAGAGCATCACTCTCAGGATTTTTTAAAATGGGAAAAGAAACCATCTGAAAACCTTCACCCTCTTGAGCCTGTTGGAGGAGATACAGATCACAGTCCTGATTTCCCCAGAGATGCATTTGCACTTTTGTCTGGCTCCATTTACTTGAGGGGCAAGCTGATGCCAGGACTCTGACACATGCAAAGCCAGGGCAATTTTACTCTCTTCAGTGCTGGGAGACTCAGACTCTTGCTCAAACAGGCTCAGCCTATTTCATACTCATTCCCTAGCTAAGGCTGCAGGAAGGACTCTGTGCCTGTCCCTGGGGTTGAGAGTCATGGATTTGGTGCAAAGTCATTTTCATGAGTAATGTAACACATCATACAGCTGATGCATGGTCTGCTGTCCAGTTTTAGCTATGAAGACAGAAACTTGCAAAAGGGTAGGACAGACTTGTGAGGAAAAAGATGCCTAAAGCTGGATTCATCAAACTACATGCTGTACAGCCTGCAGGGGGCTGTCCTTCAGTTCCAAATTCCCGTCCCAAAATCAGTGATGGATAAAGGCTGGTACACATTAAATGGTCTGACTTGAAATAGATGTAGGGCAACGCCTGAGGCAATGGCATTTCTCACTAATTAGCACCATCCAGTAACACCCAAGTCTGATAATGTTCAAATAATGGCTGCATATCAAGATAAAAAATTCTAGGACCTCAATGCTGTGCTGGTATACCAAGACATATAGTGATAAACAGAACAGTCACAAAATCATTTTTATTTGCACGTGGGGCATATCCACACTGGACAGGGGGGTGCAGCACAGAATCCAGAGCTCCTAGCTGCACATGGTACGTCTGTGCTGTACAGACAAGCTCAGCTCAGAAGGGTGTACAGCTTCAGCACTACTTTGATGAGCTTAGATGCAGCACAGGTAAGCAGCTCAGCATCAGCCCAGGTGTCCCTTTAGCCCTGCTGCAGATACAGCTGTAGAGAACTGTTTCCTCTCTTGACTCACAGTACTTTTACAATAGTGGGTGAACTGATGTTTTCTCCATTTCAGGCCAAGGAAAGCTAAGGACTTGCCCTGCAGTCCCACACCAGGTATAGAACAGAGCTGAAGGGCAAAACTCAGGTCTTCTGACTCCATGTGCTCCTAGCACAGCTGCCTATCTGCACAGAATACTCCCTGGATGGATGTCTGCCTGCAGCAATACGGCCCTGGGAATTCCTGCCAGGGACTTCTGCCAGCAAAGTATTGGTCATTTAAAAAATAAGATGCTGTATCTTGCTCAAGGCATTGGACAAATGTTTTCTGGAGTGACTCAAGAGTGAGTAATTTATTTGCATTTGCACAAGAAATACATTGTGGACATGGTATCCTCACCTTCCCTTAGCCAAAATAACACCCACTCCTTATATAGTATGGGAATAAAGAAAACCCTGGGTTCCATCACAGAAAAGACAGGTTTTAGTACAAGGAATCTGCAGGTGTAAGAGCTGGGCTGTAAGTGTCACACTGAGCAGTTGAACAGGCATTCAATTATGATCAACATTAACTAATCTATTTAAAGACAGAAAATTTGATACTGCATTTTTTACTTCTATTCCAAGGTACTAGAACTGGAGTTTCCTAAAGGACCATGACCAAATGGTGAGTTTTGAACAGACATTCAACTGTACCCATGCTCTTTTTAGTTTTTGTCAATTTAAGCTAGGCTAATATTTCAAATTGAAGCATATTTAGGGATTACTGGCAAATGCCTTACGACTAAAATCTTTAGGAAAAATAAAAGAGCTGAAGTGTCTTCATCTGGTACCTATGTGTGTTCAATCTGTTTCAATGTTAACAACTTGGCAGAAAGACAAGTGCTGGAAGAACCAACTTCCTGGGAGAAAATTTGTAAGATAATGTCATCCTGCTGAAACCCAAGCCACTTACTAAAAGTGAAAGAAAAAGCCTCCCACATCACAACCATTCTAGAGCAGGGTAACTTCCATCCCAGATAAAATTTTATGGAACATATTTTAAAATTATTCATTTCCCTCTGTTACCCTATCGTAAGACAACAGGAAAAAAGCCCCAATTGTTTTGCTTTATTTCTACAGCACTTTCATGTACATTCAATATGACATTTTAAAGTACATTTAAATGCTAATTTTGAAAGCAGAAGTGCTGATATTATAAATAATTTTGGTAAGATGTAATTTTGTAAGAAGCAGTGGATGTCATTTTAAAAACTTATTAATAGTCTTTGTTTTATTCAGGGTAAGAGAAAGGAACAGAAGCTACTGCCAAAGTATATGTCTGTGTTCTCAAGCAAAGTTCCCAACTCCACTAACCAAACTATTTGCAATCAAATGAATACTGAGCTTGGCAGGGCTCTGGTTAATATTAATTACTTCTTCAGCAGTTGAGCACAGAAGAGGAAACTTGAGGGCAAGTTCCAGCTTTCTTAATGCTTCAGAAAAATATAACAGCAACAAAGCAAGTTCTTTCAAGGTAAAAATTGAAGTTGTCCAACAATGCCATAACATATGATCCTCTTCGTATTTCAGGTGACCGGGCCATATACAGGCAGCACTACAGATCTTATCCATCTTCCCATGCAAATCTACAGTAAAGATGCCACTAACATCTGAAAGAACAAGGTTTCAGACAAAAGACCATTTCTGTCTGAGTTTTATCTCATGAAAACAAACAATTAATAGAGATCTGCTCAGATGAGTCACAACATAAACAATGCGCTTTCAGTTCTGAAAGCCAGCACAACAAAAATGCAGCAGCTTGTTGCATTTCATGTAATTAGACAAGGATTCATCGGCTTCTGTCATCTGCATGTTTAAACTTGCTCTAAAGAACAATACTTAAGGCACATGAGCCATTCTCTGTGCTTTTCACCACTCCCTGCTGAGGGAAGAAGACCAAATATTTTTCACACTAGTTTTCATTTTTGTTTCTGTAGATTTGCTGCTCTCAAATTCCCTTCTCTTACACTTTTTTCTTCTGGTTTAGCTGATGGAAACTCATTGACAAGGAAGCAGGCTTTCACATTTTGCTCTGAAGGCGTGTTGGCTCAGCAACCTGTCTTACACCCTCAGAATTGCCAGCCTTGAATTTAACAAGTTCATAGTTCCTAAAATCTGTGGTTGCTCAGGGAAACCATCCTCAAGCTAAATCAATACAATACCAAGAGCCTGTTCAGCTAGTGCATCTTCATTACAAAGATTGAAACTTTATGGCCTGTTGTTCTATAGGGAAAAATCAGCAAGCAGCAGATCATGGAGTGCATGCACACAGTATCTGTCCTTTGAACTGCCTGGAGCTTCTGCAGGATCATGCTCAGTCCTAAGTGGAGCTCAACACAGAGCCATTAGCATTGCCTTAACACAACAGGCTGCAGTGTCTCACCAGACTGAGATGGACATGGGTGCACTCCTGCTTTGCAATTAAAGCTATTTGTTTATATGATTAGACTTCAGTGGCAGAAGACAGCTCACAAGGTGAGTGCTCTGACCAGTGTGATCACTGATCCAAGTGGTCGTAGGCAAAAAAAAAGGCACTGTAGAAAGAAGAGCCAGGTTCCACTCCCTGAAGTCATGACTCCAAGTGGTTCTCCTGGCTTCCTCAACACAGTGAAAACCGGAGAACTGGCTTTCAAGACGACAACTAAGTTACCTAAAGGAGAAAAGACCTCATCATGCAACCAGCCCAGGTGAGGAGGGTTGATTCCACTCTGTGCAGACAGGAATTATGATGAAGAACTGAGTTCAGACACACCAAAAGGGAACATTCTTTTTAAAACACACTTCTTGTTCAGCTAAAATGCTTTCTACTGTCTCCTGTGAGCAGCAAACTGCACCATGAACTCCTTTGTCTTTATACACCTGAAAGCAGGAAAGGAGAGAGCAGATCAAGACTTTCCTTGTCCCTGTGATGTCCAGAGCTTTTTCCAAAAACTGCACAGGCTACTCAGAGGTTACACATTTATTGGTGATTGCATAACACCAAGAGACATTGCACTTGCATGCCTTACTCTGGGTCACAAACTTTACGTGGAGTGGTGGATGCCCAGTATCTGTCAGGCTCAAGCTCCTATTCCTGTAAGAACATTTCATTTGTAAAGTGTGGGGATTTTGTTTTTCAGCATGAAAATATACAGAGCTCCATGTTTCCTAACCTCCAGATGGCACTCACTCCACATCAAGTAATCCACCAGAAAGGACACTAAGGACAACAGGCAGTGCTATATAATTCCTTTTTAATTACATTAAATAATTCCAGATTCCTGACTCTGTATACTGTGTGTGAATCCAGAGAATTCTTCTCCCAGAGAGTTCTGCGAACTGGAGGGTAAGAGGATGGTCTAAGCAGTGCATGATTTAATCCTCCCACTTCATTTAGAACTGGCATTGTTTCAACTGAAGCACTTCTAGTTTTGGACAAGACTTTCCACATCTTACCCTAAAGATGTGGGCTACTAATCAGAGTCTAGAAAAGCACCGATGGCAACTGGAGTACAGGAAGACATGTCATATAAGGAAAGGTTAAAAAGAGTGTTAAAAGTTTAACGTGAAGAAAAAAAAGCAGTCTTGGAAGAGGATAGCAGTCTTTAGATACAAGTATAGCTCTGGAATGAGAAGAGGAATAATTTGCACTTCGAGGGAGTGTCAGGCAACAGCAAAAATAACAAGTTTAAGTTATAGCAAGGAAGAATCATGTTAATTTTGGGGAAGCTAGTAGTGAGGATAATACAGCACTGGAATGGATTCCCTGAAGAATCTCCACCTTTGAAGGTTAAACACATATCCATCAAGAGGGATGTATTTAATAGGGTTTGTCTTTTACTGTATAAATTGAATGACTGTCTGAAGACTTTTTCACCAATTGTCTGACTACACCAGAGCTGTTGGGTTCAGAACATATTTTGCAAACATGATTTTTCAAACACATTCACAAAAAAATTTTTTAAACTTCTTATTTTAATTATACCAGGTTTAAAAATATTTCACCTCTAAAACACAGATTAATGACATTTTTTTGGAATTAAATATATTTCTAATTCGTCTAACAACTCATATAGGATACTTTTCAAAAAGTCTAGATGTGTCTCTTTTAATCACACACATCTGAGAGGCTTGTTTAGTGCCCTCTTGACAGCCATATAAGGACACTTCTCAAAGAGCTTATTATGTCATGTCTGTGAATGGCAAAAACCAATTTTCTTCCAAAAATTTGAGGAAGTCTTTAGTAAAATAGTGTAGTTCTGTGTCCTTAATCAGATAAAGCAGCCATTGAGGTGCCAGGCGGTCCCTGAAGTGGGGATGGGCAGTGGTGATGTGTGTACAGCACGGGAAAAGCCCTGCACGCCCCTCTGCTGTACTCCCTAGCACAGGTCACTTCAGGCCAACAGATCACAACTGGAAAGTCTGTAGGAATATCTGAAAAGGAGCCAAAGTATGCAATAGTTTTTTGGCTTGTCAGAGTCCAACCTTGGAAAATGTAGCTCTGTGCCGTGTTGCAAGATCACAGCAACCCACAGCTGTGCTGCCTCTTTTGATGTGCAGTTAAGCTAATATCTTGACTTTCTGAGTCTGAGTTCAAGCTAATTGAAATGACTCTAAAATACTAGTTGGCAACAACTGGATAGGACCAGCTCTGTTCGCCACAGAATTCCCAATTCATTCCTATCTCCTGTTGAAATCAATAGCAACTCTTAAGCACTTTGACATCTTAATGATTAAGGGACAATGTCTTGAGAACCAAAATTTCCTGCATGGAATAGATAAGATAATGTGTGATATGGGAACATTGTCTAGAACTGGACACCTGATTTTGTTAAATTATTACACTTCCCCTAGAAATGCAAATTATTTTATGCTGCTGCATTAGCTTTCCAGCATTACATTTCCAAAGTTAGTTTGGGTCTCTCTACCATGTACAGCAACCTCCAGAAAAGACCTTCTGGGAATATCCAGGGTCCAAATCAAAACTGCCTCAGCACCTGCAAGTAGAAGGCAGCAAACAGACAATCTCTAAACTCCAATTTCATCCCAAGTTTAGCAGTCATTTTTCTTTTACAATAATTAACTTTGCCAACTAATCCTTATTTATATAAGCAGAGTGTCTTAGAAAGATTGCATGAGATTATAACAGTAGTGAAATCAGTAAATAATCAATGGAAATTCCATTTATCAAAGAGATTGTGTAGATATTAAACTGTGTGGTAAGTTACTTGTAAAGCATTCTTATGGTGTATCACTTGGGCTTCAGTTTTAAAAGCTTTTTTCCTTTTTGTTGCCAGATCTCAAACAAGGGATTACCCATCTTTAGAGAATTAATTTTCTGTATTTCTTTCCGTTAAAGAGTACAAGTGAGTGGCTATATTGATTTAATTCTTCCCTTAGTTATATATATTACTTTCTCTTCTCTATTTTCAAGTATAGTTAATGTTAATTGTACCTTGGTGAACAGGTGTTTCCAGTGCATCCAGACTTCGTGTGTTCTCATTTTGAGTTCAATTTAAAAAGTGTGAAATACATAATTTTAAAAAGTATAACATAAGTTCATATAAATCTGTGTTTCTTGTGCTTTTAGAACAGTCTTTGTATGTCATTCCTACATGGTACCTGAACTATAAAGTTTTGTTTAATAAGATCAGTGACAACTGTAAATCCAGTTGTTTCTTAGAAACTGTATTTAAAACTGTTTTTTGACCTTTAGATTACTCTAAAGTAAACAAAATAACTAAACAGGTTTTCCTTCAAAGTAGATCTCGTTATGCTGTGAAAATTACTGCATAAACAGTAAGTTCCCAGAACCGGGAAGGGCAAGGATGATGATGTATGAACATTAGATGGGCAATGCTGCCAGTCAGGGCGTCATCTGTTTGTCCATATTATGTACGTACATATTCACGTTGCTCACCTTCTATGAAGAAATAAATTTCTGAACTAAGTTCCTCTTAAATCAGACAACAGTTTTCCGAGGTGGGGTATTTTTTGGTTTGTTGATTTTAGAAACCAGAAATAATCTGTCAGGGCCTCAAGTTGCATTTCCTAAATTCTGCACAGATAGAAACCACTAAATCTTTCCTGAAGCCAGGTGCCTCTCTTAAAAACTCTACTTGCTACTCTGAATCCATGTCAGGTATGTTTTCCTTCTTCAAAAAACTTCATGTTTGTGTCAATGAATTCCTTGAAACACAAATGGGTCTCCAAGCACCTTAGGAATTCTGCTGAAGGCTGAAGAGGTGCTGGCACAGCCCTGCCCACAGCCCTCTTCTGTCACAGGGCATAGATCCCACAGACTGACTTCAGCTTGTGACCTTTCCAGAACCTCTCTGAGAAGCTGTATGAACCTATATATCTACAAAAGTGCCAGCCCTTATAAAAGGAATTTCCAAGTATGTGGGGCTACAGCTTCACGTCAGCACAAGGCCTTTATGCCAGGCTGATGGAGCAAAACCAGTGCAAATTTCTATTAACTGTCTCTTAACCCAGGGTATGACCAGAGGAAAGTCTCAGCTGGCATTAAGAAGTAATGTGCAAATATACTGGCACAATAAATATAAAAATGATGACATTTGGGTTCATTCTATGACCTGATCACTTAAAACTGTGAGTTCACTTTGCCCAGTTACTAATAACCAAATATCATCACTTGATCATATTTTATATGATCTGTGAAGTAACATATTTATTCATGCAGTAACTCTTATGTCAGCTGCAGGTGTTGCTGAGAAAGAGGAACACAGCTGTAGCCTAGAAACACCCGCAGCTATCATAATGCCTATTTAGTAGTTACACCATTATGTCTCTTTAAAGCCAAATGGACTGAAAACACAGTGTTTACATCAGCTCTCTACCACAAAACCTAACAGAATGCTGACACATTGCTAGCACTGTCTTACTGTAGGGATACATAAAAAACCCTCTAAAAGCCAGAGTGAAACCTGCACCTGGTAGTGTTTCAGACCTGGTGAGATGACCATCTTCTTTGCTGGAATAAGCATGATTGTAACTTTTGGCTGCTCCTCAGTGCCGGCAGATCCATTTTCACACTCTGGGAGAATCTTAAGACATTTAGCAAGAGTGCAGGAGGCATCATACACCACGACCTTAGCAAGGGCTGCTGCCCTTGTGTACTCACACTCTCAACTCTTGCTGGAGCCTCTTCTTTGGGTAAATCAGATGTAAGTATGGATCTAGAACAACACCAGTTCCAGATCCAAAAGCTGCAGCTCTACCTCCTCTCTGGGCTAAAAGCTTGATGCAAATTTTCTAAAATGGATACTAGTTAGTATATTTTCCTTCTCTTCTGTTCCTCACAGATCTTCTTTGGATAAAGCTTTGTTAGGCTTTTGGGTTAGGTTTTAAAAATCTTTGTTTGGCATTCTAGGCTCTTTCAGTACTACTTTTTAGACAGCAGTATTATTTTAGAAAACATACCATTACCCAGAATGGCCTTAAGGCCTTCTGTTAACTCAAAAAAACATTTCACAGACCAAACACTGAGTCAAGAGGGTTTGGGGTTTTTTTGCTTATAGTACTTTAATTCAATTTGTTATGTTTCTTTTCAGCCTAACATCATGTAAACCTCATATAAATAAGGTCATGTTTTCAGTTGCCACAAATATATACAACATACTGCAGACAGAATCAACAAACTACATGCAACCTTCACTGTTTCTTTTATACTCGTGTCATGCACATTTATACAACGTAACATCAAACACGAAGCACATAGGGATCCACTGGACTTCTTTAGTAAGAGAAGGATCTTCAAATCAGAGTTAAAGCAGTGTCATCGTGCCACCAAGGAGCCTCAGCAGAGATAACCTCCTCCTCATGGTGAGCTTTTGTGACAACTTTGCATCAGTCTACTACTCAACAATAAAGCTCTCAGTCTTTGGGCACTACAAGTGTTCAGCAAAGACAACCAAATGCGAAGAGTACGTAAAATCATAGTCATCCTTCTTTAATTTTGTTTTAAAGTCTTGATAATTTTTACCTTGCCTTTACCTTGGTGTCTCCAGTGGCAGAATGGGGCCTCATATATGCAGCTTGCATAAGGACTAAAGTACATGAAATCACAGCCATGTGGTCCGAAGAGACGCTGATGTTACACTGGGTCGCTCAGGAGCTTGTCCTGCTCAGTTGTGAAAATCTCCACAGATGGAGATGCCAGAGCCTCCCTGGGCCACTGTTCCAATGTTCAGTGTTCAACTCCATTCCCTCATGCCTCAGTAGTTCATACCTGTTTCCATCTTCCCAGCCCTCCCTTTTTGGTGTTTGAGTTTAGAGAAGCACTGCTGGATCAGCCAAGCTGTTCCTCTGCCTGCTTGAGTTCCAGCTCATCAGACAAGACAGTTTTTGTTCTGTGAGCATGTTCTCCCTGAGTTTCAAAGCAAGCTCCTTGTCTCCATTGCCCCATGGCATGCTCCTGAGAGGTCTTGACAAATCAGTTTCCTGAACAACACAAATTCTGTTCTTGTGAAGCCCAGAATCGTTATTCCACTATTTGTCTTCCTTACTTCTCTTGGGGTCTTAATTTCAAGGTCCTGAAGACACTGATGCCAAGGCTGCCCTTTACCTGCACATTGTCTATTTTTCCTTCCTTCCTTCTTTGTTTTTGAGTAACAAATCCAGCATCTGGGTCAAAAAAGAATGTTCTTGATGCCCCACAAAAATTGGTTGGGCTGCTTTTACCCCAGTGGGTGCTCCTCCAGATAGCAGAGAGATTTTGTATTCCAAAGAAGCCTGTGCCTACAATTGTGAGTTCCTTCTTGTTATTTAAAGCTTCATCTGCTTCCTGTTCCTGATCAGACAATTTACAGCAGGTGCCTCCACAGTGCTCCCCATGCTGGTCTCCCCACCAATTTTGACCCCTCAGCTCTCAGTGCTTATTCCAACAAGCAGGGGAAAGCTCCAGGCAAAGAGAAACTATTTTGTGTAGAACACAACTTCCACTCATTTCCCTGTCTGCTCTTCCAAAAAAGCTTGAATCCTTCCACTCACAATGTGCTGTGCCATACTGTCCCTGTGATCCCAAAGAGGTCACAGCCCTGCAGCTGTGCTGGTATGTCCAATTCCTCTGGTTTCCTTCCCAGGCTCTATGTGTTGACAAACTGTGTTCACACTCGCTGGGTGAACAACCGAGCCTCCTGCAACCTGTTGTCCCTGGCCAACTCTGTCCACCCCCAGCCTTCCTCCACAAATCTGCCGGGGATTGTCCCCACCTACACAGGTTCCTCAGTTGTGGAACCTTCTTTATTTTAATCTAGAGCTTAAAACCCAAATATCTATAAAATGAACTATTCCCTCTTAGCATAGCAGGCTGTGGAAATAACCAGCAATAGAGCGCTCTCTGCATTCCTTGCAAACCCACAAAATTTAAGGCATTATTCTGTTCAAAAACTCAACTGTGATAAGCCAACATCATTATGGGAAAAATATCTGGTTTGGCTTTTTGTCCTTTGTTACTCCAGGAAGATTATTTTCCTTCTCTGTGTTATTTTCAATAGGAATCAACATGTGCATTCCCGTTTGAGGTGCACCAGTGTTAAACCACTGCCCATCTGCTGCAGAAGTGTCAATCCGCACTGGAAACTTGAACATTATGAATTCATTCCTGGAACTGTAATGTGAAGTGGTTCTGCATTCTGCTGCAACTTACCAAATCTGAAATTTGATGTAGAACTATATAATCTAAGAAGACTAGGAAGAATTTCTTATACTGCTCACAGATTAAATTTTTTTGTCATAACCTTGGATGGGGCTGCCCAGCACTGAGGTCTGTTCCTTCCCTAAGCTGCTGCTCACGTGCACAGGGAACAGATGCAGAGCATGACCATTACACAGACACAGCAGGGGAAGAATGGTAAATCATTCTGTTTATCTGACTGCTTGCAATGCAAAGCAGGATGTATTCTTTTAAAAGGTAAAATGCTGACTAAAGTTAAATACTTAATGTCATTTTAAATATAAAAACAGGTGAATAAAATGGGATCGTGGACCTGCTTAATAGTTTGAAGTCAGTTCAGCTTCTTAATTACTCTAGAAAGGTACAAGGCAGTACGTTGCCCTGGTTTTTGCTGAGCTTTCTGTTTTTAACCGTGGAGTCAGATTCTTTCACACAGTTTAATGTAAATAATAGCCAATGTTTACTTAACGGTATTTTCTGTTTTTCATTCCTTTTGTGATAAGAGAACTTTGATGAGCATCTTTCTTCTCCAGTGGGATTGAGAAGGAAGTGACATGCTCTCCAATCCCTTGTGGAGTTGGGACTTGCATAAGAATGGGAAATCTGTAAATAATAAAGGCTTTCCCCTCCTTTCTGCTGAACCTGGCAGGTGTGAGAGTGTCTTATTGTGTCTTCCCAGACACAGCAGTACACATTACTGACAATTTTATAGGTTTTTTGGATCAGCATCCACACAGTAGTGCAGACACACAACTTCTACCTCAGATATTTCTCTATTATTCTCAGATTATCTGAAATGACAGACACATCTACACTGCAGACCTAGCTTTAAATGAGGTAATTTCATCTTGTATGATAATTTCTCAACTCTTTTTCAAGTACATAATGCTCCCACAAAGTCAAGAACTCAGTTTATCAAGAAAATCTTGGTACAGTTATTATTTAAAGTAAACTCAATTTTTCTTTTTTTTAGCTTATGGTCTTTGAAAATCTTGATTATTTTGAATTGTATTAACAGAAACACAGTTTCTACATTAGAATTTTGTATTGGGAGCTATTTATTTCTGAGTTTTGAGATTTTATATACTTCTACATACCTGCTTCCTTTTATGACTGAATTACACAAAGGGCAACATGATTTCCAAATTAAGGATTAGTAATACTGTTTTAAAATACCACTAATGGTTTGTGGAATTAATGCAATATACCTGTTTCAAGCCATTTTAAGAACTACTGATCATAGCGAGAGACAACTTTCATGAAAATTAAAATGAAAAAGAAGAAATGCTATGCCTGTGAATAACCCCTCATGTTAAAGCAATTATGTTCTAGGTAAAACTCTGAATTAACAGTGTGGATTTGACAGTCTGAGTAGTCGTGGTCATATGCAGGCACAAAAGACCCAAGATTTTGTCCAGGTGTAATCAGTACAAATGTGTATTCCTTGGATAACCTTTATTTAGTTCTGACAAGCGGAGAAGTACAAAAGCTTTACTATTTTTGTGTATACCTGTGTATGGTGGGTAGGTGTGTGCTCTGGAGAAGCTGCTCCATCTCCAATAACCTGTGATAAATAACCTAAAGAATAAAAATTTTCAGCTCCCCTGAAGTTGCTGAAACACTAACTGGCAAAAAAAGATAAAAGAATGTAAAGGTATGCACACAGGATGATAAATGTAGCTGGAACCAGTGGAGAGATGGATAAGGAGGCCTAAACTGCTTTTTTAGCAAGTGATATAACAAGAAACAAGAGTGCATAGACAAAGAAGAAATTCAAAGAAAAGTCACTTTTAATATTGAAGCATTTAGTGAATACAACCACCAGAGACCCCTCTTAAATAAGCCTCTAGAATCATAAACTTCCAGTAAGAGGTGGATGCATGCAAACTAGTTCTAGGAAAATGAGATTTATATATTAAATAAGAAACACGTTTTAATGACTATGTATAGTTATAATGAATAAAAACCCTGTTGTAAAGTCTCGCTCCACACTCAGAATAAAGATCCACTGTGTCCTGCACAAATAAAGAATGCCTGCTTTCTAATATTTCAAATTGTGTTAGAAAGTTTATTCCAGCGAATTTCGGTATCATCTGACAAGCCCAGCATTTAGCAACTTTTAATTTTGCTGTGTATTTTTCCTGTAAAAATAAAGTGCTGCTGTCAGACCCGTGCAATCCCTGCTGCAGGAATTAGTTCCACAGCCATCCAGAGAGTGTGAAAACCACGGGCGCTGGAGCACGGGGGACTCCACGGAGCTCCAGCCTACAGCTCCAAAGCTGGAGCTGACCCGCACTGCTCCGGGGTGAACATGGCCCATGGTCGGCAGAGCATCACATCATCCCTGCTCTGGGCATGTTGTTTCGGGTAACGGAGTCATCCCACGACCAGCACTGAACCTGGAACGGAGCGTTTCTCGGCCCAGTCACTGAGGGAGTCAGATGGGAGGCCTCAACCAGCGGCCCGGGGCCGGCCCGGGTGTCCCCCCGGCCACTGCGGTGTTGGGCCCCACGGGCCGGGGGTGACCGTGGCACTGCCCCTCCCGACAGGGCCGCGGATGCTCCCCACCCCGCGCCCCGGGCAGTGCAGGCGCCCCGAGCGCTCCGTGAGGGCCGCCCCGGCGCCGGCGCCACCGTTCCGGGCGGGCTCCCCCACACCCCGCCCGCCGCTCCGTGGGTTCCCCGTCCCGGGCCGCCGCAGCGGGATGGCGCCGGGGCTGCTGGACCTGGTGCACTTGACAACCTGGGCCGTGTGTGCCGTGATCAAGCTGCCGCAGCTGGTGGCGGTGCTGAGGGCCCGCTCGGCGTCGGGACTCAGCGTGACCAGCCTCCTCCTGGAGCTGGCCGGGTAAGGCGGCGGGGGCACACGGGGACTGCGGCGGGAGCAGCCGCTGGAGCCGCGGGTCCCCTTGGCCGGGGGTGCGGGGCCCTGGGGCTGCTGCGGCAGCCAGGGATTAAATTCCTTCCTCCGCGTCTCAGGTCAGGCGTGAGGGAGCGCTGAGGGGCGGCCTGGGGGGCGGCGAGCGGACCCCACTCCCTCGGTGTCACATCGCCCATCCCGGAGCTCAGGACCAGCCCCGCCAGCTGAACCGACAGAGCCTTTCGGGCAGGAACTTCCTGTTTTAGTGATTCCGCGTTGTCATTTAAAGGGAAACTCGGGTTTTTGAACCTGCCTAAAACCATCCCGGGCCACCCATGTCACTTGATACAGCAGCTGCAGAGGGTACAAGCCGTGTGTTTAGGTTATTCCGTGGCCCGTGTGCCCTGTGGTGCAGGTAGTTGTACTCGTCAGACAGGCTTCCCTCACCCGAATCAGTAAGACTTAAATAATTCCTTAAGAAAATTACAAGCCATGTCAAACTCCAAAGACTTGTGAGCCTGTAATAAGCTTACATGGGCTAGGCTTATTAAATCTTGCTTAAAGAGGATTGTTTGAAACGAGAAATAAATAAACTCCGTGTGTGCACGTTCAGGTGTGGGTACAAGTGAGAGAAAATACCTTGAAGAGCCCTGCGTTGTCCGAACCGAGGGATGGAGGTGGGCAGAACATCCAGCCGGATGGCTGCCAGCTCCCTGCACCAAGCTAGGAAAGGGGGGTTTTATTTAGAAAAATCCCCTCACAAAACCGGCGTAGTGTTTCTGAAGGTGCCTGTGCCGTGGCTCCAGGCAGGGCCACAGCTCAGGTGTACAGACTCCAGCGGACCTGTGCAGAATCCCCTCAGCCTCCGCTGTGGCCGCTCCCCGCCCGCCTCTCTCTACAGCACTGGACCCGTGGTGTTGCTGTTTACCCTTAACACACCTCAGGGTAAATGAAGCAAATTGGAGTTCCAGCAGAGATTACTGACCCCGCAGCCCCAGCCAAAAAACGGTGGCAGCACTTTAAGATCATTCGTGTGCGTTAGTGTGCATTAAAAAGGCTTTGTAAGTAATGTTCGAGATGAGCATGGAGAAGCTGGAAATGTCTCCTCAACACCTGTGTGAGAACCACAGTACCCACACCACTCCAGGTTCAGGTCTTCTTTGAAACATTCATTCTCACTCTTTGTATATTTAGTAGAGCATTTATCCTTCTACCTTTAAAGACTTTGAATCCAGTTGCAGGAAGCTGTGTGACTACTAGTACAAGCTGGGCTGGTTCTGTGGAATCAACATGGATGACTAGGCAGAGGAGTGACACAGAAACATGGTGCTGATGGCCAGGAGTCTAATTTGACTCTATATAAAATAGCACTTCTAGGAAGTTCAGATATTTAAATTCTGAATACTGTAAAAGCCAGTTTCTTACAAGGCAGGCTGTTCCTTTTGCCATTTTTCTACACCAGAAACCATCATTTTTTTCTTACATAAAACTGCCCTAAGAGTCCTTTGTTTTCTATACAGCTTTGAATTTTCTATCTAACCCCATGGACTTGCAGGAGAGTTGGAAGTCCAGAAAACATTATAAAAGTTCAGTTCCTTTTAGGTACTAGATTGTGGAATGTCAGAAAGGAAAATTGCCATTGTTTGGCACACTTAGAAACAGACTCTCAATCTGACCAGTAGAGGTACACTGGGCACTCTCATACCAGTGTAGTCTAGACAGCTTGGAAGACATTTTCTACCCCTGTAAAACTGATTAATGTATAAATTGAACTACAGACATAAATAAAGAAATCAGAGTTATCCTAGAGGTGCCAAGCTCTTGCAGAGAGAAGGTCTCCAAGGTCTGGAAGCCTTTATTTCTTTCACATCAGTTATAATTAATAAAATTATGCCTTACAGACTGTGACATAAACACCTCGACAAGAAGTGTGGGCAGCTCTCTTTTATCTGAGGGTAACAGAAATAGAATACAGAATGATCGGGCTTGCTCTGTGTGCCCATGTTTGTTTGATCAGTTTGACAGCAAGGGCTACACTTATCTGGAGCCTTTTGGCACCACCAAAACAGTATAAAAGTTGTGAAGGCGTTTTTGTGTCCCTCTGTGCAGTCACGTTGTTTTGTATCTCTCTGTTCAGCTTCGTTGTGTTTCTGAGGTACCAGATCTATTATGGTTACCCACTGGAGACATACCTGGAGTATCCCATCATCATTGCACAAGGTAACTTTTGTAAGTCCTGTTTTGGAAATGAGATGGGGCTCATTCAGCACTCCAGGGCTCTGCATGTAGGCACAGTGCTCCACTGCAGTGACGCTGGAGTTGGGGGGAAGAGGGAATGAACATCTCACATAAAACTGAATTCTTATAAATGTCATTAAAAGAGATGGTCAGGTAGAGGAGAAAGACCTAATTATTACGCAATGTAAACTCATCCTTTACCCGGTGCCTCCATAAGGGAGAGAAACCTATTAAACACTCCAGACTCTAAGAAAAGCTTCGTTTTAGAGCTTGCAGTGTTATGGTCATCAGTCACATTTGAGAGATAAAAGCTGTAAGAAAAGAGTTTCCACATACCTCTTGCCCAGTGGAACTGTCTAGGATTGTGTTTGGGCCCCTTCAGTCCCTTATGTGATGAGCCATCCTTTGTTTATTGCAGATGCCATTCTCCTTTTCTGTATTATGCATTTCAGTGGAAAAGCAAAACGAGCTTTGTTCTATGCAGTTGTGTATCCTTTGAAATTTGAGAGGTTTGGTTTATGTGGCTTGCTTGGTAGTTTTTTGCATAGCAGCTATGTCATCATTTCTTGTGTGCTACTACTGAAAATCATTCTCAGGCACCCCTCAACATGTATTCCACATTCACGTGCTGATTCCTGGGATCACAGTAAAATCTCTACAGGAAGCAAGCTTTATATGTTGCTCTGCTTTAGAAGGCTCCCAACTGATAAAGACTAAACTCAGTTCTTAATTTACATCTTTTCTACAGGGATGCAGAGTAGAAATGACAGATTTTTTTTTTTCTTTGATTCCTACCCATGCAGGTTCTACTTACTGCAATGAAGATAGAAGTGTTTGTTTTTTTTTAAATAGGACTTCAGTTTAAATCTCAAGTCTTGTGCTTTGGAGCAGGTTTTGAGAAACTCCAGACACTATATGACCAAAGACAGTGTGCAAAATAGGAACACTCAGTGTTTCAATGAGTTCTTAATATGTTTTATCTGGATTGTATAGTCTGTTAAAAAGTTTCGATAAGATAATTTCCAGGTGTTTAAAAAAATCTTATTCCTCAGGCAGTTTTGAGAACTTTGTATCCTATAATTTTCAGTGCTATGAAACTTAACGTAATATAAGATTTTGGGTGGGCTGGTACATGCTAACGCTGCAGAAGTGGATAATAGACCTGGCAATGGTAAGTGCTGCATGATTATTTGAAATTAGATCTTCATATGAAATTATTTTTTTTTCTGGAAGTCTTTATTAGTGGACTCTCTCCTCTATATATATATGTCCTTGGAAGAATTCATCTTTAGGTTAGCTTTCAGAGTTACCAACCAGTTCTCAGATACAGGTGGTTCTTCTGTGAGTAGCTGGAAAACAGCACTGGAAATAGAGACTTTGTGAGGGGGGAAAAAGGTATGTTCTGAGATAAGTTATTACTTGGTGGTGCCTTAATTAAAACTAGCAAATACTTAAAATTATGAAATTCTATTGCCACTTTAGTCTTAATGTCATAATCCCAACCAGTAAACCTTTAACACAAGAGGAAGAGAATAAAGCATGAGTCAAAGCATTTGACACAGAGATTGTGAAGTATTTCTTTTTTCCCCTTTAGTCGTACAATTTTGCAAGAAAAATATCATCTGGTAATGCCTACATAGGTTAAAGACGGTCTTTTCTTAGCAGGAGAGAGAAAGTAAAAATGTAATTGAGATGAACTGGATCTGCTAATGCCAAAGATGGTACAAATGGAGAGAAAAACTTCCAAACCCTATGCTGATCCTTACTTGCAGCAGAAATCCAGGCATGGCACAAAGGCCTGTGTGGAGTCCTGTCTACCTGCTGCCTTTGCAAAATTCCCTTTCAAAGGGTGACAGAGTGAACAGTGCATTCCTGTTTCTATTTTTTCCCTCCAATTGGACTAATTTTCCACACATTCTTGTCAGTGTTCTCATTCCTTTATGGTTTGGTTTGCCACACATAATGGTAACAGATGGTCTGAATCAACCTTGCTGTTTAGACTAAGTCAGTCTCATTTTAGCTGACTTTTATAAACATTTTTATGGAGCAGGTTGAGAAGCTTTTTTGTTTCTTTGCTTCTTATTGTATTTGCTTCTATCAAGCATTTGCCAACAGCAATAGCAATTGTGCTCTTTGAGCTTCTTGCTGGGCAGTACCTCATAAATTAGTTCCCTGTTTCTGCCAACTTCCAGTTTTTGCTTCGCTGTTCCTTACTGGGAAGCCAAAGCACTTGGGTTGCCAAATACGGGAAAAGTGTTGATTCCTTTTAATTCTGAATGAAAAAGCTGCTCCTGTTCAGATAATACAGTGGCAGAGGTAGAGGTTCTCTCTTTTTCACCTGCTTTTCAGAATCTATGCACATTTGTCAGTGCAGCCAGTAAGCTGGTTCAGCTGCAGCATCTCTGGCAGACCAAAGATTCTGGACAGGCGAGTGCCCTGACCTGGGGCATGTCTGCATACACCTGTGCAGGTAAGCTACAGACAACTTGGCATGAAGTACTGACTTCTCTAATGCCTCTTTTCATGGGTCTTTACTCAATCATAGTAGGTAAAGATCTTGCCTTAGTTTCCCTCAGTGCCAACCCTGGGACTCAGATACCACAGCCTCTTGAAAATATGTTTTATCTTTGACACCAGTGATAAAAACCAACGACCTAAAGTGTGAATATGGCCAAGGGAACCTGAGTTGAAATAACTGAAAGGCTGTCTTTGTGAGGAAAAGATTTCCATGTTCTACGATTTAATGAAGTTACTAATGATCCATCATGAAAAGGAGCTAAAATTTCAGGTATACAGTCAGACAATACTACTTTGGAGAAGCCGTCTACAAATAAATACATAAATAAATAGCTTAATGCTAAATACCTTTAACTCTATGGCTACTTGTAATTACATTTATTGACAGAGAATTTATGAACAGTCATTTGTGGAGTTCCTGTGGCAATTGCCCAGTGGTCTGCACAAACAATTCTACAGCTGTTTGTCAGAAATGCCTTTCTCATCATCACAAAACTTGTTTAAAATATTCTCACTATAAAATACAGTGATGCTGGATCTATTTCTACATGAGAAAAAGTCAATAATTAGAAGTTGTGGTATGTTTGCTGAGCAATGGCAGTAAACTTCGTAAGTGCTTTTATTCTGCTGCAAGTGTGAAATAATTAACATTTAGGTTCATTGTGGGAAGGGAAGCTGAATCCCTTGTATTTGCAAAGCCTGAAGGCACACACGTGAACAATCACAATGGTTAAGTCATGCTAACTCAGCCGTGGGTGTAGTACTGAAGGAGGGGCTGAAAGGAAGGAAAAGCAGTAAACTGACCACATCCAAGCTAGCGTGATAAGTATAAAAATTCTAATTGTATCTGTGATTTTCTCATTAAAAAAGACCCTTAATATATCGTCAGTCAGCTTTGATCTCTGAAGCTACAATAATAAAGAGTGGATGCACTAAAAGTGGGAATGTGTACAGTGTATATTTTCATGCAAGATTATCCTCTGTTGAAAAACAGGTATTTCATAATTTTTTTTAAAGTATAAACGTGTCCTATGTGTTCCAGTAATCAGAATTCATTTAATTTACAGCAAGGATTATTACAACTGTAATGACTACAAATGATCTTGCAGGTGAGTGAAGTATGGAATTCTCTGCCTTTCCAATGGAACAGCTGCCACACTGGTTTTTAGTTGTTTTGTAAAACAGCTAGAAGGTCTCAGAAGAACAAACCATGAATGTGGTAGGTTAGCATGGTGAGTGCAGGAGTTACATAGGATTACAAATCAGGGAAAGACATCAAGAAAAAAATAAAACCAAAAAACTGCGTACACTTGTCACGTGGTGCAACTGGTCCAAGAGACTTTTTTTTTCAAAAGGCAAAAGCACTACAAAATTAATTCTAAAAATAGCAGAGTAAATCTTTAAAATATTTACTATTTTAATAGAGAAATAAATGTAGTAAAATACATCTTTAAAAATCTGTAGTAACCGAATGAGATTTTCAAATAGTAAGTGTTTCAGTTTCTCATTGACAACTTTGTGAATTAAAGAATTCTTCTAGAAAACTAAAATTCAGCTTAGTATGTGAATAGTTTTAGGTCCAACATCAGAAAGTTTATGGCAGGCTGAAAATGAAATGGTAGGCTAGTGAGAAACTCAAAAAACCTGACTTAAAATATATAATTTGCAGCAAATTATAAGGCAAATTTATTTAACAGCTTCTTACCATGCTGAAAAAACTGCAAGAGCTAGGAAGTGTCACAGATTTTTCAATAAATAGTTCAAAATCAAGACTTGGTGGATCTAAGAACAGTAACAAAATGCCTTTGTACTTCATCTGGTGGTTCCTTGTTCTCATTCAAAACTGCTATTTCATCAGAAACATCATTTAAATGGATTTTGTACTTTTTAGGCAGCCTCTGCAGCCCAGTAAAGCTGTAGCTTTACAAGCATTTCAAGTGTCTCTTTCACTGGACAAGGAAGTCCCATTTCAGGCCTACATTTCCACCCCTGTGCTTGCTGCATTTTCTTTGCCAAAGTAAGGAGTTTGTGGGGCGGTGCAGTTAACTCGGTCACCAAAAATCTGGCAAAATGAACGTGCAGAGATTTAGTCAGGATCAGGTACTGAGCCCACATCGCCCACAACTACACATTTACACTGAGGGGCAGGGAGAAGTTCCCTGTGGGGAGGGAGGAAACACCAGGAAAGCAAAGCTGGTGCTGGGTAAAGCTGCTGTTTAAAATACAGCACCATCCACTCTGGAACATGGAAGGGCCGGCAGCAAACACTGATGCTGTGGTGCTCTAATGGAAAATGTTTCCAGTTAAGTTGCAACACTGAACACATCTGCACGTATGAAACTGTCAGATATCACATAATTCTGAAACAAAGTTTTGCTTACGTTTCTGTGAACGTGCAATGTACCAAATGGACATCAGACATACTTATACTTCAAATACCTTCTCACAGGCAGAGGCACTATGCTGTTACGGTTTTTAAAGAAGCTGAGATAAGCCAGGTACTGAAAAACTGCTTTTTTGTAAGTTGACAGACTTTCTGTCACTAAAATCTGACAGATAGAAATATTTCCTGTCTTCTTAAAGTCTATACTTAAGAGATGGCAGTAGAGGGTAGTTCCTTTATTATAAACAACATGTGCAACTACAAAGGACATGTGAGCTGTGACTCTGAATTTAACTTTTGGTGTAAATATAAATTTATACGAGGCTAGTCATGCTTGTACTATTCTGGTTAAAAAAGAATTAAAGGTACTGTAGTGTATTAATTTGAGCTATTGCTGAAAGTGATCAAGGGCTAAATGCTCTTTTCTCTTGGATTCATGCTCAAAATGTGTGGGTTCCTGAACATGGTAATTGAAACTAATTGGCTGAAAAGAGTTTCAGAATGTGAACCAGTCTGTCTGTACACCAGCAAGTTTACAAACCAGTGTTTAACAGCAGTTTAATATTTGATTTTTTAAAATCTATGCTTAAAATATTTTTTTTTCCCTTTTAGTTCTCATCCGTTTCATAATCACGCTCATTCTCAATATTTGGGTCACAGCCACAATCCTGCACTACAGCAAGAATAAAAAGACTGATTAGAAGATACTCATCAGCACATATATCATTAGCATGAAAAAAATATAATTAAGCTTAAAGAATTTAAGAATTCCTCAAAGACTGAGGAAGCTGTCTTTCTAATTTACTCTTTAGCATACTTATAGTATTTACAGTACTTACAGACTTACAGTATAGTACATTCATGCTTTCTCTTAGAAATAATTCTGATAAGATACTTAATTTAAGCAGCATATTTTTATTGGTCATTTCAGACAAGTTTCACTGATACCACATTTTCTCTGGATTTTTTTTACTACAAGATATTTCATAATTAGATGTATATATATTCTGGTATCACTTCAGTACTTTCTGGTTACATATAAGCAATTTTCTTCAGTTATACATGATCATTTTTTCACCAACATACTGGCTCATCCTTCTTCCGCAAGACTGAAAAACCACAACAGATGTTAGTCTTCTTCTTGCAAGCAACTCAATTAGTTCAACATTAACTGTCTGCATTTTAGAATGAAGAAAATCTGAGTCAAGGCCCAATCCAGAATAAGGTTCTAAATGTCTTTTACTAAGTCACAAATCCAGTTGGGATTGTAGCACTTACATGCAACACTTAAATAGTACAATTTATACAGCTGATACAGGATACCCATAGTCACTTTCTTCAGTATACTCAGTTTTTATCGGTTAAGAGCAAAAACTCAACTATGAATTCTTCTTTTTCAACCTGAGCTCTCATTCACTGAACATACTGTTTTGGGTACAGCAGGGACTAGAATGTATGGGAATTACTGAAACTGTAACCAACAGTTAAAAATGTTGTTCAAGCAGAAGTTCCTGGAACAATACCCAGAATTCCCAGACACCATCCATACTGACAATGACATGTGCAACTTGATGCATGTCAGCAGTCTCATCTCCCATGGCTGTCAGGTTTTGGTGATATGCTCTGTGTATCAGGAGTTTTTAGCCTGTCAGTACTAAGTGTGTTGAAGAACATAGATTTCAGAAATTCTAATCAATTTGTAGTACTTATAGTAAAAAGGGGGAAAGGATATTCTTGACAATGGGGGATTTTGGCTTTGGAAGTACTGCCTTCACAACCAAAAGTTACATTAGTAATCATATAGCTTGCCTTCATTTCTCATTACATTCTCCAAAATTAAAAGATACAACATTTCAAAAGAGTTCTTTCAGTATTCTGTTGATTGGCATGTAAAAACCAAGGCACCCTTGATCCCAACACCCTTGAAAACTATGGGAAGACTGCATTGACTACATTTGAGGCAGGTTTCTTTGCAACATTCTAAATTGTGTGACTGCTGTGAAGCAAAGGGATCTGCAAAAGCAGATTTTTCTGCCAGCAATTGGAGTGGGGCCTTCACCATCAGAAAATGGCTGCTTTGTGCACTCTAAATTTTAGTGGGAAGGGCTGGGAAGAGATCTGTCTGTGGGCACTGATTTCATGTATCCCACATTATTGAGAACAAGTCAAAGACGAGCATTTTTTACTGCTCCATAAAATGGATAAATCTTTCTGTGTGGGTCAAAAGATTAATTGTAAACATTCTGATTTTACTAAAGCTGTGTAAAGTATCTGAAGTGATCTAAATGGTGGCAAGTGGCATGTGATACATTTTCCAGGTGATATTAATAAATGCTATTCTTCATGATTGGTAGTGTCATTCTTACAGTTAATTTTCATTGCATTTGAGTTTTTATTCTGTTTCCATATATGGAGAGAAAATGAAATATTCATTACAGGTTATAAATGGGCAGCTTTTACCTTAACACTTGAAGCATCAGGCTGAATACTGACCTGCCAAATGCTAAAGAGCTTCAGCATCTTAAAATGAAAAAAACCATACTTGCTTTTTAATTAAAGCCTTTTCTTGATAGAGAAAGATTTGTATGGAGTCCAAATCCTCTCTGTCATTGACATCTTTCATACTCCTGAGTGATGCTGTAGCAAAATGAAGCTGCTCCATTTTTGGTTTGAGAATCAGCACCTCAAGTTGGTTTTCCATCATAAAATACTGAAAATGCATTTAAGAACAGTTCTTAATAGGTTACTTAATATATTTGGAATAAATCACCTTAGAAAATCACCTTTCCTGTGGGGAAAAAAAGACTGAGGAAAACAAACAAAGCTGGGTAATTCATGAGCTTAAGGTAAAGTAATTTTGTGGACTTGGAAAGCTGGCCCATGAGTTCTCAATCAAGCTGCAAGAGATATGGAACAAATCAGAAAGCACCAGTAAATAGTTTTACACACTTTTCCCCCCCTCAGAGAGTAACTTCTTTCACTTTCATAAAACAGATGCACACTCAAGTTCCAGGCAAGCCCCATGAAAGTACAGACCTCTGTTTTCCAGTAGGTAAAGAATAATCTTCTCAGTGGCTAGATTAAAGGCAACAGCTTTAGACAAATACACAGGCAGGATAAATCTTGTTAAACTTGTCATTCACCAGTATCGGGGCGGACACAAGGAAGTTGTTTGCTGCTTAATGCAGCAGCGGGGCAAAAGCAGGCAGGGAAGGCATCTTGGATTTATGGCAGTGGGTGTAAGCCAGTAAGCAACTCTTACCCACAGGGCTGGAAGTAATACAACTCCATCCACAGATGCTGTATGAGTGTGAAATTACACACTTGGTGTCTAATCGCACCAGTTCACCACACACTCATGAAGTAACACAGCCTTTCCTGCCCTGGCTGACAAAGTGTGTGTCCTGTCAGGGCTTTTGAACACTTTGAGTTTCCTTGCCTGTGAAAAGACAAGATCTGAATTTCGGTACAGTCCACTGAATAACCCCAAATACCTCGAGCAGTGGATATGATGAACTGTGACTGGATTTGGCAACAGGTAAGCTACAAGCTCACCTCAACTTGAGAGAAAAACATTAACCATGAGATTTACTATCAAAAGAATGAGGATGTGAGTCCAGAGACAGCAGGCTGCAGGTCTGACAGTGAGGATGTGGACAGTGGAAGATGTGTATAGTTTATTTTTTCTGGACTGTTCTCAGTGAACAGAACATTAAACACTAATGCAAAACCGTCCTCTCCCCACTCTGTGGGCCTCCCTAACACTGGGCATTCTGTGCGAAGTGGACAGAGATGCCTTCCCTTGTGCTGCTCCAATCCAGCAAGGGATGCTACTGCTTGTCCTGCTCAGGAGCCCCTGTCCCTGCCTGACCCTTGAGCCTCTGTCGCTGCCTTACGCTGTGCTTGTGGCTGCTCCCGATCCTGGCTCTGCTCATCTCATCTACTGAAACAGGAGACAAAGGAGTGGGGGGGAGGCAGCAACACCCCACAACCGCTGCAGATCCAGAGATGGATTTTGGTGCAGTTTGACTCTGGAGAAAGTAATTCACAATTATCTGAATGGTCCCAGTCTTACAGAACACCTTCATTCACTTCTTTAAATGAGGTAAAATTATCCTTCCTCCACCAAACAATCATTATCCGTTTAGTGACGTATGTAATAGGGGGAAAATAAAAAAAGGAAATAACAGCTGAGCCCACATGAGGAACTATTATAAATGAAAAGCTCCACAGATGTGGAGATAACTGAAATGAGGTAGTTTCCCAGCCCTATACTTTCCCTGATGATAAATAATAACTTCCTTCCAAATTCTCTTCAGGCTGGTTTGTTCCACTCTCTTCCAAATTCTTCTATACTTGAAATTCATATTTATGTATGAAGCAGAACATGAAATGTTGCCTTCATCACTAATAATGGTCTAAGGATGTCTCAGTTTGGAAGATGAGGAAGCTGAAAAAAAATCTTAAAATAGGATATTATAAAGTTATTGGTTTGTAGTGAATTTAATTTGCTTGATTTTGAGCCAGAGTTCTCCAGGACACTTCAGAGTTCTCGACAATGACAGCTGTTGAGGTCAAACAGGTGACTGGGAGCCACAGTGAACATCACCGTAACAATCTGACAGATTACCACTAGTGATAGGAGCCAATTGCGAGACCATGCCAGCCTCACAGACCTGAGGTGATGTGACCTGAGGTGTTTCCTGCCTAATGGCAAGAAAGGCATACAGACATTTTCAAGTTAAAGGTGTCAGCTATTCCATTCTACATTGGAAGTGGTTTGGGGCAACCATCTCTGTCTTGGAAAAAAAATCCACTCTTTGGGCCAGGGGTAAAATAAGAGACTTTTTACATGATAGTTTTGATGACATTTAACTGGGGATACCTGAAAGACAGTTTAAATAATTGTCACAATTTTGTTCATACCCTGTTTTGTTTCGTTATTTCATCTTAGAACTGTCTTAAATTGTCAGAAGCCCAAACAGCTAATTCTGTGCATTATGTGGTATCACATCTGTCAAGTATCCTGGAAAATGATGGAAAGGACAGAACCTGCACCAGTGTAAAATGTGACAAGATAAGTTAGCTAATGATGATTCTGATTCAAACTGAGTAGTAACATTGGCTGCATGCTGAAAATCAGTTCTACTTATCACCTCATTATCATTGCAAGTCATCTGTGCCTGCTCTGGGATGTACAAGATTTCTGCTTTGGAATGTGGCGGCTTTGGCCAGCAGTACCAAGACTCATACTGTATGAAAACCATAAATGGAAGAACACACATCCTGTGCCTCAGTGTTGCCTCTGTCATGTAGATCATTACTCTAATGAAGCACAAATTGAGTTTCTGTAAAGCATATTTTAAACAATTACTGTGAAGAAATTCTTTCACCTTCGAACAGCTGACTACATACAGATTCCTGTATACAGACTGGTCTGACTTTCAACAGTGTCACTTATCTTGTGAGATTTTTTTTCCATGAAATGCACTGTCAGCACAACTTACAGTCCTCATGGACTCTCTGAGCTCAAGGGTATTTTTTATCTCAGTTTTGTTGGTTTTCTCAAGATTGCACAAATGCCCACCTTCCAGTAATACAACGCCCATTGCTGTAGCTCTGAACAGCATACAGAGCACACAGGGGAGCTTCCCTCCCACGGCTCCAGAGTGGACTAAAGGCTACACAGATCCTACTGAATCACAGTGGCCCCCAGGAAGCAGGAGTTGTGATATGCTGGAAAACATCATGCAGACACATGAGGCCATGGGATCCAGCAAGCAGATGCAAGTCCTGAAGCTGCAGCCAGACCTGCACCCAGCTACAAGACCTGCTCCAAGAGCCTACTGGGAAATGGAATAGCTGAGGTCAGAGACAATGCAGGGCGAGCAGACGTGAAACAGGGCTCAGATGGTGGGGTGCCCAGCTCCTTCAGTCTTAAAAATAATACGGGATTTAATACCTCAGGTTACTCCAAAAAAAGTTTCTACCAGTTCACTTGTTAATAAAAAGTAGCACATATCTGAGGCAATTCAGTGCCTGAAGTCTAAGCAGGTGGTGATCCAAAGGAAAAGAAGACTGGCATCGATATCACAAGCCTGATGTACTTCTCGCTGTATAGCCATGCTTACCAAGTGCTGCAAGAGCATCCTGGGCAAAAAACACCCCCAACAGCAATGACAAATGACAAGAACTGGATAACCTATGAGGCCCACAGGGACAATATAAGACTATGCATAGAAGCAGAGTCACATCTCTGAACAGTGAAGGCCTAGACTGCAATATGGCGCAGTAGGACTGAAGCATTCCATGCAGCTGTTTTGGCTGTGAAAGCATTTCTATGCAACAACCAGGTAAGAGCTGCAGGGACATGAAATTAATGCACTCTCTGCCCCCTTTCTCTTCCGGGTGATGATGTGTCTTTCCAGATTTCTTTAAGGTTTCAGGACTACATACACTCATAACTGAAATTTCGTTCCCTTTCACCGTGACTTTAATTTTGAAAGATCACTTTAATCCTGCAGCTTCTACAAGATCACTGGAGCAAAAGCAGCTTGTGTTGGTTTAACACAGCCTGGTTTTTGGTAAAGATAGGAGAGCAGCTGCTTGAAACTTTTGTGTCCGGCACAGAACCAATCACTGAAGGCTCTGACGATGGGCAGGTTACTAGCCCAATTAGACAAGTTGGTAATGCCTCTGTGATGACATATTTAAGAAAGGAAAAACGGCAGGAAGCTTGTTTTTTCTTCTCCTGAGGGGATGTGAGGCACCCGCTGGGCCCCATCCCACCGGGGCCCACGCAGCCAGGGCCCTCCCGAGGCCGGGACCACACGGCCGGGGCTCCCCTGAGGCCGGAGCCACCCGAGCGGTGCCGGCAAGGACCACGCGGCTGGGGCCAGCTGTGCAGTGCCGGCAGGGACCACGTGGTCAGCAGCGAGAGACATGGCGAGCAATTCCCCAGTGCAGCGCCCAGACGAGATCAAGCTGTCAGCTGTAACTCACAGACACCAACTTTCTTCCAATTCCAAATCAGAGGAAAAGAAAAAGTGAGGACACGTGAGGAAAACCAACATGGCGGCACTGAGGTCAGTGAAAAAAAAAGGAGAGGAAGTGCTCCAAGCACCAGAGCTGAGATTCTCCTGCAAGCTGTGGTGAGAACTATAATACAACAAATTGTTTCCCTGTAATTCATGAGGTGCGTCGGGGGGTGCAGAGATCCACGCACAGCCTGTGAAGAGGAGTACTCAGGCTGGAGCGCGTGGATACTGATAAGCTGTAATCTAGTGAAGAACTCAGAGAGAGATGACCCCTTCTTTTAGAGATCGAGGAAGAGAGCCTTCGCTTCCAAACTAGAACAGCTCATCCTTAAAAGGCTGAAGCCCATGAACTAAAATGACCTACACTAGGCAGTTGTGGGAAGACTGCTTGGCCCATGGGAGGGACTCATGTTGCAGCAGGTTCGGGTGGAACTGCTGCTTGTGGAAGTTAAAACCACGCTAAAAAAGTTTGCAGAGAGCTATATCCCATGGGAAGGATCCCACGGCAGAGCAGAGGAAACTCTTTTCCTTAAGCATACTGAAGAAAGATTTTTAAGTAGTGAAATACTGACCAAAACCTCACGTTTTGTTTCCTTGCGTGGGCAGTTTAAAGAGGGAGGGACTTGGAAAGAAAGGTGTTCTGAAAATTTGCTTTTGTTTACCATTTAGTTTACCATTTTTGCTTTTAATTCTGTTAATAAAAAATCTTCTTCATACTGTTTAAGTTTTGAATCTGTTTTGCCTTAAGGTAGGTTTTTTTTTTTTTTTTAATAATCCTTAACTCATGAAAATGAAGTTTTCAGTTCCCCCTCCTCTGCTCAGCTATAGCAGGGAAAATAAGTAGATGCTTTTTTTGTGGGTGCCTGGTGCTTAGCCACCGTCAAACCATGACACAGCTGCAGTCAAATCCAAGGTTTCACCCTTGGATATGAAGTAGTAATGTGGCTTTTTCACCTTTGTAAAACAGTTCTTGATGCCTACAAAGTGGCAAAGATTCCATACCCCAATTTGCATTAATAAGACCTGGTAATTAGCATCCCTGTGCCAATAAAATATTTTCTCTACATCCCCACTTCTTGGAGCTATGTTTTTACAGTTACAGCTTTTCCACTAATTGCAGTAGTTTCTGGGGGAGCTAGGCTGGATGTGTTTTGAGTGTTCTCTGCCATACACATCTCAAGTCAGTAGATTTGTCTTCTTTTCTCAGATGGGAATGTCTGAGTATATACACCTGTCCCCTTTTTAGGCAACTTCAACAAAGAACACAAACTGTAGTTTCCGAACCACTCCATCAACATCTTTTATGAAGATCCAAAAGAAGACAATTTCCCCCTCCTCATGAGGGATACCTCAAAGTGGCAGGCAAACCCTATGATCCTTTGGATTCTTATAGAACCCTAAATTATTCAGAAGATCATCTTGAAAATAAGAAATATTGTTTTCAATTTAAAGTGTACTATGTGCAGAGATGATTGTTCGTAAAAAACTGTAATGCACTGAAAAGGTACCAAGCCTGTCAGAGGTCAAGGAGTATCTGCATGATGCTTTTAGTCATATGGTTTAGTTTTAGGTAGTTATGTGAGGAGCAGGGAGTTGGACTTGAAGATCCTTATAGGTCCCTTCCAACTATGATTACAAGAAAAAAAATAAATTTATCATTATTTTAACATGAATATCAAGGCAAACTATCCAGCAATGTGGAGGAGACTGAAATACTTCAGGTTCACTGAACTGGACCTTGTACTGTTATGTTCTTCTGCCTCAAGAACAGAATAAGGAGGTGATTAAGGGTTTGTAAGAGCAATCCAGGTAAGAAGTTTGCTTTCGTGTAAGTTCCCCCTTTTCACAGCAGCATCCCAAATACAACCTCACAAGCACAGAATGGGTAAAGGCACTTGAAACCGAAACAGATAATCCTCTTCCAAGGATGATTCTTTCAAAGCTAGATAGGAAACTTATACATTGTAGGATTACAAACAGAAATGCTCAAATTTCTAACACTCACTTGACATTAGAAACTGAAAAGAAACTTAGGAGAAAAAGCACATAATTTCAGTGGCAGCTTTACTGGCCTTGGTGCCTTCAGAGAGCCACTGAATGCCTGTCAAAATTTAGGAGGTTCAGTGTTTTCATGAGGCAATAATAGATTTAGACACTTGCAGTGAAATTTCAAGATCCATGAGCCTCTTGCACGTTTTCAAGTCCTACATCATACTGTGATTCTATGTCATGTTTTTGGTTACAGCATCAGCCGTGCTCAGAAGCACAAGAACCACCAGAGCCTTCCTCTAGTTAAAAGCAGACTGGTGCTGGATCACTGGCAGTGCTGGGAGGGGCTGCACTTTGGCAGGAACCACAAGAGGTAGGGAATTGCAGCACACAACTAGGAAAAAAGTGGAAATCTCACTGCAGTAAGGTCTTTCTGACATCTGACAAGGTAACTCCAGTGGGGTCTGCCTGTCCTGTGCTGGTGAGCTGTTGGGATTGGGAACAAAGGAGCAACTTCCCTACAAGTGCCTTGAGCTTCTGGCTCCAAGTTTGACCCCTGATTTTTCCAGAAGATTTATCTGCAGCTTGGCTATGTTACTTGTTTATTCTCGTGAGACAAAAGGACTTGCATGAGAGAATTTTCTCTAGGTAAGTCATTCAGGCCATAAAAATGTCCTATTTGCTTGGGACAACCCTGTAACAAAAGAGAAAGTGTTAAAACATCAGTGACTTTCAAGACAAATATTCCTTAGTTCATGAATATGCTCTCCTCTCAAAAATGTTGAAAGGTCACCACTGGACAATAAGGAAACAACGCAATCTCCAGGAACTAGAATTAAAGAGTTGTTTGCATTTCACAGGAGGATAAGGGAGAAGAACAGAAGAGCACCTCTGTCTTTTGTGTCCTGCGTACAAAGCGAGGTTTGTGCACCTCAGACCACTGGCCTTGAGGAACCTGTGCTAAGCCAGCTCTGCTCTGAGATAGAGGTCAGAGCACAGGACCCCCAGTGCTCCCCCTTAGCCNTTTCTTTGTGAGTGCATAAACAGAAGACTGAATACATTCTTGCTCTGTTACGCTGAATTGTAGCAGAGGTTATAAAATGTAAATATATTTATTAATTTTCAGTATTTCAGTGTTTNATATTGCTCCATGACACCATCTCAGTACAGCCTGCTGCACATACAGCTAATGACAAGCATAGAATTTATAAACTGTGGCTAGAAAATACTGTAATACAGTACATTTCCTTAAATGTCAAGCTTAGCAAGGCCCCGCAGATTCACAGTAAATGAGGGCAAGCCAGGGAGAGAAAGCGCAAAGGATCCAGCCCAGCAGTGGAGGAGCTGCCAAACAGCTCCCCTGAAGTCTGCACTTCCTCCACACACAGACTTTGCTCGGCTGCCTTTGGAGCTGCCCTTGCCTTTCCCATATCTGCTGCAGTAGTTATCTCTGTATTTAAATATTTCAATTAATTACCAGCTTCTCAAGTTCAGGAACTATTTTACCTTACTCAAATAGTGTATTTAAAAATATATATATAATATTCTCCAATTCAGAAAAGGATAGAACTTCCCACAATGTAATATTTATATATATATATATAAAATATTTATGCATTCAGTGAATGGAAACAGTTTTACTGTATACATTTTTAATGTTGTACTCTATGTAAATCTGCATTATCTAAAAATATACCATACTTCTGTAAATCAAAACAAGCAGGGAAAGACCACTGTAGTGGTGCTCTGGGTTATAATACCTAACAGAAATTATATGAAAGTTTTAGTTTTGAATTTAAGAACTCACAAACAACATTTTTCTTTGTGAGTGCATAAACAGAAGACTGAATACATTCTTGCTCTGTTACGCTGAATTGTAGCAGAGGTTATAAAATGTAAATATATTTATTAATTTTCAGTATTTCAGTGTTTCCAAGTCCACCTTTCATGATAGTGTTAAATAAAACATGGTCCTATCCTTCCAAACATTTCAACACTCTTTAAAAACAAAAACAAACAAACAAAATTTTAAAGTGAAATGTCCTCCTTCATTGAAGTGTTAGATCATATTTTAAATTACTGCACTCCCACACAATATTTTATATATATATATATTCTAAATATATATATATTTATATATATAAAGAGACCAAATAGGAGACTACATTTTTTACTGTCAATATGTTTAACATCGCATACTGTAGTTGTATAAAACATGCAATTTCTGGGATAATTATGAACACATCATGAATGAGCCCACATAAATTATATTTTTTGTACAACTCCAAGTTAAAAAAAAAGTCAGATTAAGTGCCTCTGAGGCCCTTTCTTCCCAGCTATGAGTTCTCAAAACACACTACTGAAATATTTATCTNCAGCCCAGCAGTGGAGGAGCTGCCAAACAGCTCCCCTGAAGTCTGCACTTCCTCCACACACAGACTTTGCTCGGCTGCCTTTGGAGCTGCCCTTGCCTTTCCCATATCTGCTGCAGTAGTTATCTCTGTATTTAAATATTTCAATTAATTACCAGCTTCTCAAGTTCAGGAACTATTTTACCTTACTCAAATAGTTTATTTAAAAATATATATATNAGTCCACCTTTCATGATAGTGTTAAATAAAACATGGTCCTATCCTTCCAAACATTTCAACACTCTTTAAAAACAAAAACAAACAAACAAAATTTTAAAGTGAAATGTCCTCCTTCATTGAAGTGTTAGATCATATTTTAAATTACTGCACTCCCACACAATATTTTATATATATATATATTCTAAATATATATATATTTATATATATAAAGAGACCAAATAGGAGACTACATTTTTTACTGTCAATATGTTTAACATCGCATACTGTAGTTGTATAAAACATGCAATTTCTGGGATAATTATGAACACATCATGAATGAGCCCACATAAATTATATTTTTTGTACAACTCCAAGTTAAAAAAAAAGTCAGATTAAGTGCCTCTGAGGCCCTTTCTTCCCAGCTATGAGTTCTCAAAACACACTACTGAAATATTTATCTATGCCTACAGCTATGTGCTAGAGAACCAGATTAAAACTTTAAAATACATCTACAGTATGTTTTACTTTTCTTAAAGTTTGTGACAGTCCTCAGATACTGTGTTGTGAAATGTAAAAATAGTCACAGATTCTTTTATTTTCCAGAAATAAAAAAAAACATATCTAGGAGAGTATGCAAAAACAAGGCAAAATGAAGTTTCATAGCACTTAATGAGGGTTAATATAAGTCAATAACTAATATTGAGGTTTGTAAAAAGGGCTGGATGAGCAGTTACATATTACAAGCAAACGGTCTGGTAAATCCCATGCTCTCAGACATTGTTTCTGTAACCAACACTTCTCCACCCTTAAAACCAGTCGATATACATTCAAAATAGGCTGACACTGATATACTTACGAGGTGTAAAAATAGTGCACTATTTTTTCTGCCACAAAGCAAAATTGCATCCTAAGAGCTGGTAAACTTTCTTTTTCCTTAAATAGAAAGAATGGGCAAAAGAATTTGAAAAAAATTTAAATTAAGGCAATTAGACAGGTACAACAGGACTGCCCATGATGATGTAGCTGAAACTAGTATATACTTCAAACCTATACTAGCTGCTGAACACTGACATGCAGCTTCTGATAGACGTGTATGAATGATATAAACTTCAACATTATGGCTTTATACAAGTGCATAGTTGCAACTGCAATAAGTAACGGTATCTGATTAATAAGCATAAAAAAATAAAGTGGAAAGATTTTTAAAACCCTCTTGCAGTATTACAGTACAATATATATACACAGTATAATGGTCACTTCTTACAGATGCAGTCTATATCACTATGGTGGATCTTCCTCCGCTTCTACTTGCAGACATGCTGGTGGCATCTTTATGAAAGCTGAAAAGTCAGTTTCTTCCATTTCAATACTCATTCCTCTCGATCCTTTTATGAAATGTAGTGTATGTGTCTTGCCAAGAAAGCTTTTGTGGAACAGAGTTTAAAAAGTTACATAACATATCCTTTCACTAATTACCAACCATTCCTCAATTGATCAGTCACTCGGGAGAATACAGGAAAACCCTCAGAGATTAGTAATTTATATTGCAGCAAAAATGTAAACCTCTGATATATATAGCACAATCTCTCAGGAAAATATATATTTTTAATATATTTTGGGATATGTTTCAGTCTTGCTGTAACGGGAAGAAAATTATCACCTTGACTGTGTCTGCATTCACGGAAAGCAGTTAGCTGAAAAAGAAGCAGAAGTTTGGTCAGTAAATGCAAGAAATGTAAATCTGACAAAAATATACTTCTTCAAAGTCTTCATTTAAGATGGGCTCATCATCATACTTGGGAGAAACACCTTTCCTCTGCATCCAACAACATCATTACTTCAGTATAGCACATCCTTACGCATTGTAATCCCAAATCAGTTAAACCCCCTTGTAATACATGAGGGTAAAGTACAATTTGTACAGTTTAATAGTTGCTTCCAAAGGATTATTGATCTGTAAGCTTTTAATACACAAAGATGCAGTATATTTAATTACCGTTATGCTCATTACTGTGAACACTAAGCCATTTAACTTTTGCAGGAGCTGGTTCCTCAGTTCCCTGAGCACACAGCTGAGGAGCAGCCCCAGTGCAACTGTTGTACAGCTGAGACACATATCACATACTGTTTAAAACAGTTCTTAGGCATTTAACATTTAGAGGCTTTTTTCTGTGTAAACGTTAAGATTGCATCAGCATGTGAAATGATCAGATACTGAGGCCGATAGAATAGGTAAGCGTATTGGCGGTACATCCAGAATTAAGCCATGGGACAAATCAGATCACTACAACGGCCAGATCCTTCTAAAGCAGTCAAGGAAACCACACCATGGAAGCTGCAAAGCCCGTTTGTTTACATAGTTCTAAATGCGTGGTTAGGTACCCAGAAAGCACAGCACTGCAAAGGAAAGCCAAGTCAAATTCACTTCAGAACAGAAGTAGAAAGGCAAAATGCAGAACTCCAGTGATTTCATGTCTGCCAGCCATAGACCATTCAGTTTATATTAAAAGCTTAAAAATGAGAAGTGTTTGTAAACACCAAGTCTATTTCAGCTAAACATCCAACTGCTACCATCTCTCTTTTATCCTTCAAATATTCTCTGCTGAGGTTAGCAGTATTAGCATTAGAGATGAGCAACAACTGACAACAGTAGTTTTGGGTTTTTTTTCAGGCAGGCAGACATGAATTTTGAAAAAAAATTTCTAAAATTAGGAAAATAAAAACACTGACAAAGGCAACAACTTTGTTTTAATGAAAATGACTCCTCCAAAAAGTTCAATATCATGAACAGAATCTCATTTTTCTGTTTAAAGTATTAAAATGAGATCTTGTATTTTCTCTGCTTTGAGAAACAAAATCCAACATAGCATGCTGTATTCAAAGGCAAACAAATCCATTCCTCTCTATTTAGATTTACCCCTTATACTTCTTCAGAAATCAAAAACATCGTCATCATCATCATCACCATCAATATCATCAACATCATCAAATGACCAATCCCAGTCCTTAAATGCCAGATCAAGTAATCTGCAACAGGAGGGTTTGATGTTTTATGAGTGTCACACTTCTATAAAAGACTTGAAAATTCCTTTTACTATCACTAAACCTTTTTAACTGAAAGACTGTTCAAGGCAGGTGGCTTTGTTCCTTTGCCTATCACAAGTATGAAGATGCAGTTAGTGTTCATGTAAGCTAAGAATATTGCATTCATTGCAAATTCGTCTCAACAATCATTCCGTTCAATATAGAACACTTACCGTATTGATTTCTTTCTCCTAAAATTTCAGTAGGAAAGACCAACATGTACATTTTATAAATAACATGCACATTTTATAAAATCCTCTGCGCTTTCTGTTTTGCTGCTGTTCTTGCTGACTGAGGTGGTTTTATGCTCTCCTGCTATCCCCTTCCAGACAATAATGCAAAGCTAACAATTTTTCCAATAAAATCAAGTAATTTTGAGTGCTGAAAAGAACATTGAATAAGATATCTGCATCTAAATGTACAAACAAATACAGCAGGATTTTACTATATACCAAATACAGGGTGATTACACCATACAACTATTCTGTAGCTCATTATTTAAAGTTAAGCAATGCCAAGAAAGAGGATGTATCATCTTGTTGTCTAGGCCTCCCTGTCTGTGTTCCTTGTATGGTCACTACAGAACAAAGAAGGCAAGTGAGGCAAACCCTGTCAAGCAAATGAGTCGTTTTACTTATCTGAGGCATTTATTTTGGGATGGGATGAATCATTGTCTAGAAGCACTCATCTCTTTCTGTTGTAACTGAAGAATCTTAGACAAATATCTTAAGTACTAACTTTTCAACTGCTATAGCTACAACAAATGAAACCCAGCCCAGTCATCTCTCCAGTGAGATGAAAAAATCCTAATCAGGATTATATGCTGAGCATAGGATGAAGGCATGGAAACCTTACCCTAACAGAGCATAAATATAAACACATTACATTGTTTAATACAGTTAATCACGTGTTTCAAACAAAATGGGTTTCTGGGGAATTTGGATTTTCAGGCTTTAAACTATTAAAACCTTTAAATGTGATATAGCCCTGAAAAGGCTCAACATTCATTTGTTACATCAACTATGGCTATAACACTTAAATAATTTATTAGGAAATAAAATACATTAAAGTTGGCTTTTTTTTCAATTTGGAATTATCCTTCTGGCACGATCCAACTAAATGGCTAAACAGAAATGATATGGTCTGTATGAAAAACTGGTCTGCCCTTTCTTAAATCCTCACTAGGAACAACAGCCATGAAAACCTTGAAGAAACAATCATTGTGTGAAATTCCTAGCAAGAACAGTATTTTTAGGACCATGTAGCTTGGAAGGGACACCAGGAGGTTTCTAGCCCAGCCTCCTGCTCAAAGCAGGGTCAACTGCAAGGCCAGCCCAGGATGCTCAAGGTCTTGTCCTGTCAGGTGTTGAGAGCCTCGAGGGATGGAGCCTGTCCAGCCTCACTGGCCTCCCTCTCTGCATTGGCTTTTCCTTCTATCCAGCTGGAGTATCTCCTGGTTTAAGGGAGCTCCTTGTGTCTTACCCTCCCACCATGCAGCACTGATGTGCCTAGCTCTGTCTCTTGGATATCCTCCCTACAGGCTGGGCCTGGCTGCTATGGGAGCCCCTGGAGATGTCCATCATCCCGGCTGAACAACCCCAGGTCCCTCAGGCGTCTGCTCTGACCATCCTATGCTTGGTCCTTCCCCAGTGTCTTGCTGTCTGACTGGAATCTAGGGGCTCAAATGTGAAGGCAGTGTCATGCTGCAGTCTCTGGAGTGAATAGAAGGGGATAATGTCTTCCCTCAATCATTCAGCTGTGCTCCTCTTGGTGCAGTCCTAGAGTCTGCCTGGCTGCCAGGGCCCAATGCTTGTCCCCAACCATTCAATCCCTAGATTGCACTGGCAACTACATCTTCATTCTTTAAATAAAGTTCATAGGGGAAAATTAATTATTCCATATGGTAAACCCTTGCAGAAAAGCCTCACAGAAGAAACACTGAGATATAAATTTGCCATAGCAATTACAGTAATTTATGAGTATGTGGTTTCTAATTAAAGGTGTTCAAATCCAGGTTTGAGAGACCTGCATTAGGGAGATAGGTGACATGACCTCACTTTTCACCTGTTAGGTACATTTGCAAGGCTTAGAAACTTGTTTACACACAAAAATATTCATCCTCCTTCTTTTTCCACCAGTATAGAATGGTAAATACTCTGCTATGAAAGCATTTTGTACAAAAGTTCGTGAAAAAAGGGTGTTGGAAGGAGAATCATTTTCAGAACATGCAAGAATAGCTATTGAAAAAGAATCAGAATTTATAATATACCTTTATATGTTAACAGCTAGAAACAGAGTAACACCACTAAGTTAGACTGTAAACACTACTCAGAAGCAAAATAATCTACTGGTCCCCCAAGTTGTCATGAATGTTTTCTTGATTCATGCTTCAATCCTATCACTGATATTTTAGTTAGTTTTGCACAAAGAAACTCTTCAATAATTGGTCCCTAAAACATGATTAAAATACTTTTTGCCTTCATGATTATAATAAAAATATCTATTAATTCAAAGTCCAGATTATGAGGTCTTATTCTCTTTTAAATATGTAAATTAAACCACCAAAAATTAGACTGTATGAGGGTTAGGAGGGAAGTGAAATGAAATTATTTTAAGTCCTTTCACTATGCATTTCCACCCATTAAAATACCAGATTTAATCTTTAAAGATTTAAGATTTTACTCTTCATAGCACAAGTATGTTTTGTGGTAACAGCAGCATCGCAGCAGGAGGGTGTTTCCCTGCATTCTCCACTAACTCTGGCCACTCACCCAGCCCAGAGGTCACCCAGCCAGCTCTGATATTGGTCCCAGTTTGGTCACAGAAACAAGGACAGCAATCCTGTCTAGGCACTGCCTGATTACCTCTCTGGGGAAAAACGTTAAGCCTTTTGCTAAACTGGAATACTGCAATGAACAAAGTAAGTCACACCAACCTTTTCACAGGCTGCCAGTACTGGGAACTGATAGAAGCAGATATAAACTAGTACTGCAGGTGATGAAAGAAACAAACTGGAAAGAACCCAGAAACTCTGCACTGTGCAATCATATAAATACTACCTGCAGAATGCTATCACTTCCACAGCACAGTATAGGATTCTGCTCCTTAAAAGTGATCCAGTAGTATATTAACAATTTTTGTATGGACAATTTTTACCAAATCAGAAGAATCTGATAAGACTATCCTTTTAGGAATCATGAGACATTATCATGAGTCCTTCTACACTGAATAAGGAATTGAAACCAATTGTAGTAAAACATTTAAGACAATAAATTAAATAGCAGCTCTTATGTCACCTTGGTTTGTTTGGAGGAAGCTGTCGACTTGGTCGTCTGATGGACTGGTTTGGCTGTACCTTCATGGAAGTTCTGGGAGACGATCGAGCAAAGGGGTCTGGTGCTGGAGGCTTCTTGGGTATTTTTTTCACCAGTCGGCTCACCCATTTTTGCTGCTCTTCCGTAGAATTAGCTAACAGTAGTAGATTCTTTGCCGTAGAAATATCATAGTACACTGAAATAAGAATTAAAAAATAAAAATGAATATTGTTATTATTCTAAACATGGCCTCACGTCAAAAATTAGCTGTCAGATTACCATACTCTCATAGTCAGAACAGAGAAATCAGCAGAGAAGTCAAAAGCAAAATGAACCAGTAGGTTTCCTCGCTGCTGACAGTGCCTCCTCCTTATATTTAGAGAGTAACAACTTAGTACTGTGGAAGATACACATTCACGTGGGAAAAATCATGGGTAAAAAAAGAGGTGTGACCGAGACCAAGAAATTATATAACGTTGAGTCACATGGAGCAACCTTCACCAAATGTAACCCCTTCCACAGCACTATTGTTTACCACAGCAAAGAGCACAACACACAGTGTGAACACCTTAAAACCACCATGCTGTGCTGCATAAGGAGGACAACACAACAGCTATGTGCACACCACAGCCACGTGCCAAGAACTCACAGCAGAGAGTGACCCTCATGGAGACACCCTCAGAAAGGGGCTGATGGCCATGTACTATTAAAGGCAAATCAACCTTTATGTTTAGTTGGTGTTAGACCACTACTAGAATCCTCTGATCTCTTAGAATGCCTTGTGACTCCAGCACTATCTGCATATTCAAATACTTGCAATTTACCTTTGCAAGGTGCTATAATCTCTTCTTTTTTATCCATGTGATCTTTGTGACATTTGATATGGCAGCGGCGACATTCCAGAGCAGGAGGAGGTTTAAACATGTGCCACAGTGGCTTCATACAAGCTTCACAATTGGTTGGGAAGTGGTAAAGAGTAGGTATAAACTCATGTCCTTTGTGACAAATGTAATTCGACTTCTCTCCCATGGGCTCCACAGGAAATTCCTGTTCCTTTTTGCTCTCTCCTTCATTAGCATACAGGATCTAGAATGAAAGCAAAATAATCTCAAGTACTCCTAGATGGCAAATATAAATTCAGAGTCATTGTCTGAGTATAAAGATTGAAGAATTATACAAGAAATGATTTTTTTAGTAAATATTTCATTAGACAGTATTTTTGACAATGTCTGAAATACTGTGTCTGTTACACCAGAAACATTAATTTATTGATGAATACCTGGAATATCCTTGGAATTTCCTTGGAATCTGCTCTGTACACATCAGTCTGAGTGACTGGTCGGACATGGAAGAGTTTGCTACAGGAAATTGTTTCAATAAGGACAAAAATTAATGTTACCAAAAGGATAAATTTGACAGATTAAGTTAGGACACAACATACCACATTAAAACTTAGAGGCATTAAAATTTTGTCAAATTTGTACAGATTTCTAATCACTTGGTAAAGTCCTGTCTTTCAGCCCTGCACATGAACTCCCAAAAACCCTAAATAAAAAGAAGTCACAAGCATCCAGCTATATTTGCAAAAGCACTGAAAAACCATCATCATACGACTTTAATGGCTGCTGGCAGCTTCCTAACACAAACCTGTCCCCATGCTCCAACCTCTGAATAGCCACATTCTGCATTTATTAAGAAAATAAATTAACTACACAACCCACCTGTAAGGCCATGTTGTAAGAGAAAATATACAAACACTGAAAATGACAGCTGCTCTGCTACAGTTTTCTTTACATGCTTTGCTCCAAAGAGTGTATGAGGAAGGTCTAGCTGAGCTAGTGGGAGCAGTTCAGTTACACCAGGGCTCAGTGCAGCTCCCTGGATCAGTCTGAGCACCACACTGCTCCTTCTGCACCAGTGCCAACAGCACACCCAACGCTTCACCACAGTGGGTACCCAAGGGTCCAGCTCTATAGTTCAGACTAAAAAACGTCATGTCCCATGTGATGTTGTGCTCCCAGACTGGACCTCAAAAGGCCTCTGGTCACAGGTCTTTCCAACAGAGTTCACCTACAAATCAGAAGACAGAATCACACATGGCAACACTTACTCTATATCCAATACCATATGGGGATTAGATTGTTCTTTATCTTGTTCGCTGTCATAGAACAGGATCTTCTTGCTGCTTACAATTACATACTGTTAGGAGACAAAAGGATAAAACATGTTTTAATCCAGCTCATCACAGATGTCAAATATACCACAGCAATTATCTATCACATATGTTGCAGCAATATTTTTCTCCAATTTGATTAAATGGAAGCTAAATGGACCACAGTAGTACTGCATACTAAGTCCATGCCAAGGAATTCATTGCATAACAAACAAAATTCTGATTACCTGATCAATCAAGTTATGTTATCAGATTAACTGATATTTAAACATCTATGAAGAAACAAAAATGAAAGTCTGGAAGAAAGTAGGATATATGCTTTTCCTTTCTATTTTATTGATTTAATTTTCACTTGGACTGATAGCGGGAGTAACTGTCATTCTCTGCCTATTTCATGCATGCAGGTCACAACTAATGGAGATCATACTTAAAAAGATCACTACTATATTTACCACAATAGCTAGGAATGTTCACTAAGAAGACAATTACCTAAAAGATGTTCTACTTCCAGAATTTTGCCTAGAATTAACTGCATGACTCAGCAGTAAGGAAATTGGTATGAAAATGGGTATGTTACATTTTTGACAAAGACTCATTAAAGATGTTACTGAGAAGAGGTAAACAAATGAAGGCTGCATAAGGCAGGAGGAGTAGTTTTCAGTCTTATCTCGTAAATAAAGAAATTGTCAAGAACACCTGTTTCCAGACTCTGCCTAATCTCAGCTATGTAATATTTCTGGGAATGCTTATGGCATGTATAAACATTTGAAGATCATGAATGAGTGTTCTCACCTCTGGCTATACAAAGAAGTGTCTTAAACTACTGCGCTTGTCTTAAGCTGCTCCTCTCAAATGCAGCTATACCAGCTAACATATTTATACATTTAGGTAATGAGAGAACATATATCAAAGAAAAACTGAAGCGTTAAAAACCTACAGTAAGTTTAAAATTGAAACTATGCATGAAACAAGATCATAAATCTGGTTTTCTTACCTTTTTAACCCATCCAAATTTTTTAGTGTTATTTCTAACAGGCATTGATAGCCAGCCTTCCAATCTTGATTCTGAAAAATAGATATGTATTAAAGAAGAGACAAAACATTATTTTTGAGACTACTGTGCATTTTAAAAATTATTGACAATCAATAACAAAGCAAGAGAGCAAACATGAGAAGATGAACTATTTAACAGTACAAGGTCTTGCAAAGTTTATCACGGTTAATGTTCAGGAATACATTAAATAATGAGCTCCTGGATACAGCCAATAACCAGCAATGCAATCATAAAAAAGTAGTAGGTACGAGGAAGAAGGGGAAGAACAAACTTGCAATTACATCACACACATTCCCTTTAGTAACTTTTTCAAGTCTTAAAAGCTGTATGTCTATCAACCTTTACTTTTTACAACAGCACCTAAAGATATTAGTATAGACCACAAAACATCTGATCCGAGACCAAAACAAAAGGCAAATTACCACCACAAATAACCTATATACCCTGTAGGCTGGGGAAAATAACAGTTTAGTATTCTGATTCATACTTTTTGGTCTGTAAATTTTTCTTTTCCTAATTCTGCCTGTATCTCTGGGCTTTCTAATCCAAAACAAGTAATTTTTGGGTAATCCTTATGCCTTGCCTGAATTCAACTGCCCTTTCACACACTTCCAGTATTTTATATTACAGTGGCACATTTGTCAGATTTGATTTATCAAGAGTATTAAGAGCTCAGCTGTTGCTTGACACACACATTTCAGTAGTCACCAGAAGATCAACAGGATCAGACTTTCCCCGTGCTTGGTAATACATAGGATCACATACCTTTTGACCCTATATTTATAGCTGCACTTAACACAAGCATTTCTTCCCCCTATGTTTTATTAAGAGGAACTACTCAATTGCAATAATATTTTTCTAATAAGTTTCCTACCCTAGCAGATAACCTTTACTACTGCTGAGGAACCTCCAAGTCAAAAATACTGAAGGCGTTAAGCATTGACAAACACAAAACCATGGAACAAGCAGAAACATATTCCAAAATTACAAAAACTATTTTCCTTCTCATCAGAGGGCATTTCCAGATTCCTGCCCATGTTTAACATAGTGTAACAATAATTACTAGATATTCATAGAATTCTTTTTGTATCTAGAGAGATTTAAAGCAAGATACACAGATACACACTGTCTTCAACATTTATTGCCCTACCAGCATTGCTGTTGATGACCTATTTTAATACACATATCAAGTACCTGAAGCAGTTCTGTAACGTGTTTTGCCTCATACCTTGCCACCTTATACTGTTCCTTTCAACTATACCTCATAGAAAGTGTAGCAAGGATAATGCTGATGCAAAAAAATAGTCTACCCCATATCCAGGAAGCACATGTAGGGCAAAAAAACCCCCGCATGTTTCTCCTATTTCCTAAAATATGATGGTTTTCCTATTTTTCTCTGTAATCCAATACTATTGCATGAAATTGGGCAAAATGAGACCTTCTGATTATACTTCTTCACTTCTGGTGTCCATTCAATACTAACAGATCAGAAAAAGGGCAGAATATTCCAAATTTCTTACAATATACGCTTATAAACACTGGGAGGGAAAGAAAAACAGAAGACACCATCCTACCTCAAATCTTTTGTAATTATGTCAGCAAAAGGTCCCAGCTTAGCTACGATTTTTACTTTAGAACAAAGCCAATGCATGCACATACCACAACAGCAGGTAGCAAGGAAAAAAAATCTGTATGTACATTGCTCTTCTTTAATTAGAAGCTTCAAAGCAAAAACCAGAGAATGACGAAAATAGAGGAAATGCCTTATTCTTTACTCCAGTTTGATGAATGTCAAAATCCCAAAAGAGGTTCTACCTTCAGTGGAAAGGTATTCACACTTTAAAGAAACCTCAAGTGAAACTCGGAAATTTAAATGCAACTAAAAACCCCACCTCTAACATTAACACTAAACAGAAGCTGTGTTAAATGGGTGTATGTGTAGCCATATAATATGAATATAGAATTGTTAAAACAGAACTCTGTTTTACCAGGGCCTTATCACTCACAATATACTTTTAAGGCAAAATAATGTAATACTCAGGAGACTGAATTTCTACAGGAAAATTGTGTAAGTTTAGATGTGAGGAGTTAGATTTTTCCACACTTCATTTAAACATAAAGATTTATATTTTTGGTATCCAGTACCTTAGGGTCATACAGAGAGCTGCAGATACTATGTAAAGGCTACCTTGAAAACAAGGCATAAGGCTAATTTATTCAATGCTTCAATAAAAATGGTGGGTTTGTAAGTGTAAGCAAGCATTTGCAAACATTTAGAGAAAACAGGCCAGTTATTTGCTCATGCGAACTTTCTCATGCCTTTGATGGCAATGTTTACTCCCACTGCAGCATGTTAGCTGCCAGATTTGGTTTATGTTTCTTTAATTATGTATTAATAGTGTTAGTTTTGAAACGGAGAAAAGGACACAATAAGAACAAAACCAAACAGTTCTCAGGGATGTCACCTGTGCTATCAACTTCTGTAGGGCTGTGGGAACAAGACAAAGGTTCCTCCTCTGAGTCAGAATCAGAATCAAGAAGCATGCGAGAACTGGAAGGCTTAGTGGCAATACTGACAGAGGTAGAAGAGTGCTGATAGGTAAAGGACATGGATTCCATAGTGTGGGATTGAGTGATATGGACTAAACATAAAGCATAAAGGAGGAAAAGTAGAAAAGAAGTCAAAATAGAATCTCTAAGAAGAGAGTATTAGTTTTACATTTCATCACATACACACAGTAATTGCAAAGTAACCACTAAAACCAAGTGAAAAACATATTTTGTTCTAATGGAGCACAATAGATTAAAAAAATTCTTTAAATAAATGTAAGGTGAAGTATTACAACAGACAGATTTAGTTAGCAGGTGGACAAGTGATCGCCATCAAAGGATTGATAAGATGGTAGAAACAGATGAAGATGAAAAGTCACAGAATCATCAGATGATCAACAATAGTATAAACCCAGTTAATGCAGAAATATTAACAAAACTAACATACCAGGGAATCCATCATCTGCCTCAGCCTCTCCAGGTCCACTGCCTATGCTACTGTTGTCCAGCCCAATGTGCAGTGACTGCAGCTGGGAACGAAGCTGTTCAATGTCACTGTCTTTGCTGTCCAGAGTCATCTGCAGTTCAATTCGTATCTGACTCTCTTCTGCTATTTGCTGCAGGGATAAATTGCAAGATGTCCTATGATCACAATATTTGGTTACATGGAGAAAATATAAGTAGAAAATTATGCAGAATTTGTAGCCAATCTCAATGTATATTTTGTGTATTTCTTTTGGTTGGGAAATTCAGGAATAGAGAATGGATACGCTACCTCAAATCTGTATCAATACTATGATTTTACAGAGAATACTGCAATGTCTATATTTGCAAAAAGGATCTTACTGCTTGCATTTCATTTATCTCCTTCTGATATTTGATCATCATCTGGGTTAACTTTTCTCGTTCAGACTTCAGCTCCATATGCAGCTTCCTATTTTCCTTTTCCTTCCGCCGTACATCAGTGTCAGCTCCACGTTTGACTGGACCCTTCCGATTCATGATTTCAGCCAACTTATTCACAGCCTTCCCATGGGAAAGAAAAAAGTGACAAAAACCACACTAATAAATGCAAAGAATTATGTTGTGAAGAAATAAAGTCTTCTCTCCTGTCTATAATCAGGCACTTTTAACTATAAACTAAGACCTCTGCAATCCAGTACTACAAGATTGCTTTAATTCAATGTATTACACAAAATATAAAAGAAGGTAATGATGCCATTTTTACTTGAAGCAAGCATTAGCTGGGTGAGCACTTCCACTCATTTAAATAATCCCTTCCATTTTCACTAGCTAGACCCAAAGTATATATCTGTATTAAAATGCCACTTGTTCTAAAAGACAATCTAAAAAACTTGTTCTAAAAAACAATCTAGATTAAAATCAGAAATGTACTTCTTTATAGAACTTATAGAGGAATATAAATCAAGACTGAAACCAGTAACGTATCAAATGATTTGACAGAAATGAAGACTTTTGCTGGTGGAATACATCTGGATTAGAAGTCCTTCTATTATAAATCACAAGGATCCACTTTCACTACACTGAAAGTCTACTTAGTAGAAGAAAAAAAAAAGCAATATATTTTCTTTCAGAGCAAAACCAAATAATGCATTACTAGTACATATCAACAGTTCCTATGGAAAGTTTTGCATCAAAAATCATTTGATTCATGAACACTATCTCTACATTCATTTAAATATATTTGCTTACCTGGGTTTTTAATGTTCTTTCATTCAACAACTGTTTCTCAAATTGTGCTTTAATATTTCCTACATTTGCTTCTTCTTCTTTTAGCTTTGTAATTTCTGTAGCAAGGTAATTAAAAAAAAAATCTATGAAAACTCATTACAAAAGAATATAGTACTACTGAAGAAAAAGTCTGGTTTCAATTTAAATCACATTTGGTTCAGAGAATACGTACGTTCTTGTGCTTCCTTCAGTTTATTGTTTAGTTCTTCTTTCTCATTAGCAAGGTTAGCCACATCACTAGTTAGTGTCCTATTTGCTTCCTCCAACTAGAAAAAAAAAGGACATGTGACCATGTAACAAAACTCATTTGGCATATGAAGCATTACAGGACAGAAGGAAATGCTGCAGAGTGGAACCAAGATAAGGATAAGAGGACTTGCTGTAAGAGGGGTAGGGGCACAGAAGAAAGAACGGTCAGAGAAATGCATGAGAGAAACATGGTAAGAGATTTTTGAATTTCAATCATAAGAAATAAATATTTTTTAAAAGCTACATATACTTGTATCTCTAAAGCTGCTAAATAGCAATGGATAATTCAAACTGCAAATAAAGCTCAAGCTCTACAACCTCTACCAAAATATCACGTAACTCACTGAGGCTATGGTGGCATCCTTCTCAGTAAGTTCCTGTTTATGCCTTGCCATCATCTCTTTAATCTCCAGCTCCTTCATAATCTTCTCTTTTTCCAAATCAGAGTACTGTTCTTCAGCAATGGAACGGGCAAGTTGTTCTGAATCTGCTTTTGTCAAAGTAATCTCTAGCTGAGCAGCCAAGGAATCTCTGCAAATTATTGATATATACTTTTAACTTTAAAATGGGTAGGTTAGGAAGGCAGAGGAAACAAAACAACAAAAAGCCAACCTGATCTTTTATGTATTAGTAGTCCAACTAGCAAAACCTACCTCTCATCCTGCAATTCTTGTATCTTTTGCTGCATTTCTTTACAAATTTTGGTCTTTTCCTCACATTCTTCTTTAAGTTCTCGAACTTGTGTCTTATACAGAGTCTAGAATTTAAAGTTGGAAAGAAAATTATGTGATTTCTAGATTCTTGAAGGTCCACAGAAATTATACAAGTTGACATGGTATGCAGTTTCTTAATCACACTTATTAAGAATATAAGTGTGCAATGCCTTCTCTAAACTTATCTAAATGCCATCATTCACAAATGTGTTTTGGTTATTTTACTTTGTTATTGTTCCTTTTTTAACTTCTATATTTGTGAATGGGTAGATGCATGATATACATTTTCTATGTTTGTATACATACTGTTAAAGATACTCTAAATGATAAGATAAATCATTGTTTCATACAAAATCAGAAGTATCAGAAGCAGGGAAAAGAATTAATTTCTTTTTCTGTACTATTTTAAATCGTTGTCTGATGTAACTAGGCATGTGGAGTTTAGATTCTAATCATACAAATCCATGAAACCAACATGACAGTTAAAGAACAAAAAGAAATAGAGGAATAAGGGAAAAAACAATTAGAAAATAATTTGAAATTCAAAATTTCATCGAATTAATACAAATCTAGAACTCTGAAGAAAATGAAAGAAACATTATATTGCTTTGTCCACTCAAATGACTGACTACAGGTCAGATGACAAACAACTCCAACTGTACTTACTGCAGGGATTTCAAGACAGGCTGTCTCTCTGTGGCCCATCTACAGCAGTGAACCAACCTCAATTCTCGCTTTCTCTCCTTTAATGTGTGTAACATTTTCGTTTATAAAACTTTAGCTAGGCCTTTTCCTCACTGACCTAAATCCACAAGGAAATCTTAATTTTCTGTTAATATTGAAACAAGCCTTTTGGCATCTCCTGCAGTGTGACTGGCTGTGCACTGTTAATAAAAATTAACCTCCACATGCCAGTGATGATTTTTAAGTACAATACCAATTTATTCTGGTATACCGTACCACAATAAATCAAAAACTCCCAGCAGATCACTAGCAAGTTTGGTCGTAAGGCAAGACTTCCTTCTGAGCCGTAAGTGCAAATGTTTTGTAACACCATGTGAGAATACAGCTCTTCTCTACTATACAGCATGGAAGAGATGCTGAATGCAAAAGGCTTGAAACCAGCAGAAAATTATTCACGCTGTGGAAAAATGAGCTGCTTGACTCTTCCCTCTGAACTCCCCCACAAAGCTGGGACATTCCTCAACCATGAGCTCTTTCGTACTGCTCAATGATCAAGATCAAGGCTGCAGACGACAAGTAGCTTTGGATTAGGGACGTGAAACATCTGATGGATGAGGGAGAAGAAGAAAATCCAACACTGTACTCAGTAAACAGATTAATATAAAAATAAAGCAGTATAAAACATACTGAGAAATATTGCTCAGCTTCGAGCTGGTCTTGAAGCTCTTTCATTTGCCCATCTGCATCTTGACGTTCCCTAGAAAGAAAGAATGTGCTTAAGAGATATGAGGCTATTCTAAAGCAGGAAACAGAAAAGACAGCATTCACACTCTTGAGATCTCCAACGATTTCCTGACCTAAGTATCATCAGCTATAAAACCTGAAGCTTCCTCTGGTTTCTTTCTCACTTGTACAGCTAAGAATATTGCACTAATTGCAAGTCAGTTTAATACTGTTACTACACTAGCTACAACAGTGTCACAAAGTTTAACCAGTAAGAATCACTGATAAAGTAAACAGCCACCAACAGACTCTTATTTCCATGTAAAATGTCACTGATCTGACTGGTTGTTTTGGGCCTGTTGTTTGCTAGAGCACAGTCTGTGAACGACTGTACTCCTTGACACACATATTTTCTTGAATTCATCTGTTATGAAAACAACAGTCAGTTCCATAACAACAGAAATGTAGCAGAAAAGACTTCTGCCAGTGTTACACATTACGGCCACCTTCTACGTGACTAAGTGCATCTTGCTGACAGAAAAGACAAAGCACAGAGAGATAAAACATTAGAAGTCATAAAAGAGCTAGGATTGAGATTCACCTGATATGTGTGGCAATCTCATATTTTCATTCACAAGAAAGTTCTTTATGTAAAAAAAAAATTATTTATTTCCTCACTTACTATCAGGTGCAAATACTACTTGTAAGACCTTGAAGAACAGCTAACACTCCTACCTGAAGGTCCAACAAATGTGTTTGAAGATCTGTGGTACTATGTATTTCCAATGGTTATGCTTTGTAGCTCTGTAGTAGTATTAATTTCCAACTCTGATAAGCTCTCCTAGACTAATAATTTCAGTAACTTTCCTCTTCACTGAAGTCCTACATCATTTAAAAAAAGTACCTAGACCTTCACTTAAACAAGGGTTTCTCTGAAGTCTTCAGACTCATATTTAAGCTGTGTGTTTTAAGATTTTCAGGATAACAAACATCTTTTAATACAAACCTATACGTTGCTGAATCGCTAGGGCAAGTTCAATTAGAGTCACTGTAAAGTGTTTTAAAGAACAATTAAGTTTTGCACTGTAGAACAGCATATTCTTTGCAGCAATTTTTTAAAATTAATTTTGCTCTCAACTTTCGTTCCAAAAATATTTCAAATCAGTAACATAAGTAAAATATATAGAGCAACTTGCATACTTGCGGAGTTCATTGTTTTGTTTTTCCAGACTTAATCTGATTTCCTGAAGGTGGTTATTCTCCTGTTTTAACTGCTTCTCTGACATTTTCAAGGTGTTGACCTGCTGCGTTTGCATCTTGAGGTCATTTTGAGTGAGACAGCGCTTTTGTGTTTCTTGCTCTATTTTTAATGTCAAGTTTTTTACCTGAAAAAGAAACAAAAACCGGTGAATTTTACAGATCTGCACAGGAAAGCAAGATTTAAACAGTCTCTAATGGACTTCCTTTACATCTTTTTTGGTAAATCAAACCTGTTTCCTGAATAAAGGCATTAGCCCACATTAAATTAGCTAGTTTTTCCATGTCAATCTCACAGCATTTACCACTACGAAGAAAAGCCTTTTAAGATGAATAATGGTGAAATACTTCAGAAAAATGATACCACATTCCATGAAGCAGATTTTTTTAAGTTCCAAAGACAGAGAAGGAACACTTTGTTGCCATTTTCATTCACAAATATTTTTAAGTACAGCTATAACAGGAGAAATACTAGGACACTGAAAACAAGGTTTGACTCAACATTCCTTTTATCAGTGTTCCTTACATCTTCACTTAGTATATCCTTTTGCCGAAGGAGCTCATTTATTTTCTGTTGTGACTGTTTGAGATCACAGTCCAACATGGAGCGCTGCTTTTCAGCTTCCAACAACCGATTTTCTACTTTCTGCTTTAAAGCTCTCTCTTCCAAAAGTTTCTTCTCCATTTCTGTGAAGTAAAAGATATAAGGCATCAGTGAAGTGTAAAACAGCAAATTTTAGAGGCCAAAGGGAAGAGGATGTCTACTCTGTACTAACAATAGGCCATATGTTCCTCCTTTTAACACTGAAGAGAAAGACTACTGAAAAGTGATTAATTAAAATTTTCACAGTAAACACACACTCAGATTATTTTGCAACCATTTCTGACAGAGCTATTTCCTACTTTTGAGTTTCTAGATAACTTCCAGTTTATCTGCAACACCTCTGAGATGAACAAAAAGGGTGGAATTTTGAAAATAAAACATTTAAATCTACTATGCTCTGACTGTGGTATCATAAAATCAAAAAGCTGAAGCTGTTTGGGAATCTGATATGCCAAGTGACTCAGCCATTACTACTGAATCATTTTTGCTTCTTTTGAAGATCTGCACGCTCAAAATTTTTGTGAATGCTCTGCAATTGGAACGACAGGATCTGTAGGTAGCTTTTTCATTAGCTGCAATAAACATAAGCCATTTAATTCAAAAGTAAGAGCCATCTTCTGGAATTTTTTGGTAACTGTCCCTCTCCTCAAGATACTTCAGTTGTCATGAGATGCACCAGAATATGCACAGTGAAAGATTATATTATCTACTTCACGTAATTCACGCCGAAGTTAAACTGTGATGTCAATTACATACCTTTCATGGCTTCAGATTTTGCTTCCTCTATAGACTCATAGATCTTATTTTTGTCTGCTAATCGTGCTTTTGTGGCTTTATGTTCAGCTTCTTCTTGTTCAAGGTTCTGCTGCATAACTTTAAATTTATATGTCATATCTATTTCCATGTTGCTCTTTTCCTGTCAAAGAAAAAATAACATAGAAATAAAACATTAAATACATCAGGTTAGTGGCAGAATTTTGAACAACAGTAACAAGCTGCTTTGAAGGATGCAGAGTAGAAGACAGAGCTAAGGCTAAGGAACTGAGAACTCATTTCTACAAATTTTTTTTGCGAATGCCAAAGTGCTCTAAAAATGTACAATGACATTCCCAGTTGCAAACAATTACAGAATTACTGTCTTAACAACCAATGTTCTGTAATAAGAGCAGCTCAAAGATTAACTTTATTGAAGAAATTTTTCAAGACTTTTGTTTCAATAACAAAAAATTCATTTAAAAACATCCTATTAGCAGAGGCTCTTTTATTTTTGGCAATAATGAGAGTTAAAAAAAAACCTCCACACATGAAATGAAATGTTGCTACTGTACTGTTAAGCTACACACATTCTGTGTAAGTACATTTTGTACTTATGTACTTTAGAAGTATAATGTATCATGATTGTATGGGAAATGATATCTTTTTTCCCCCCACTTCTGAAATTGAAAAAACAAACAAAAAAAACCCTCTGAAAATAAGGTTTGCTTTTTGTGTAGGTTTGGTCTCAATGTCTCAATTAATAAAAGCACAAATTCAAAAATTTCATAAGAATGTAACACCAATGTTTATTTAGCAGTGCTGTTACCTTTTCTAAATCTGTAAGCTTTTCCTGCAATTGTCTCTTCTCCATTTCCAGTTTGGTTAATGCACTCTTTCCATTTTTCACTTCTTCTTCAAGGCTAGATATTCGACCTAGAAATTACCAAAATATCAACGAGGCTGGGCAGTGTGTGAAAACAAGACTGTACTTTAGCTAATTAGAGATAACATTTTTGAAATGTAACAGCTTCTAATTCTGACTATTAAGAATGTCTCCTTTGGGGTGACTTTAAAAAGTTATCAGTAATGTTTTATAGATGTTATCACACATTTTCTCTTAAATGCTCTTCACAATTACAAATCATTTTATAAAACAGCACAATTATCTAGTCACAGTCTGAAACTCAAATAACACCACTCAAACCAGAAACAAGAAGCAACCTTAACTTCAAAAGATTTGCAGGAATACCTTGTAAATCACTAATAATCTCTGATCCATGACTTCGATCTCTTCGTTCTGATTCTAGAGCTGACTGAAGATTGAGATACTCCTTCTCCAGTTTGAGTTTTGCATTCTCTAGCAGGCAGTTCTTATCTTGTAGTTCTCTATTATTAATTTCCAGCTGCTGGATTTGTTTTGTGCTCTCTGTCTGGTTCTTCCTTAACCTGGCTGCAGTATCAGACTCTGACCGCAGCAAGGAATTGGCTTCATCCAACTAAGATTGATAAAAACACACTTCAGAAACAATCAAAATATAAAACTCAGTATTTCTACTAGAGAATACTAGGTTTTATGGATTACAGAAATAAGAAGGAGTATATTTTAAGATTACTTTTGAACACCGAAACCTGACAAGAAAGAACAGCTTTTAAACACCCAATTATACATTTCAAATCCCTCCACTGTTACTAAAATCTGTACTTCAAGCAGAGATTATTTTTAAATATACATATATAAAGTTGGCATACCTGTCTTTGTAGTTGATTGATTTTTTCATTGGATATTTGAGAGTTCTGATTCCTCTTTTTTAAATCTTCAAGTTGGTCTTTCAAACTGTTAACTGCAACAAAAACAATTCAACACTGTTAACTACTGTCATGAAAATGCTTCAACTGGAACTATAATTCATTTATTTTAAGTATTAAAAACCCACATCAAAATGGAACCTTAAAGCATGGTTCAACATACCCTCATTTTCCAAATTGCGTTTCTTATCTGCTTCATGTTCTGCTTTTCTCTGGTATTCTGTATTCTTATGCTGAAGAAGAGCCTTCTCTCTCTCTAACTGCCTGACTGCAGACTCTACATTCTTCCTTGAAGTTATCTAGATATATTTAAAAAAATACAGCACTAATTACACACACAAGAGTGGTATTCTTTTACGATAAAACACAGCTCAGGCACTCAGTGTAGACTGTAATGGAGGAAGCCAGTGTATCTGCCTGCTGCAAACACAATGTATCAGAACACGTGGTCAAATTCAGCCCAGGATGTCTATGGCCAGGAGCTTTGCAATTTAAATACTGTTTGATCATCTAGATTTGACAAACCTGGTAGACCTGCCTAAGCAGTCACTCTGGGAGCAGAGAAGCATACGTGTAAGGTAAGGTCTTCACATGCACCTGCAGGAGCAATACATGAAGTGGTACACAGCCACATCCAAATTTGTAGCAGCAGTAAGGTGCAAAGCTGCCCAAGAAATAGGGTCCTTTTACTGCTACCAAACAATGCAAAGCATGGCCTTCCTCCTCTGGAAACACTACTCTCACACCTTCAATTCTTAAAATCGATATGGGATATTTGTATCATGTTGTCTGACAACTTAAAAATATGGTAAAAAACAAGTTCTGCAAAGAAATGTGCCATTACAGTACAGAAATCATAATGAAAATATTTTAGCAGTGACAACAATGTCATGCTTATGAATACCAAGGAATCAACTGGTGTTATTTGCTACAAAATATACAGCTCCTCGAAAGCAATTTGCTGTTATCGAAGGAAAAAAGCCAGACACAGATGTTAAAGTTCTAATTCCAGAAAGAAATCTATAGCCTTACCTCTTCATCGAGTTCTTTCACTATCTTCTCTAAACGAACACTTGTAGACCTGAATAAATTTAAAAAGTAATTTTAAACCCTGCTGATAATATAGAAATTAGAATGTTTGGATATAGCTCACTAATTTTATGTAATTTTTGTCTAATTAATTTTATGAGAGGTACTTTTGTCTCATTAATTTTATGCAAGATATTCTATTTTCAGCAATAACATGAAACCTCAAGGACTGGTGAAATCACTAAAATAACAGTAAGATTCTTAGGGACTTAAAGCAAAAAAAACCTCAACAAACCCCAACAAAACCACCCCAGCAGCCACAGGAGTAGCAAGAATTAAGCCAGCAACTTAGAGTGTGGTCTGCTTGCAGGGCTGGGAATCCCCGAAGTGGATTAAAATGCTTTTAAGCATTCAAAAACAAAAAGTCTAATAAAACTTCTTTATAAACATACCCAACATGTTGAAACATTCTCACCTGTACTTCTGTTCTAGTTCATCTTTGGCTTGCAATTCATTACTGAGCTGTTCTTCTAGCTTGCTTAGTTTTTTCTGAAACTGTGTAAAATGTCAAAAAAGCATGGCCCACATATAAAAATGCTTTCACAGAAAAAAATGGAATTCAATTAAATAACAAAATAAGGGAAAGTGAGGAAAATTAATTCAATCTTCCAGTGTATTATTTTAAAACCATCACTACAAGATTACATCTTTACAAGGTATTAATTCTGATGATTTTAAATACAAGGATTTATAGCAACAAAATTTGTTGCATGCTGAATTGAATTGAACCATCACAGAATTACGTGCCACAGAGTGTGAGTCATTGCATTTATACGGGCAAAAAAACATTGTTACCGGCCCTCTGCTGTGCTCTGTAGCCAGAGACTTTCCACTGCAGCAGATGTTTTTGGATAGCATTTTCTAAATGAAATGAAAAAATAAAAAAGGGGTGTATATGACCAAATTGGATAGCATTCAGATAATATGACTAAACATATTCAGTGACCTCTCATAAAGAAGAATTTCTTCATCTTCCACCTTGGAAGCTAATGAACACTTTTCAGGTTTGGAAGTGCTTTGTTTTGCTTACTAAAATATTAAAAAAAGAAATGGTGAGTCCAGTACCCAAATTTTCATGAAATAAATTATAAATAATAAATTTTTGATTCATCTCATGATTTCAGGCTTTCAAATGCATTTATTTTCCTCCCTTCCTCCTCTTGCTCTATTCCCCAAAATACGAAATATAAAAATGTGGTTTTCTAAAACACTTTATAATGGTTACAATTAGAAGATTTTCAGAACCGGGACAGTGAAAAGGATGTCAAAACCAGAGATCCATTGCGTGAGAAAATACAAATGAAATAAGTTGTCAGAAGTGAAATGCAAAATTTTACCATCTGCATTTACTATCACAACATAAATCAAACATCATGAATGTGACCATATGTATTTTAAACAGCAGTACAATTTCTATTTAAAAAGTGAAGTCTAAAACTATTCATCTATTTGTCAATGACAAGAAGGGAGTGGAGGGTAATAAACATTTATCTGATCAATACATAATGCATTTCCTTTACATATTTTTTAAACTTTGAAAAGGAATTGTAAGTTTTAAGAAATGTCAACAATATACTATCTACACTTGAACAATGCAAATGCTCAAGTAACATAATGAAGTAAGTATATGACAATACCAGAGCTTTCCTGTTACGCAAATTTAAATTCATTTGTCAGTCTTCAGAAGCTGGATAAACATGCTCCATATGCTCCAACTAGAGTATGATTTAAACATTCCTTTATCCCTGCAGGTGACAATCTACTTTTTCAAACTCTGAATAAATCAGTCATGAATCATTAATGCAAGTGTGGGACCTTCCCAAGAGTAATGCTGTCTGTAGCAAACAGAGTCTCACACATTGGCTTTCCAAAGAAACTCTGGATGCAAAAAGAATTTGAGAAAATCAGTATTCATTTATCTTTATACTATAGCACCTTAACACTTGAGTACAACTGTTTCAAAATACAACTGGTTTACTGCTAACAATTTGGTGAACATTTAAGATACTTCACATCCACATAAAATTATGTAGGAATTTTTTAATTCCTTTCATAATTCAGATATTATACTTACCTCTTTGCTGTCCTGTAAATAGAAAATACCATTTTTATTGAGGATCATTAAAAGACAAAAAGCCCCCCACAAAATTGCTTAAAAACTTATTTTAGACTTTGTCTTAACAGACTTAACAGAATTAGTTAAGCATACCATTACTACTAAGGAAAAAAAGGCACTAACCTCATTTTTACTAGATTGCACAGATTCATTTTCTCTGCAAGACTGAGAGGAGTCACTTAGCAACCTGTCAAAAACAAAAACAAATCCCTCCAGCTCTAACTCAAGTTTTCAACCACTCTGGCAACTTTGCCATTTTAATCAATTCTTTCAAGTCTCAATTTGTCCTACGCTGCTCTCAGAATGAAGGTTTATTTTGGTGTTAGTGCATCTTTCTGATTTGAATCTTTCCTTAACAGAATGTTTCCAAAACTACAGCAGCTTGTAAATTTTTAATTAATACAACTATTTCTTAATTATTCAAGATGAACTCTAGAAAGTTATTGTGCTGTGTAAACTTTCTTCTAAAATAACTAATTAAAAAAATTTTAGAAAAAAAATTACAAGTCTATCAGAATTTTAACCCTAATTAATTTTTTAAGATATTGTATGATTTTGTGCATATAAAAATACACTGTTTAATCAGAGTTATCAAAATAATTGAAACAGTAATGAATTATCTTACTCAAACTTCGCATTTTGTATCTTCACAACTAGATATAAATTAATAGAATGTAAGGAATAAGTTATGTATTTTGAGTGAAAAAATGGAAAGAATATAAGAAAAATGTGCAGGTATGTTTTCAAAAATGCATAATAAAGTTTCACATACAAATTGTCTCTGTAGTAGGTAAATCCTATGAAAGGCAGCTGATTTCCCACAAAGGCTTTGGGGATTGGAAAGGTTTCCACGTCTCCCTTGTCGTCCTCGATGTCATCAAAATTACTGCTATCTATATCACTGCTAAGCTCAGGAACAACGGGAGCAGCAGCTATAAAAAAGGGGGGAAAACATGCATTTCACTCCAAGATTCAGTCACTTGCTATATACTGGTATCTCTCTAGTGTTAGAAGACTGTAATTTTAAGTTGTCCTTAAATAACTTGGAGTAAAACATGTATTAACCAGACAGAAGATCTGGAAATATTACTGTGAACAATTTTTTCTAGAGCAATCTATTTCTGTATTGGTTGCCTAATGCATAGACCATCTAGTATGCAAGACCTATTTGTTCAGGTAATCACACTTGAGAATATAACTTTAAATACAATCATCATTTTAAAAAATCTTAGTAAATACATAAATTTAGAAGTTATGACCAGCTTATGAGCTGAACTGACATACTTTCCTTTTTTACCTAAAGCTATCAGGTTTTCAATACCTTACATGAAAAGCAGCAGAACTGACAAGACCACTGTCAAACTACTGTTTTAACTACCAGAAGATTAAAAGAAAAGTGAAATAAAACAAAGAAAAACTACCTCAAAAGAACAAAAACCCAGAGAAACAGAACCTAACATGCATTCCTTTTAGTTAAAATTCTGAAACATCCAATTCCATTGTTTAAAATGGAAACATCTACATTAAAAACATGATAAAGGTGCGATAATTGCAGTAGGAAAAATGTGTATTTACTAACCCTTACTCATATAGGGTTTTATAATACAAGTGATAAATATGAATATTTGAGCAAGATTCTTGCCAGATAGAAAATACTTAATTTATACAGCTGAAAGGTTTTTTTTCATTTCTACCATTGTAAATACTGGATAAAATAGAACTTTTAATCTAATTTACTTACTCTCTCGAATGTTGTCCCAGTTCCACTGATCACTTCTGAAGAAAGGGTGATGCTTTATTTCTTCTACCCCATTTCGCCCAAGTCGCACATCCCTAAACAGCAATTAATCCAAAGTCACATTAGGAAAAATAGTTTGTTTTTTTTTTTAAATTTAAATTCTAACTTGTTTATAAGCAGCAATGAAACTTTCAGTCAAGATTAAAGTCAAGATTTCAGTCTGTGTTAACCACATTAATGGTCAAACAAAAACAAAATTAAAATACCACCAACCACTAATCTGCAGTTTCTTATATAAGATGTACTGATTCTTAGCATACGTTCTCCCTATTAGTGCTAAAATGTCCAGAATCCAGAGTCTGCCACGTGGGGAGTAAAGCAAGAAAGAAAGAACTGAGGCAAAAACTAAGAAAAAAACTAAAAACACAAACAAAAACTCAACACCCTTAGGGGAAATAATACTGCAGAACTTTCGGGTCTGCCAAACCACATGACAGACTGTAAGACGCAAGTGAAGGAAGGTCTAACTTGCTGCACAGAACAGTTATTCAAAGCTGGACTAAAATAAATATTTCAAGAATTCCATCCTCTGCCCCACAACTAACCCTGACACGTCTCTTGCTGATATTTGCCACGAAGTAAATCTGAAGCACAACGAGAAACTTTTAGTTTCAACAGAGGAGTCTCTTTTGAAACTACGTACAAGAACAGGACATAAAAACAATGCATGGAAAAGAAGCAGTAAATCACAGGGTCGATGCAGAGTCCTTCTTTAAGTGCTTCAGCAGCAATCATGCAGCATCTGTTTCAAATAAATCGCCCGAGCCCCGTGTTATACATAAACAGGAAGAGGGACACACGTAGTAGAAATCCACCTTACCACATTTACACTATTAAATTCTAATCATATTTTCTCTCTACCCTTCAGCTACTGAGGGTGAAAAATGCTGTTAAATAAAGCACATCCTTCCTGACCAACAGCAGTCTCGCTCAGTAGAGCAAACAATCTCTCTTCGAATGCAAAACCCATTATAATGCATTTTCTTTTCCTAATTCCTCCTTCTATAGTGGCCAGATGCCCTGCTCCAGCCAAGTTCAAGTGATCACAGGAAAGCATAAGAAGGCATCACCAATCCAGAGCTAACTATGGACCTACACTGTTGGTCTTTTAAATCAGTGAAATCGAAGATTATCTCTACTTTCTGAAACTAAACAAAATGTAAGTGTTCAGGTCAAAAACAAGCTTACACAGCTTAATTTCACTAAGTGGCTTAGTTCCATAAAGGGAAACTTCTAGGATTTTTTTGTAGCCAAAACAATAACCTTGAAGGTTTGTTAGCTGTATTTACCAATTAATGCAACAAAGTGAATGAAGAAAAAATTCAAACACTCTAAGAAACCTTAAACAAATTCAGTAAATACATGCTTACTTTCAGAAAAGTATTTGCTTCCAGTTTTCTTATGTAACACCCACATAGACACTGAGCAAAACAATTTTGTCCCTGCCTTGGAGGTTACGAATTACTTTCAGGCTTACACATTTGTTATTGCAATTGGAAGGATTTGTCCAGCATAAACTGCGTTGTTAACAAGAGCTGTCAGAACTGCTCATAGAAATAAAATACAATACCTGGAAAAAACACCTCAAAATTAAAACTAGAGAATGGGAGGTTTGGCAAAAGAGATCCAAACAGAAATCAGGAAAAGTAGTAGAAGGAATTAATTTTCACAATGTACCATCCAAAATAAATACAGCCAATACCATCCAAAATAAAAAACAGTGCCAGAACAATATATGCACTTACCTATCAGTTAAGAAGGCACAGATAAGGTTCTTTGCATGCTTAGAGATTTCCACATCATCCGGGAAATGCAATGAGTTCTTATGATCCATAATTTTACTGTATGTTCCTACTAGAGAGTCTGCATAAAAAGGAGTATCGCCTGAAAATAAAATAGTAAATTGGCTGTGATTTTACATCATGTTTAGGTTATGTGAGTTGAATAAGACAAAAGATAAAATGAAAAGTCTACAAGCAGTTTACTTAGATGAGTCTTTTATTTAGAAAAAGAAAAAAATTTGACATGCAGGGTACAAAATAATGTATACTACTACAAATATTCCTTCCCTAAAATATCTGTGTTACAAACTATGCCATTTTCCATCCTGCCTATCACTACCAAAATTTTGCCTGGTGAATTACATCTTTTGTTCTGCTTTAAGTCTCTCAATAGATTTTCTAATTTACATAATGGCTGACACCCATATGAATCAATCTTTAAACACTCCAAGGGTAAAATGGACCAAAACTCATTAAGGATTTGTTAATGTACATTTGTTGGAAGGAATCCACCAAAGCTCTCTGAAGACCTCTCTGAAGAGAGGCACCCTCCCTAAGGCATGTCAGTTCTGAGCAAGAGCCTTCCCAGCGTGTTACCACACTGCTAAACCCATATTAATAAATCTTGTTGACTGACAAATTACATCAGCTTGAGTGCCCATATTAACATGGCAGGTGGCTTTTAAAATCATAAACCTTTCTCATCAAGAAGTTTCCAGTCTAGGCTGTAGTTAAAGATATTTGCAAAGGAACTAGACTTAAGAAAGGTAAAACCGGGGCAAGTGAAAGGAATAGGCTGTGATAAAGCAACTGACAATCAAGTTAACTGGCAACATTCTCAACATACAAATGGTTTGGGTCTGTAACCAAGAAGCTGCAACTTTTACAGAAATACTTTCTCCCAATTAATCCAAAGGTTTAATAGAGAAGGTGAACAATCAGTCACATGAGCTAGGCTCTTTCCTTTGTTCTGGTGTGCTGTGTGCAGGCAGGAATCATCTAGCATGGCAGGCTGCAGCTTTGCGGCAAGGAACTGAACATTTCAAAAGCCATAAACATGAAAAAATGTACAAACAGACCAACAGACAATAACCATTCTGCTTTCAAAAGAATATAAATGCAACAATCCTAACTTTTGTCTCTTTCTGTCATTTTATGGCAAAATAAGAAATTGGTACACACCACTTCTAGACTTTTAATAAATTCATTAGGTTACCATACCAGTGCATTGCAGGTGGGGATCACTGATACTTGCTGCTGCCTCCCTCTTCTCAACTGTCTTCTGTCTTGGAAGCTCTGATTTTGGCCACACCTCAAAACTATCTTAAGTCACTGAACTAACGTTAGGATTCATCCTGTGACCAACATTTTACCTTTCAGTTAAGCACACAATAAAATTTTTATTTTCATAATAAAATTTCCATTTTCATTAGTTCTTCAGCTTATTAAAACCAGAATAACAAATCAGTTTCTGTGCTTTCTTTGAAGTGCAAGGTTTTAGAAGATCATAGCCAGAATCTGATACATAAGCACAAACAAAAATAGATACTTTCTACCAGTGTGTGGGATATGGAGAAATTAAGTAATTTTTTCCTCCTAGATACAAGGGAGGGAAAAAAAACCATTCTGGACAGCTATGCCCAATATTTTAAGAACTGAGTAATTTTATTTACTGCTAAAATTGTTCATGACAGATTATTAACTATAAACCACACATTCTTAAAGTCAAAATGCTGTAATTCTGAAAGAGTTGTAAATAGTAAGAGCATCATATGTTCAAGTGTCTTTCCTGGCTCAGGATACCAGAAACATCAAATCTGCAATATTCCCAGAAAATGCTGATTTGGATTTTTAATAATTGCATGCTCAATTCCATCCTTCCATAATCAGTGTTTTGCTACCAGACTATCATACTGATCCTTACTGTATTTTAAGATGCAGATGACTCATCTCCTTAACAGATTATATTCTATATTTGTTGCCATAGCAGTCCAGTGTATTTTACTAGAAAATCCTGACTCAAGCACAAAAGAAAGAATCAAGCCATACTTCTCATCTTGACCTAACAGAAAACACTGATGTGCTGTGGAAAAGGAGAAAAGGACAGCCCTGCCCTTTCCATTCCTTTCTCATCTCTTGTGTCCCTGCAAACTCAGTCCTGCCTGAGGTGGCACAAATGTGGTGAGGTAGCTGATCCCAGTTAAAACTATTCTAAGAATTAGTTTTAAGCTGAACCGAGTCAGGGAACTAATCACTGAGCAAGCACGCGAACAGCTGTTGCAGCGCGAGAGTGACAGAGAGCAAAGAGAACAGGAATGAAGCCGCAGCATCAGCCAGAAGTCAGAAGCTGTTAGTGAGGTAGGAGCAGCCTCCATGCAGCAAAGTGCAGCTAAAGGCACAGGAAAGACTCAATGATAATCTCATTAGCAGAAGAAGTCACTACTTACCAACTAACATCTCAAAAAGGAAAACCCCTACAGACCACCAGTCACATTCCCGTCCATAATAACCATCACCCCCCTGCGATTTCAGGACTTCAGGTGAGATGTAGTCTGGGGTCCCCACAGCTGTGTCGCAGCGCACCATTCCTGTCTGTGCAACAGTAACAACACAAACAGATCAGTTCAAGGGCCTTCTGAGCACCTCCTTAACCAATTCCTCTGTTAGTAGGACAGAAAACCATAAAAAATATAGCCTAAAATACCTGGTTTGAGGAGTGTGTTTTAAAGACTATTTTTTTATTCAAGAAGCAATGTGGATTGAAATGAAATTTCTTGGTAATGTGCTCACCCCTGCCTACTCCAGTGTCTTCTCTTGACTTCATCTTCCCAAAATTTACCAGTTTTATTATTTTTACCATTGGTTTCAGTATGAAGCTACACACCATATCAGACTGCTCCTTTTCTCATTGAATTCAGGGACAAACTTTAAAATAATTTTTCAACAAGTTATGAATTCTAGGCCCTACAAAGCAGATAGATAATAATTTTGTCTAATTCAGCCAATAAATTGAGTTGTAGGTAAATTTATAGACACACCTTGTTCTTTGTTTAAAGATAGGAAGAAGAATAAAATGAGAAGATACTTTTAAGGAATAGCAAAGTTTTTTTGTTTGTTTGGGTTTTTTTGGTTTTTTTTTTTTAATTTTTTTTTATTAACATATTACCACAGTTGTATCAATGGAATGATTCCTCATCCTCTGCTTCACACAGAAAAACTAAAAATGTAGGGGCTAAGTGGCACAGAAGCATCAATCAGATCTGCCAGCTTCTGGTTCAGAGTTTTAAGTCTTGATTCTTTTAATCAAATTCACTGAATTCATTCCTGAGAGACCAGATGGATGAATGAAATGAAATCCTGGATGAAGTTAGAGAAGTACCAAAAATACACTCATCTTTTATTCTGTTCCTCAACCTGAAATTTTGTCTAAGTCATCTTCCAAAGGTTCTTCATGCATTTGCCATCAGCATGAATGGCAATACGTATTAATTCTGAATATTAATACAGAATATTAGTAGCAACAACTAAGATCAAAATATATATTTAAAGAAAATCAGAGAAACATTCTGTTTTGGGAATTGTACTGATATGTAAAATTTAGACACCACATTACAATATTCTTTCTCATACACGATATGAAGTGTGCAAAGCCTTTATTTCTGTACTAAAACAGAATCCAGAAAGTCATGAACCAGCAGGCAAAAACTAAAGGGATGACTAAATACTGTAGAGACCTATGGAGTACTTCAAATGTCCCCCTGGAAAATGCCTATTATCTTCTATCACTCCATGCTAAAACTGAAACCTAAAGAAATTTTAACTTTTCAGTTCCAGAATGAAGAGAAGGTAAACTTTTGCATTCTATACTGGATGAGATAGCACATAGCTTATTCATACTGGGATAAGAAAATGAAGTTAACTCTTTCCAGAAGACCTAATGCATTCACTGGAAAAAGGAAAATACAGACAAACACATTTTAACATTGCAAAATAAGCTAAAGCTCGAAGACTCCAGAAATCTAAAGTTGAGAGCATTTGAAAAAGGATCTAGCACATGTGAGGAACCACTGTCTGAATGTCCTGCTTGTCACAGCACTCTGGGCACTAACTTACATGTCTTCTCTGAAGCCTAAGCCTCTCTTTGCTTTGAGCACAGGAGGAATTGCTCTAGGGTTTTGTGATTCTGCTCATCCAGTAGGACTACGGCAACTTAATGAGGCCTCCAACACTGATATGTGTCTATCTCTTCCTTATCCAAACATAAAATTACAACAAGGGAAGGTCTGAGTTTTTGCTCACTTAAGTCTGGTTGAAGCCACCTGAATCCCTCCCTGGGTAAAGAGATTCTTTAAAAACAAAGTTACCAAAACAGTTCTGAAAGACTTCTCTGAAGTCTGCAGCTTCAGTCACAGCCTCACCACCTTGACACCTAAGCACTTAATAACATCTCATTTCCCATCCCTCTATAATTAATATACCAAAGCAAGAATACTTTTTAATATATTACACATGTTGATATTTTCTGAAGTCTTAAACAAAGCAAAGCCTGTGCCAAAAAACAGCCAGACCCACCCAAGTCTGATGGCTGGTATGCAGCAAAAGGAAAAGTCTTTTCAACAATGTTACAGATGCTGGAGAATTCCATGTAATAACACCTTAAATTTTCAGACTAGATGCCAAAGAATTGAACAGTAAAACAAAAAATATTTCTACAGTAAAAAAAGGCCTTGTATGCTAACACCAGTTTCAATGGACCATAGCTCTCTGAAGCACATGGAGCTGGTTGTACTTATTCCCCATAAAACTCTTCACCTTCTGTCCCAGGAGCTAACCTAGACAGATCACAGAACAGCCTGGCTTGGAAGGGACCTTGAAAGATCATCTGTCCCAACCTGTCATGGGAAAAGGAGCTTACATAAGATTATCTAGCACCCTGTCTGACTGCACCACAAAACCTCCAGCAATGGGGATTCTACCGTGTCCCTGGGGAGGTTGGCCCATTATCACCTGCATATAAAATTCCCAGATTTCTGTTCCACTCATTTACACACTTTTTCTTTCAAAGAACTTGGATGTTGTTCTGTATGTATTTTTAAGTACTCGGTACCTTAAATACCACAGTCAGACTCACTTCTGTGATCTCTGGCATCAAAGCTGAGTAAATAGGGACATGCTCTCTGTCCAGTACACAGCACTCCGGCAGTCCCTACATTCTGAAGAGACTTAAATGGTGCTGTTTTCTCTGGACAATATGTTACTCCTGTGTTTCAAACACTAAGCCTCTATTATGCCTGAGTAGTACATTTACTTTAATAGCTATCATACGAAGCTTCCTGACGGGAGTCTCGGGCCAGTGTTTTACCTGAAACTTTTCTCATCACCTCGAAAGATCATGGTGGACCTTGGAACTCATCTCCTGCAGCTATGTGAGAGATGTACAGTGCACAGTTTAAAAAAATAGGCTGTCCAGGAGACACAGCAATGTTCTTGCAGCTCCTGACAACTTGGCGGTGAGGCTATAGTGTTTCCCAGCATCATTCAACACTACTATGCTGCTGAAGACATAGCAATTCAGGTTTCATCTTCAAGAGGATCTTCATCAGACCTGAAGGACTTGCTGTCTTGAACCAAGGCTGACAATCAGGCTTTCACTCCCTCAGGAAGTTCCTTCCAGTAAACAAGAGCTGGAGGGTGTTTGTGTGGAAACATGAGGGTTGCACATATCAGCTGCAGGCAGCTCGTGCAGTGTGCTGCAGACAATAAACTGAGGCAAGAAGGATCCAGGAGAGTCCTCTTTACTGCACAAGCTTCAACAAGAAAGAAGTTGGGTTCCATAAAGAAGAACACACTGCTTCTTTCAGCTGAACTGCCTGGGCTGAGGCAATAATCCTAAGTGGCAAACATCACTTCTTTTGGTCACATCTTTTTCAACAGATACTCTCTGAATCTGTGCTCTGCTGAAAGCTCAGTTAGCACAGGACAGTGCTGTGCATGGCAACACTGGGAGCTCCTGGCCCTACAATACCTACCAAAGCCAGCAGCTCTCTAGTAGCTTACACAACACCTGAGGATTAGACAGAGCCTCGGGAACCCTGCCCTCGTCTACCTTACCATACCTAAATACCAAAAAAAAAGGGAATCATGATTCCTACTAAATTTTTGAGTCTAACTCTATTCTTTATTCAAGAATAGAAGTACTCATTTTGTTGCGGATTTTAAAAAAGATAACTAATTTTTAAAAAACCAACCAAACAATGAAAAACAACACCACAAACCCCCAGTTATCACAACTGAGTTACATAAACAAAATAGTTCCTTTTATGCTGGAAAAGATCCCTAAAACACTTAGCAACTCTTTTCACAAAACAATACAGAGAAACTCTGCTGCAAGTGTCTGTTCTGGCCTGGCTGACTTAAGCAAACACTGAACACAATTCCACAGCAAAAGTCAGAAAAATCTCACAACAAATTGCAGCAAAATTTTCCTGGGCTCTCAATGGCATAAGGAAGATGCTAATGCTCACAACTGCTAAAAGAGATCCAAATCCTCCCTCCCAAAAAAAAGTATTGGGTAAGCATATATTTTCTACAAATCAGTCTGCCAACACCAATATTATATTTACACAGCTGGGATGTTTTTTAAGAAGTAGCATGAGATTTGGAGACAATCCAGAACCTCTCAACTTTTAAACCTTCCTGTAGAAAAAATTTTTGCCATTCCACTGAGTCTGGGAAACACAAAGAACTTAAAATGTAATCTTTTAAAAAATTAACTTCTCTAGGAGATCACTAGTCCATTGATGATGCCCAGTCTAAAGTGGAGCTCACTGTAACATTTTACGAGAAACACAGATGCATTTCCCACATTTATAGTATCATCATCCACGTTTTAGTATTCCATTCTTTTAACAATAGCAACAAAGAAGAAAAAAAGTAAAGCGCATGGGGTCCCTAAAACAGCACAGAGGATTTATATTATGAGCTTCTTTGATGCTTTTTTGTTGTCACTTCCAATAACAACAGATTCCCTTAAGACATTACGATCTACTGACTCAAAACAAATATTAATATTTTTAAGGACTGAATTAAGAGACCAAGTACTACTTTTGATTTTTTCAATTAAAGTAAATGCTGTCCTCTAAAATACAGGCAAGTAAATCAACAAAATGGGGGTAAATACTATCTCTGCCTTTAGAGTAACAACTACATCAACAGAACTAAATAGACTGAGCTTCAATAAACAGCTGCAGCTGGACAATGATGAAGTTAATATAATATCATGTGAAAAAAATCCACCTTAACCAGACACAGTGCTTCAAGATACTGCTGAAGAGATATTAACTTAATGATGCAAATGCAAATTAAGGAGATTACAGAAATTATATCAAGCACTACCTAAAAAATACAGAAAAAAACCCAAAACATAAAAGCAACTAAGTTTAAAAGGGTCACTCTTGCCAAAACTACTACAGAAAACTTTCAAACACCAAGTAAACCATAACACACATTCATATAAAGTTTTTTTAGAATCTGTTAGATTTTTTCTTAGGAAGAATATATTCTGTAAATTACAGCATAACACTGTGTGTCAGGCAGGATTCTAAGACTTCAAACTACAAAAGGTAGTTTTATTGTCAAGTTTTTTTGATAATATCCTGTTAAAAATATTCCTATACAGTCTCATTAGAAAACTGTATTTGTCTGTACGTGGTAAAATCTGGACAACTGAATCATTTTAATTGACATCTTGGAATCTTGACTAATAACTAACAGATTGTGATCAATATATCACATACCACTGCTGCCATACTGTGACCTCATTTGAATGACCACTAGAGGATGCTATGAGAACAATTAGACAGACGAAAAAACCACATGGAATGTATCTAAAATAATTTCATTTACAAAAATGTCAGCTTATGAACTGTTCCAAGATTATTAATGTTGAAACTAAGAGTTATCTTGCAAGCTTTTCAGACATTTGGCAAAAAAAATGTACCTCAGAAATTCATAAACACACATGCTTTCAAAAATAGCAAAGAGTAAGTTTACATCCTTCTTCTGTGTGAGAGAACAGTTTATAACAGAAAAGGTTACACTATTTGAAGTACTCTTATATTTAAAAGTAGGAAACAAGAAACAGCTTTAAAACCAAGTGGATCATTTGACGAATATTCCTTTGGGTAATATACTTCGTAAGACAATAACCTTAGATTTAGATGCAATTTAGAATTACAGTTTTATAGATGGCAAATTATTCAGTTTCATACTTACTTCATCCATTTTCATGCAAGTGCCAAAATCTGCCAGCTTCAGATGCCCATGTTTATCTAAAAGCATATTGTCAGGCTTCACATCTCTGTGTATCAAGCCCATGGAGTGAATTGCATCAAGCGCAAGAACAACTTCAGCTGTGTAGAACTTGGCCCATTTCTCAGGCACATCGTAATTGCTCATAAGGTTTACAAGATCTCCACCTGGCATGTATTCCATTACCATGTACAAATATTTGTCATCTTGAAAGGCACAAAATAGCTGCAATGTCAAAAAAAAGAAAGGAAAAAAATGCAATTACTTTTCAGACAGCTAGAGAAAAGAATAAAACCCTTTATCTTGAAGTTTCATTAGACCTGAGAATATGTTTTCAAGATTACTTTTAATATGCATAAAATATACATTGGTTCTATTAATTATGACAGTACCTTGAAATTTACTGGACTTCAAAAGCCCCTCATTATATTTTTCACTTTCTCAAAAATTATTTCTTGATTATTTTAATATTATAGGCTTATCTATCTATCTATCTATCTCCACGTTTCTTGGCATTAAGAAGTATCACTAAGTCAAAATGCAAAGTATCAAATCTGTGAAAGGGAGTATCATGTTCTGATTTGAAAATAGCTCAACAGTGAGCAGCATCTTAGACCATTTCTAAATTTTCTGTATTATAAATTCCTTATCTCTGTACATGTTTGCAAAGTCACTGCACTGCTGACTTTGTCCTAATTCAACACATATTGAAATAAGAAGTAAAAACAAAATTTTCCTTAAAAAGCTGTAACACAATACAAAGAAACTGTCCTTAACAATAAAATACTGATCTGGTCTAAGTTGCAGTCTATGTTTCTCCTCACATGATAGTGAAAGTAAGTTCAGTCTCTTTAAAATGTATTTCAGACCTAGAGTGCTGAAGTTTTAGAGATTCTACTCAGTGATCACCAGGTCTGAAAACAGCCCAGTCCAGCAAAAAGCATTACTATCAACTGTTCAATGACTGGTGTGAAAAAGTCTCTGAAAGTCTCACCTTATTTCTCAGGAAATACTGCCTTACCTTAAAAACGAAAATCATTCACATCTTTAAATTACACACACAGAATTAAAAGGCAATTGAAAAATAGGATGTGTGGAAAAGACGAAGTCAGAATCAGGGAGACCATGGAGGATGAGGAACCATGAAAGACAGGTATGTTATTATGGAGATTTGACCTTCAGATTAAAATGAATTGTATAGCTAGTGACAGAAGACCTAGATTAGAAATATATATTTTAATACATATATATTTCACTGTATTTGTTTGCACAAATGGATAATATATGCAATATATAGTACAAAAATGCACTGGGTCATTAAAATCTAAATGAAGATTCAAAATAATCTCTATAGTCTCACATGTAGAGATATTAATATAACATAATAATAAATAACAGCACTATGTCTTTATACAGCACTTTTGTTATTGCCCTCAAGGGATTTCATTAAAAACAAATTTAAACTATTCTAGGGTTCTTGTTTCATTTGTTTTTCACACTAAAAACTAGACAAAGAGAAGCAGTGTGATCTGTCCCAGTTTCTAGATCAGAACAGAACCTACATCTTCTTCAAACCAGCTCAGTGTCCTACCCCACTGGACAACATCACCTAAATATATCCCACTAATGCATGTAATCATAGAAGGCACAATTGCAACCACACTTTAGTTCATCTGCTATTTACAAATGCAGACACACAGTTATATCCTGCTTGTGACAGTTTCCTTTGAAAATCCACGTCATGCATTTCTCGTTACTTTCAACTGCATGTGAAAAATAGTTTCTGACAATTACTGTTACTAGAACAAAGAACTAAATAAAAAAAATCATCTATTTGTTTAACTGTTTCTGCTGAATATAGGCAAGAGCACAGAATATGCTCAAAGAGCAAAACATCCAAATAAAAATCTTTGTATACCTGAGGTAAATTGTTACAAAAGATTTATGGAAAGCTTAAAGCCAGTCTTATTAAATATACAGAAGCATAGCAATATATATGAGAGCATTCAAATTGTTTAACGAAATTAAGGACTAACAGTTTCTCCAAGCACACGCTTTCACTACTCCTTTTGTTGCAATTTACCAGTTACAACAAATGGCAATAATCAGTACTGATTGTTCCCAAAGGCATAATTCACATTACACGAGACAGCTGTGAGTGACGGTGTTCAAGACCAGTTGAAGAAGTCAACTGTCGATTACTTGGATATTCTGAGTGCTGGTGCTGTAACTGACCACTAAGAGAAGACTGTTGCAAGGAAACTGCTGCTACAGCCTGCTGTCTTACAGGAGACCAGGGCTGCGTACTCATCCATATAGGAAAATGCAGCTGAAAAGACAGTGACTATTTAAAGAAGTCTTAATACCAATTGCCTGTGATCAACTGACTAATGAGGCAAGACTGGAAATACCAATCACATTTGTTTCTACATTCCTATACAGAATTTTTCACAGTGGAAAGATAATTTCCCTACCCTATTATTCCAAATAATTACGTAGGTATTTCAAAAATCTGTTTAATTCTGTTTCATGATGCATTTGCAGTGATTAGAAAGTAAATTAATCTACTTTCTAGCATAGGAAAAGACACAAAACTTAGTGAAATTGCTGTAAAAATATATTTTTTACAAGTAAAAATCTGAACCTAAACCTTGATTTGAGTTTCAATATAAATTCAAAACCAGCTCAAGCCTGAGAAGTATTTATGGTATCAACATCAGCATCATTACTGTTGTTGCTATTATTATTATTTTACTTTTACACATCTTCCTTACCTGAACCACCCACGGGCTGTTGGCGAAGGCCATGATATCTCTTTCTTCCCAGAAAAAGGCTGAGTCTGATCTCTTGATCATTTCAAATTTACTAAGTAGCTTCATTGCGTAAACCTTCTGTGTCATTTTATGGCGAACCTGTTGGTTGAGAAAGAAGAGAAGCAACCCTTTTAAAACCCCTGGTTAAAAACCTGAATACCAGCACAGTATGTTTCTGCTATGTGCAAACTGCTTTTCTGAGACGTGATGCCTCCAGGTCTTCATACGCCAAATTTTCTACATAGTAAGGGTTTGAGAACTTCCAAACCTAAAAAGAAAAGTTTAACAGCTGCTCAGAAAAACCCGCCCTAGCAGGAAATGAAGTTTAACTCTGGGATTTTTTTTATTCTGAACACTGTCTAGCCATTGAATTCATTCATGTTAGAAACTGGGCAAGTGGTCTGCTTCAGCCTCTGCCAATTCTTATTTTACATAAAAACAATTGCTCCTATTTCTTTTCCTAAATGATTCTTAAATTCACTTTAAATGGTGCAAAATTAATACAATAAATCTTATTGGAAAGCTGGAATTAAAACTTTTATTACAAAATATGAAAATGTTTTTGAAAACTTCATCTGAGTGCAGACATGAAACCAAATCTTTAAATTGCACACTGCAGTCATTACTCAGCTAATTAATCATGACACATCCTATTTTATGAAAAAAACTATTAAAGGAATAGGTTTTTAACATTCTTGAATGTTTCTTAAAGAAAGCAAGGTGAGAAGTATTCAGCTGTAAGAAGTCTGAGTCATCAGGACCTTAAGTTTCTGCATATTTTTTCCTGTTAAAATTAAAAATTCAGTGGACTAGTTTGTGAAATCGATTTGTGAAAACTGTGGAATGCATCAGAAACTGAAGTTATGATTTTCTGGTGCATTTAAAACCCCTCACATCTAGTAAATAAAGCAGATCTTCTAACTTCTTCGTTTTGCACAATATCTGAGTTTAATTATGTTACTTGAAAGAATGTTTAATAGCCTTTTCTGAACAGCCGTAGATGCAGGTCTGCAGTGCAAAGCTTCAGAGAGGCACCTATTCGGTCTACAGATCTGGGAGCATCAGTCTCCTGCTCCTGAGGAGCTGTAAAAATTAATATTGCTGAAGGAATAGAAGAAGCATCAGGTGGAAGGGATAACCTTGGAAAGACCAAGAACATGAACAGAAACAGGTTTATCTTAGGACTCGCTGTTCTTGAAATTGGGGCTTTCTGCCTTCAAGATATAGGTGCAAAGGTTTTATTATTAGTATCTTGCAATGCTTAACATTTAACAACCAACCTTCTGTACAGTTAGGTCAAAAAACCTCCAACCTAACACCAGAACAGAAACATGGTATCTATGTGCATTAACAACTCTATAAGCATATTTTTGGACATTAATTAGTCAGCTAGTGAAGGTGTCCTAAAAAAGTATTTTAAAAACTAACTTCTTCCCATGTACCAATCCCACATGGGATTATTGACAAAGACTTGGTGGTATACCACAAACTACACTCCCCTAAGTAGAGCTTTTGTAATCCTGCCCAAAAGCAGAAGAAACACAAAGACCAGAAACCTCAAAAAGATATTGTTTAATTGAAGATGCATTTTCTGTAGAAGTTCACACTGAAGCTCTGCAGTGTATTTAGTAATTTACAATTCCTAAAATCACTGTGTATGCTTGCCTAGGTGCAGTTAAGAGTAGCTGCCTTCATTTAAAAGAACCACTGTCTTCCACTACTCGGGGGAAAAAATTCTTGGAAGTCAGCACACCCTGAAGGGAGTTCATGTATAGGAGAGGCAAAGTAAAGACGGGTGAGGGGCACAAAATCACAGTCTGTGCGCCTCTTGAAATAGTACCAATAGGTTATTGGCTAAATGACTTCTTGAGAGAATTTAAGATAGGTTCTTTCTCTGGACAAAAATCCCAGAACCAAAGCAATAACAAGTATACTGGCACATCCAGAGAGTGAATGTGTTGGCACACCTTGCAGGTGAGCAGGCATTGCTGCTGCTAACATTCATCCTTCTATCAGCACCATGGCCCCTGGAGTCAGCCTTTTTAGCTGCTAGTCACTGTGCTCTTTACCCAGAGCTATATTTGTACATACAGGTATTGGCTCATACAGCAGATTATTCATGTATTAAACTGTCATGATGTTTCAATTTCTTCCAACTGTTAAAACGAACTGCCAAATTTAAACTGCAGCTCACCAGAGTAACTCTCAAAATAGGTAGGAAAATCCCTTCATGCCATTACACTGAGTAACATGGCCTTGTTTAACTCATGAAAATGCATTAAGAAAAAAGAATTTCACTCTACTCTGCTTCAACAGTCTAATACTTTCAATAAACAAGTACACACAAAAGGCACTCAATTTCCACAGCATTCACGTGGGAAGACAATCTGTAGGCAAAGAAAACAACACAACCATTTGAAATTATCAGATTGAGTACATAGTATTGGTAATGGTACTGTCTCTTTTATGATTTAAAAAAAAAAAAGAATATCCTAGAGTGGAGTTTTGAAACAAACTCTGAGGCTTGAAGCAATTACAGGTATCATAAATACTTAATAAAGCCATAAGAAATGACTACAGATAGGGTATCAAAGTTCATGTCCTGACAAATTTTCAGGTAATAAAATATAACTGCTTTATCTGCTTTACTACAGAACTGTGCATCAGCAGTGGGTGGGGAACTAAACCTCATAAACAAAGCACTCAATGAAGAAAAATAAACCAGCATCTGGTTTAGGCGGGCCATGACAACCACTGGTTTGCAACACTACAAAATCAGACAGTAAAGACTGTCACCCAGGCCACTCTGTAGTACCCCAACACAAGAAAGTGTTAACTTTGCTTTAGTATTCTCTTCCAGTACGTGACCAGGTCAGTCTGCTGTGTCATTGCAACATTACAGTCCTTCGTGGTTAGAACTGGGAGAAGGAACTAAGGATAAGTTTCAATTTCAAATCAAGAGGATTTTTCCACAAGTGAAAACAAACAAGAGGTACTCAGGATGCGCTTTCATAAATTACTGTGTCTGCATAAACCAGAAGTAACATATTAAGCACCATAATTCAATTTTTCTGTCTGCCCTAGACACCAGTCACATTTATTCATGGCACTGCCTAAGAGAGGAAGTGATCTGGCAGCTAGCAATTATTTTCTTAGCCTTTCCCATCACTACAGACCCAGCAAAACCAGAGACGAGAGCTCAAGTGTAGAGTTTAATACTTCTGGATTTATAAGGAAACTGTTTCTCCACCAAAGATGGATGCTCAGACCAGAGTCATCTGATCTCTCTTTACCAGACTACTTTTTAAATTTTTTGTAGGGAAGAGGACGAGGAAAAATCAAGCCTTTTTTTAAAAAACTAGCGGTAAGACACAACAGTAGAGAATGAGTTTCACTTTCTTGACAGGATCTGGAAAGCTGATTGCTTCACACCACTTCTTTAGCAATAAAATGCTATACTGGAGCAGAAGACTCAGGGAAAACAAAACTAAATGAAGGAGGTCATAGCTGACTATTTTATGCTGCAAACAAAACAAGCCAAAAAATGAGCATACTAGTATGACCATTAGAAGCATACAGTAAATATTTGTGCTACAATACCTATGCATAACAACACATACTGGTAACACAACGTTCATTAATTTAACTCATGTAATTAATCACATTTTATTTATGGTTCTTTCTGTATTTAATACTCACTGAAATAAATTTCTATTTTGATCACAGAAAGTGTTGCAAAATATTTTCATTACTGCAAATCCATCATCTGCAACAGTGGTGTTAACATTTTGAACAGAGTAGAAATAGATATAGCTTAGCTCAATAGTTTAAACTTGTACCGTACCTTGTGAGGCAAAAAATCGAGGTATGTATGTCCACATCACCAGCTAATATTAGTCCAGATCTGCAGTTGTATTTACTAGCCCACTGCTTTTCAGCTGTAAGACTGCATAACATTATGATTTCTACTTGTATTTTTACATTCCAGAAAAAGTGTTCTTTTAAATTGACATGAAGTACAGAACAGCTCTATATGAACACACAGAAGTTCCCTTCCAATACCAAAAAATTCTTGCTTTTTTTGAAGTGCTTACGGAATATTTAAAAAAAAAAACAAAACATGACAGCAATGAAACTCAAGTCCCATCATTGTATGACAAGGTTACTAGGCATTTTGTCATTACATTTTAATGGTCGAGCAAACCAAACATAAAGTTTGCCTTCAGATCCCTCAAAGTGCCTGACTGCAGTATGTATACTATGAAAAATCATCTCTTCTTAAAAATTTAAATTGTGCATGACATGGTGAATTAAGAAAAAAGAGTTTCCAGAACGAATCAGGAACTTCTATTTGAAATGCAAAGTTAAAAAGAAACTGAAAATAATTTAGAAAAACCCTTCTGTTTTTAAGAAATACCCATACGAAAACAATGTATTTTCACTTTTGAAGCACATCAAAAATATAATCCTCTGGGATGCTCCCAGCAAATATAGGAGTGTGACATCTAAAAATGGCTCATGACTTCTGTTATTGGGACTTTTTTTTCACCTCCCATCCCCTCAGCAAATGGATGAGGAACTCTGCTCCTTAAAACTTAGTTTTTCACTGACTTCACATGCAAGTGCACAAAGAATGTCTCTATTCACTGCTACATGTGGATTAATGTAAAGATACAAATGTCTAATATAGAAGACTTTAAAATAAACCATTTCATGTAAGTGTCATTGAAAAGACATGGAGTAGGCTGCTTTTTTACATTCATCCCGCAGCAGCCTCTTCACAACAAAAGTAAGGTTCTGCTGAAGGTTTTGGTTTTGTTTTTAATTTCTTGCCAACAAGGACATAAAATCATATAAAGATACATAATAATTCTTTAAAGTCTTGTTAGAAAATGACGATTTTTGGAAATACTCCACTCCATATTTCATTCACTCTTCTGGATAAAAACAAAATGTAAATGACCCTGATAGAAATAGAAAAGAGGTTGCTACATTCTCGTGTTTCCAGACTTCGATGAAGGCGTCTTAAAAAATGACAGAGATGAATAAAATAGCTGATTAGGTGTTGCTATCTGCCACATTAATCATATTTAAATTTGCAAATTACCCATGAGTTATGCAAATAATATTAGGCTAGTCATAGGGGTTTTTTTTTTCAGTTCCAACAAATTTCACCAATACTAACATGGAAAATACAAAGAATTTTATAAATGGATCATAAATTTATAGCCATTATACTCACTGCGTACCTCCTATAAGCCCTTCACAGCTTAGCTCTTACCACATTCGTCAACAAAACTGCAACACATCTTTGTATTTTCCAAAATGGTTATACATTACAAGACAATATGATTTTCCCAGCTTCCTAGTGCAAAATTACCACAGAGCAGTAAAATGCCAGTTCCACGTCAACAAGTACAAGCAAAAGGGTAATTTTTGTTACCTTGTGTTAACAAGATAACAAGCCTCAATTGCAGGAAATTACTTGCTCCCCTTTCCATTGACTTGCTTCACATCTCTCTTCCTCTAAAAAGGCTCACACAGAAAATCACCACGGATCAGCTGGTGCACAGTTATCTGTTAGCTTGTGATAACCTGTCCCTAATGTTTGCATTCTAGATTCTATCTGGCACTTACATCTAATGCTTATTTCAAAACTGACATATCAATCCATCTTATTCATATGTTCACATTTTTGTGCCATTTATCACATAGTAGTAACTTGGAAGTCCTGGAAAAATCAAAATTAAATTAAAATCAGACTATGTGTGATACACCAAGTTACTTTTTGCAGTTTGATTACTTTTTGTAACAGAATTTCTCTGCAATAGCAATTTTAAAAGCAATCCCATTAATACTTTTGACACTATATTGCATACAATGTTGAGGGGATAATGTTAAGAAAATAATCGTTTAAAAATCCTGTGAGTCAAGTCACTTAAATACAACACAAAGCATCACAATTATGAGAACAAAACAAAAATCTTTTGTCGCAGTGTTCGCTTGCTCTTTCATAGGTTTCAGATATAATTATACAGTTATACTTGTGGCAATAAAGATTTAGAATTGCCATGAACTACCTTTTTGATTTTGATCAAAGGATAGCAAACTGATTCCCGAGTTCCTCCCTTCCTATCCATCATGTTTTAGACTCAGATTTACTGTTTACTATGCACAGAAACGATCTCACAAGACAATGAAAATTACACTTGTTCTTTTTAAGAATGAATTTTAAAATATAAAACATGAAGACTGAGGAAGGTTTTGGCTAACGCTGTTAATCTGTCTAAACATTAAATCATTGCATTCTTACCAGCTGCACTTCTCCAAAAGCCCCTCTTCCAATCACCTTAACAACATCATAGTCTTCAGCTTTCATTTGTAAAGCTCGGATTTTTTCCACAATCTTCTCATCTAAAACAAATCAAACAGAAGTTGTGATAATGCTTGTATTAACAGAATACAAGAATTTTAGCTATTCACTTAAGAGTAAAAATAAGCTATTTTTATTCAAATGTTTAGAGCCTTCTTGGCAATTCTTGAAATCTGCAGTAACTCTTAATAGCCTCTTTCGTTATTCTTTGGAAACCATTAACCCTCTACCTTTAGCTCTAAGAACTGAAATGTCTGTCACGTTTTGCTGACTCTCACTGCACACCTCTTATAATCACTCATGAGGTTATGGGAAGACTCTGCTAATGAAGAGAGCCAGAGATGCTTATGTGGAATTTTCAATCATTCCTTGCTACCCGCTGTGCTCTCAGGATCCACTGACACTCCACTGATAATGCCGAGGTGGAGTATGTGGTATGCAAAAAGCACTGAAGGTGCAACCTGCTCCTACACACCTGGAGGGTTTCAACAGCAGTCAAACGGCGAGGAATGTAACTCAGTAATCTTCATGCACAACTGTAGATCCCGCAAAGATCTGGCTGCACATCCACTCATCCATTCCATACAAAACACTGATTCAAGTTTAATCATGTGTATGTAACTGCTGGCCATCTCAAAGTGCTTTTTTGGTGTTCACCACATGAGTAGTTCTACACTGCTTAGAATTAAATCTACAATGCTCTGTTCAGCATTCTGCAGATAAGCTCTGTCTCAGTATGTGTCCCATCGGCAGTTACGAGAATCTGTAGAAGGGAAAACAGTGAAAATCTGAGCTCTGACAAGTTCGAAAAGCACACAAGTTCCTAGACTCTTTAATTTTGTAAATGAAGCATGCTATGAATGCATTCCTGGCTAAATAGAATCTATTCTTATTACGAGGACAAAAGATAATGGAATCAATGAATGGAATCCATAATACTGGAGGTAATCTTAGGCACGACAAGCCCCTGCACACGCTTAGAGGAAGAACAAAACAAAGCAAAACAGGTGGCTGGAGCAAGAACTACCAGGGAAGAGCATGAAACTGTATGAAAACTGTATGAAAAGCTGTGGATGCTTATATTCAGAGAGGGGTAGAGGCATATATTGTGAGATCCCTGTTTAGGGTCAAATACCATGGAATTTTATCCCTAGAAAGGCATTAACGAGGATCTCAGATCTGAATACAGGGGAAAAAAGGATCAGAGATAGTTAATCCAGTATGACATTAAAGATGACATGGTCTAAGTGAGTTAATGATAAGAACATCTAGTAAATAGCTTAACCATTCCTTCATGAAGAGTAGCTTGGCAGGCTACAAGCAATCCAGGAGATGTCTGACCATCAGGAACATTTCTTTTCTTCCAAACAAGCAACAAGCCAAATCAGAAGGCACTCTGATTTATTACTCACAAACAAGAACGAACTGGCTCAGCAAGACAAAGTCTGTGGCAGACTTGGCAGAATCAACTGTGAGATGGTGGAATTTAAGACTCAAACAGACCTGAAGAAGGAAAATAGCAGACCTTGGACTTCAGGAGAACAGACTATTGCTTGTTTGGAAAACTCACTGGCAGGATCCTGTGAAAAGCTGCGGTGAAGGGCAGAGGAGTGGGATTATCTTCAAAGATTACATGTTCATAGCACAAGAACAGTCTGTTCTAGTTAGCTAGAAATTGAGCAGGAATGGCAGGGAGCCAGTTCGGATAAATGGGCAATCTCTGCCTCAACTCAAGCACAAAAGGTAAAGGTTTGGAACATGGAAGGTGAGATGGGTTACCCAGCAGGAACCTCCCAAAGACTGAATTAGGAAAGCCAAGCTAAGATGGAATTGAAACTAGCCAAGATTATGAAGGGAAACAAGAGCTTCTATAAATACACTGGCAATAAAAGAATAAGGCAAATTTGGTCCCACTGCTCTCAGCGAGGTAGGTGATCTAGTACCAGGGACATGGAGAAGATCAAGGCAGTTGAAGCCTGTTTTGCTTCACTTCACTCTCAAGACCTGCTCAGTTCCCAACTGGCCTCCCAGCTCCTCAAAGCCAACAGCAAAGTGTGGGGCAGCACAGTATCACAGTAGAGGAAGCTAAGAGTTAAAGACCAGTGAAGCAAACTTGGCATACACCAGGTCATAAGACAACACAGGATGCATCCAAGTGTGCTGAAGAAACCAGTCAAGACCATTACCAGGCTGTTCTCCATTACCTTTGAAAGGTCATGGCAACTTGGGAAGGTGATGATGGGTAAAGGGCAGATGTCATGTCCATGTTCTAAAACGGCAACAAGGAGGCTACAGGGTGGAACAGCAGCCTGACCATGTTGCCAGAGATGATCATGAAGCCAAATCCTTCCGGAATCCACTTCCAAGCACATGATGCACATGGAAGGATAAGAACAGCCAGAATAGATCTAAAAAGGACAAACTGTGTATGACAAATTTGATTTCCTTCAATGACGAGATGTCTGTCTTGGTGGACAAAGGGAAAGCAGCACATTTTCTTGCCTGCAGCATGACTTCTAACACAGCATCTCGAAGTATCTTTGTAGCCAGACCAGGCTAACATGGATTGCACAGAGGAATTATCAGGCAAGTGAAAAAGTTGCTGGAGTCACAGCTACTGGTTTTAAGTTCAAAGCTGATATACTGGAGGGCAGGGTGGCTTCTACAAGTGACCCAGACAGAATGAGTAATTAGCTGAGAGGAAGCTCAGAGTTCAACAATTGCAAGTGGAGAGTCCTGTAGCTGGGATAGAACAGCACCACACAACAGAACAGGATGCACTTACCAGCTAGATGGCACCATGACAAAGAGGACCTGACAGCGCTGGTGGGCAACAAGCCAAGCAGAGAGGAACAAGGAGCCAGTCTTCACACTGACTATGCAAGTATGTGTTGGTAAATGCACAGCCAGTAGGCTGAGGGAAGTAAATTTCCTCCTCCATGTATCATTTGTGAAACCATATGTGAAATGTTATGACTAACTTTGGGGTCCCTCAGTGCACAAAAAATACCAAAACATTCCGTAGCTTCATGGAAGGCCACCAAGATGCTTCACATGATGCTCAAGAGCAGCTGAGAGAACTGGAATTCTTCAGGATAGATAAATGCTTGGCCTCAACAGAAGTTGAAATGAGGCTTTACTTCTAAGCAGTACAAAACGAAAGGACAAGAGTCAACAGACAAGATGTTGAGATACTAGAAATCATACATGAGATACTAGAAATCTATTTTGTAGGAAAAGAATATAAGAACTGGGGAAAGGTGCAGACTGTCGAGTGGAGTTGCAAAACCTCCGTCTTTGGAAATTCTCAAAATTCTGCACAAGAACCTGAACAATCTGATACAACATCAAAATTGGTCTGACTTTGAGCAGAGAATTGGACCAGTTGGCCTCCAGAGATCCTTCCTAACCTGTGGAACACAAAAATGCAACTCTAAGTTTCTTCTTCTGAGGAAAAGACTGGATGTGACAGAGAAGGGGAGAGATTAATGTTAACAATGAGGGAATAGTCTGCTAGTAAAGTTGTAAGGACAGAGGCAATTAAAACCTCCAAAAGTAAACAAATTTGATATGTTCAGTGTACTAATAAGACCAAAGTAATTCAGTGTGCCAACAGGAAAAGGAGTTGAGAGAATTGTGATGTTGTTTCTACACGGAATCATTAAAGCCTAGACCAAAAGCAGAAGAAAGCAACAGTGCTTCACCCACACCAAGTTTACTATTTTTGTTAATAATGTGAATTAATGTTGCAGATTGAGAAGGGAATACTGTGTTTGAAAGTTAACTGCAGATCAGAAGCCCTGGCACTAGACAAGGAGGACAAATACAAATTCACAGGCAGTAAGAGAAAGAACATCAGCAAACTTCAAGTCACAGAGAATGTGCAGGTCATGTTTGAATACAATGCTACATCTCATGAGACATGGGAATGACATGAGTTTATTTTAAATGCTTCTGACATGTTTCAATGCTTTCAGATATGTGAAATGAGATAACAGGGATTTAAACATATTGAAAAAGTAGTGTGTAGTTTTATTCGGCTCAGTTTCTGAGCAGAAACTCACAGGAATACTTCTGTAGAAGGCAGAAGCTATAAACAAAGTTACTACAGCTCCAGTGAAACTCTTCAAGCATTAAATACTACAAATAAGCAATGAAAAACCCAAAAGCATATGAAACAACCATGCTGAGAATGGAGAAATCCTACTTGCTTTGCTAAAAGATAGAACAGAATAGAAGAATAGAACAGAACAGACTAGAGCCCTTTCAGCTGGACGGGACCCACAGTGACCATCGCTCCAACTGCCCAACTGCCAGTTAAACATTGTTAAGGGTGGTGTCCAAACGCCTCTTAAATGCTGACAGGCTTGGGGCATTGATTGTCTATCAAGGAAGCCTGTTCCAGTGTTTAACCAGTCTCACAGTGAAGAAATGCTTCATGATGTCTTGTCTGAACTTCCCCTGGTACAGCTCTGGATCATTCCCCTATGTCTTGTCACTGGATCCCAGTGAGAAGAGCTCACCACCTCCCTCTCCCTTTTCCCCCTCTTTAGAGAGCAATGAGGCCACCCCTCCTTACTCCTTTATCTAAAATTTAATAATCTGTTAATAATAATACCACATAGGGATGCAAGGTATCAGTTACACAGATGGATTGTCTATTTTGGCATAAAATCTTACAGGTATGGAACAGATAATCAATGCATGGAACTAATCTGAAAAAAAAAAAAAAAAAACAAAAAAACCCAAAAAACTGGGGTGCAAGAAGGCAAGCTTATACTAACCCTGAAGCCACATCATTATTGCAACATAGTGGATTGTAAGATTTAGCTCATGTATCACATAATTCACCCTGAATCTAATTCAGGGTGCAGGAGACCTTTCCAACAGTAGCCTTCTAGTAGTGGTCTAAATTTTCAGAGTTTACACAGATGAGTTTGCAAATTTTGGTATCTGTATGCACATCTCGTGAATTTGCACAGCACGAAGCCCAGCAGAAGTAAAATGTTACATTAAAAGGAAGGCATTAATGGACTCCCCAGCCCCAGGATGCAATGGAATCTTATAGAAATACTGTGACATTTGAGTGAAAGTCCTAAAACATGAGAATACCATCATCTACAACTCAGTTTCCTTCTTTAACACAGGAAGGACCAGGAATGCTAGATTCAAAGAGTGTTTAAAGACAGCTTTTGATTTACTACTTGAAAACGGCACTATAACCTTTAAACAAATGAAGTTTCATTTTCTGAAAGGGCAGTGTTTGGATCAGTCACTGACAGCTGGCAGCAAGAATGTGGCTGAAGGTTGCAAATGCCTGTGAAAAAGAAAAAAAATACCTGTCTAGGACAGTAAAGGGGGATGGGAAGGAGGGAAAACCCCAAATTTTTCTGCCTTTTCAAGTAAAAAAAAAAAGTTCATATGCAGGTTATTTTCTTTAAAAAACAGAAGGTGCATCAAGCAGTTCTGGGGAGTGTATATATGAGGAATAAAATTGCAAGGGAGTGCAATTTTACCCCACAGATCAGACACAGTCAGTCAATGAGTGCTGCTATGGAGTACATTAAGTCAAAAATTGCTGCCCTAGGCAGAAGTCCAGACAGAAGTTAAACTGAAGTACAGCCAGGAAGTGCTGCATTACCTCAGCCGAACAAAACCAAACAGAAAGCACAACAGAAAGACTGAAGTAATTAGGGGTGCATCCATAGTGTCTGGTCAAAGGTGTGTGCAGAAGAAGCAGCTTCTGGAGACTCTGCAGAATCAGGAGGAACTAGAAGGCACAGCTCCAGACAGGGTAATGCTTCCTCCCTCAGAGAAACGAAACGTGGACATGAGAAGTATGTTCTCTTGCATAGATGGGAAAGAGCAGAACACAGGGAAACAGAAAGCAGCAGCCCTCTGGCTTGCAGAGAACATATCCCTAACATAATAAAAATAAGCCTGATGGCAGGACTGAACTGCTTTGTATCTACTAAGTACCCAAAAGGCAATGTGGTTAATGACACTGACATATAACTTGTTTATACATCTAAGACATTCTGTCTTACACACTGTGGCTTCCACACTGTGCTTGGGAAAGTTGGTTATTTGATACCTCTTCCATCCCTGCTCTTACCAGAACAATATCATTAAGAATGGAACTGGAGCCCAACCTGCTGAGGCGACTGCAAAGACCTGGCAGCGAGCTGCCTTAGAGAAGCCAAGAGAAAACCCGAGGAGCAATTAGCTCTTAAGTCAGTGGAAGTTCTACAGTGCACTAAATTTCTAAGATTCTTCTTGGCATCTGACATTTCATCAGTGCTGCTGACAGGAAGCCCAGAGCACACAAAGTTGCAGCCCTGGGAGGCACTCACACCACACCGGATAACACATTTCTGTTGGTAACCATATGGCTGGGCAGGATTCAGCCACTTCAAATGACATAATAAAATGCAAGGGAAGGAACCAGAACTGTTAATTTTGCAAGAAATTAATCTTAACAGATAGATCTTCCAAGTAAGCAATGTCTGTTTGGGGAGGAAAATGGCCAAAAGAACTTTCCAGGAGGTTTATTCAGGGAGTCTAGAAAAACTGGCGCACAGGTGCCACATCTGTACTCTAATTCCCTTCTATTGTAAATATGCCCATTGTCACTACACTCTACAAGTCTGCCAACCTATGTAATAGCAGCAAATCATTTTAACAACACAAGTTTGCAACTCTTGACTGATGCTGAATAATGTACAGAAAAATGACAGATCCATTTAGGGAGTCAAGATGGCACCACTCTCTGTGCTGCTGTTTGGACTTACTCAAAATTCTTCATGCCCTTCTATTCATGATGGTAAGATTAAAAATGATTCAATGTTTTCAGCTGTTGCTTAAACCTGTTGTTTAACTATTTAAGACTAAGTTGCATCTGAATGGCAGACCACCAAAAAAGGCACAAGCCACTAAGACATGATTCAACACTTGGCAAATCTCAGATGGCAGAAACATTGACTTGGAAGAATTTACTCAACCTATTGTCTTTGCCTAGATGACAGAAGAGGAAAAGACCAAGAAAGATTTGTTACACCAAGCCCATGCTGAAAAACTCAGCCTTCTTTTCTAAAATAAGCAAATTAGTTTTTGCTTTCAGAGGACTGTGAGATTCCTCTCATTGTTTTGGTAATTAAATATTGCATTACACTTTCCTGTTCCATGAATACTCTAAAAAACACAGCAATTTAAATCAGAATCCCTGAAAAGGAATGGCTGCATTATATGAGATATTTAATGCGCCTCTTATAACAAACACAGGCTCCACTTTGCTTCAATACCTTAGAGAAAGTGGTAAGAAATCAGAATAGTACGGGAGAGCAGGCAATTAAAGAATTTCTTTCATATTAAATGCATATTAAACAAGTGAAGAAGCGCTTCTGCAAAGTGGTCACGGAAACAGAATACACCAAACTCCTATAGTACGGACAATTAATAAATTGCCTTTGTGAAATTAGTTGAAACATTTGAGTTTCAGCTTGCAACTATGAGTTGAGCTGAACATAAATTAATGTGTCAGCTGAAGTTCAAACTATTTCATTTTTAAATTAAAATAAGCTATTAATAAAACATTAACCTGAATAGTAATGACTTGATGTAGGTTGGAAGTAGGGTGTATGCAAACCCCTGGGAATGTGGTGGGGAAAAAAAAATTCCTTTCTCAAAGTGTTACTGTGGAAGATTTAAGCAGTTGAACTGACTGAAAGTGTGATGATTATTAAGGGTACTCCACAATTTTCTGAAAACTTGTGTAATACAGATTAAAATAATCACAGTGACTCTGCCTCAGCTGCCTCACTGTGCAGCATGGTGTAACTTACAGGAGGCCCTGCCTCCTCTCTGTGGTTGCCTCAGGAAGCCTTGAGGAGGGATGCAGGCTCCAGGCCTCTGGCACAGACTGCTCATCAGAGTCTGTCAGAACCTTTTGACAGTAGTTCTCAGCTGGGCATTTGCAACAGTTCTTCAGATGCTGAGAAAAATCACAAGAGACAAGAACTCCCTGTTCCTTACCCTAAGAAAGCAACAACTTACAGTTCCATAAATTCTCAATACAGTTTCCAACTTTTTTTCCAAGCCCAAGGTGGAAAGAGGCTTCAGCAAGCACGTGCCACACTCTTTCCACTGATACTTGCTACCTTTGGAACAGTTTCAAAGAAGACCTGAGCTATGGGTACAGTAGTTTTAAACTGCATAAAACGGCAATGTCAATAAAAACCTAGCTGCTCTCCTGGTTTTTTCCTGTACCTGAGTGGCTCATTTTGTGCTAGCAAAAGTATCAGTGAAGTGAAATGAAAATCAGAAGCTGGTCTTTGCTTTTCTTTTGCCTGACTAGTTTTAACAAAAAAAAAAAAAACAAAAAAAAAAACCCAACCCAAACCAACCAACCAACCAAACAAACAAAAACAACAAAACAAAAACCAAACAAACAACAAAAAAACCACCAAAACAAAAAAAAAACCCAAAAAACAAAAAACCAAACAACAAAGCACCCCACATTTTGCATTAATTCTGCTCAGTTCCCCTGTGTGATACATAACAAACCATACCAACATCTGTGGTGGAAAGGACTTTGAAATGAAATGCTGTGGCAGGACTGATTCTTTCTTTTGCAATATCAAAATATTACCAGCCTCAAATGTTTTCAAAATTCTCATTTCACAATTTATTTTTTCCCAAAGTGTAAATCACAGAAGATATGCAGCACTATTTTTCATTCTCTCCCCGTCAGTACAGAAACAGGAGAGAAGTTACATGCATGATTCTTAAGAGACAGGCACTGTCACACGATATATTGGCCAAAATAGTCAGGTCTTGCATGCGTTTTTTAAAGTTCAATAGATACAGATAAAGTGCACCCTTGAACTCTTTAGTAACTACTGTGAATGTTTTTATAACACATCTCAAAATTTTTTTAACTAGTGTCTGGCTATTTCAACTGTATACTGTCAGCTGACTTAACAATAAAAACGCAGTAATAAAATTTTGAACGAAAGTACATTTCGATGTTTCTGACATAGCTGGTAGCCTCCAGGTCACATCAGATACTTGAAAATATTTACTACAACAAGAGAGAATGTAAAGGACGAGAAGGAGCAACAGCCTTCAAAAAAGGTAAGACAGACAGCAAGAATGTTCAGGGGCTGCAGAAAACAAACAAGCAAACAAACAAAAACCAACCAACCAAACAACAACAAAACCCCAACCTGTTCCTGAGGTTAAATTGTTTTCCCACAGTTGCTATTTCTAATAGTCAAAAAGACACTGGTCTTCTGATCAGAGAAGGGCTCCTAATTTTGTTCTATTGCAAAACAGTAATATAAAAGCAAATGTGACCAGCTCATAGAAGTTGCTGATAAATGTTGTTTATGTCATTTTCGTAGGGCTTTCCCCTCACTTTACATGTACAGTGCTCAGTTGCAAGTAACAAAGATACTTGAAGTGCTGTTACGGATCCTTTCTTTCACAAACATTTGCTTGAATTCCTTTGAACTCAAACTAAAAATAATCCCAAGGTATGCCTCTATGTCTAATCTGCTTTTTCTTATTTACTGTATTTTAAGTGATTTCTCCAAATGAGACTTTACTGGCAACTGTAAAAGCTGTATGTCCATCTAAGGGGCTCTGCTAAACCTCATGGAGAAGCACTGAATTCCAAAGAAAGAACTCACCACAAATTACTACAGCAGCCACCATTTAAGTGAGGAGTGTGAGTGGATATTCCAAGGAGTCCCAGGGAAACAGAGGGCAGACACACACAGCTCTTACCAGTAAAGAATTTTAAAAGGAGTTGCTGATAAGACTGCATCTGCAGTAACCTCGACATATGCAACAGAAAAGGTTTTTTAAAAAAAATATGTATCTCAAAATAAGCTCACTACAAAGCATAGTTATTCCAGGAAGGCTTACTCACTCCAAATTACATTTTAAAACAAATAATCTGCTATTTTTACAAGAAAAAAGATTCTGCTTATATACATGGATAGAAAACACTTCAAAACCACAAAATACAGCTACTCTGATGTAGAATCATATGCTTAATAAACTCCAAGATCCTGTCTACAATTAATTTGGGGAGAATCACAAACATTTATGCAAAGGTTCAAAAATGAACCAACAGATTTTAAGGTACAACAATTTAGTTTTAAAAACCCACACAAGGCTTCTCTGTTAGATTAAATATGACTATATAAACAATGTTGACATTCAGTGTAATGAATTCCTAAAGAATAATAACTAGGATATGCTTAGCAAGTTATGTAGCTACACATACGTAAGATAAGAAAATACCATAAAAGGGTTTTTCCAACTGCATTTAGGAAAATGAAAATCTGCAACTGGTATTTTCCACCATATTTTCACAATATAGCAACTCCCTAAAATGAAATTTTGCTCTGTAATAAATGGTCCTCCAAAGCCATCTGAAGCTCAGAGTTATAAAAATTAATACAATAACCATGGGCAATGCATTTCTGATCACTCAACTTCTTATGATTGAGATCACAACAATGTCACTGTTTAAGGGCTACTTGAGACTTACATCTATTTAAAAAATTATCAATGTTCTTGTTCTTCCTCAGTGCTGGATAATCCAGATCAAGGACCAAAGAATTCAAGCCATCCTGGGGGGAAAAAAAAAAAAAGTTAATTAAGTTCTAAAATCTTAACTAACAACTGTCCTAAAATTACTGCACTGAGACTGATTATATATTATTCAAGCATGCATTACATTCCTAGTAGGCAAATCAAACAAGTTCTCAAGTGTGTTTATAAACCAACAGAGGAGCCAACACACACTGACTGGGTCCAAGTTCTATAAACAGTACAGCTGTATTACCACTGATTAGTGGCACTGGGACTTAAACTGGAGTAGTAGTTTTAATCTTAATCAGTAAGAAATCTTACTCATTAAACACTGATTTAAGATACTGAGTTCAGTCGATCCATTTTTCTTACTTCTGTTACACTTTTCCTGCAAAGACTTTATGTTTGTATATTCATATTATTGCTTTGATCAAAGTCTCTCTACCTTCTCATTCTGGACATTCAAAAACCCATCACACATTTTCCTTGGACACAAGATGTGACCTAAAGAAGACAATTCACCATGTAATTCAGGCCCACAAGACTAGAATACTTTTTCTAAGTGACTCAACAGAAGACAAGCCAGAACTCTACATGCCGTTCTGCTACTCATTATCAATGCCTCAGCAGAAAACAATTGAGACTCTTAAAATGGCAAGGGATGAGATCACCAAAACTAAACTAAAAATAGTATTTTAAATGCCTGTTACAAAACTTAACTAGGTTCCACCTTTCTGCAACCTGGAAAAACTTTAGAAAACGACTTTTCAAACACAGAGATCTTTCCAGTTACACAGGGACAAATAAAACTAAAAATTAGTTTCAGATACTAAGAGGAGTCAGAGACACCACTCATTGTCAGCAACTCCAGTGTTCAGCCTGAAATGGCAGCTTTATTCACTGCCCTATGAACAAAATCCTGAGACTGCTTTTTCAGGTTTTTGAGCCTTGACAGGGCATCACAGAGATTTAAGTCAGAGATCACATCATGTTTATTAACAGGCAGCCAACAGAAGTAGACAGCTTTTCAATCTTCTTAATAACTGAGGCTATAGCTAACAACCTGCTGATGTTATTTTCTTAATTAATATATCTGGGAAGGTATAATTTCTTGCAAAAATTACTAAAATTATTATATTCATTTTAATAACATATCTGGAGAGATTCAAAGACAAGGTCTAAGATTATTAAATATATTTTGAATGCCACTTTGTCCTAAATAAGCACATACAAAAGTAAGACCACCTCGTCTGTGGAGAAGTCACTTTTCACCACAAAACATATTAATGCGTAAGACCATTTTCAAAATGAAGGTATTTTATTTATTTATTTTTACCTCCTAACAAATGAAGGTGTCTTGGGAAGTGTCACAGACACACTGATGGAGTACGGGTTTGACAAATGATTAAAAGCTGGCTGAAAGACTCAGCCCAGAAGACTGATCAGTGGCACAAAGTCCAGTCGGAGCCAGTCACCAGCAGTGCACCCTTGCACTGGCACTTCTCTGGACAGAGACCGTTTTCACAAAGTTCAGTGAGGGGAAAAGCCAAGTCCTGCTGCTGGAGAGGAAAAACCCCAGGCACCAGGTATAGGCTGTGGCCTGACAAGCAGGAGAGCAGCTTTGCAAAGAAGCACCTGAGGTTCCTGGTGAACAACAGGTCCCTCTCTTCTCTGCACTGATGAGGTCACACCTGGAGTGCAGTGTTCACTCCTGGGTTCCCAAACCACCAAAGGCAGGGACCTACTGGACTGAGTCCAGCAAAGGGCCAGTAAGATTAAGGCACTAACGCATTTCTCAAAGGAGGAAAGGCTCAAAGAGCTGGGACTCTGCAGCCTGAGAGGAGAAGACTCAGGGTCGGGGAGCTCATCAATGTCTCTAAGTACCTGGTGCAAGGACTGAAGAAAAGGCAGTGCTCATTGACAGGACAAGAGATAATGGACACAAGGTAAAACACACAAAATTGTATTTGAACGCCACACATTTTTTCCTGTGGGAGTGGTCAAGTACTGGAACAAATTGCCCAGAGAGGTTGTGGAGTCTTCGCCAGTGGAGACACTCAAAACCTGACGGGACACAGTCCTGGGCAACCTACTCTGGCTGACCCTGCAATGAGCAGGGTATTGGACTAGACGGTATCAAGAGGTCCTTGCCAACCTCAAACATTGTGATATAACACCAATAATATTTCTACTGCTGCACAGAGAAATTTTACTCTTGACTCTATGTAACCTGAACTGTTATGAAGGTCTTACACATCAGGTTTTAGAACTCCCTAACAGAAAGAAGCATAGGACAGTGTAAATAAGCAAATGGGAAGTCAGTCAAGAAGGCGCAGTAGTTGCTTTAATAACAGTATATGTAGGGATTATTTCAGCCTTGACAACAACAGTTCCTAAAAGATATTAAGGATAAAGGAGTGATGCACCAGGACACCATACTCATCTTTCAGAGGGACAGAAGATTTACTACCTATTGTTAATTTATATGACACTTTTACAGAAGATACAATAAAACCAAATCGAAGTAACAAAGTTGTTATATACTTAAGGATTAGTCACTACATGAATTGCACAGGTATTGTCCAATAATCTGGACAAATCCAACAGAAAGTACTAATTTGAGATGACTTCCTGCAAAATAACATAATAGAACCTATACTACTTTTTATTTGGCAAACACCACCTTGAAAAAAAGGGTATCTCATTTTGCAGCACAGTATGTCAGCAGAAATATGGATCCTCATCCTGCAACATGTAGAGAAGGACCATGCTGAATGCCCTGATGGGAACAGCTGGGCCACCTTTTAGGATTTACCTAGCTCAATGAGGTATCAATTCCAGTTAGATGGCAATCTACACACAACACCAAACTTCAACATTTTTCTTTCACTGTTACTGAGAAAACATTCTCATGATCACTAACAACTGGGTAGATATTTTAAAGGAGATGTAAAAGCAGTCTGTGCTAACAAAAATCAGCAAGGCATATTTTTGTTCTTCCTGTTTTGGAAGGGAAGTGAGGTTACCTGATGTCTTAATGCTTTTCATGTGAAGTTATTTTAGTGGTTGACCAAGAAACCCATATATAGTGTGCTTGACTTCTATCTTATGTAAAATATCAGGGGAAAGAATTAAGTCATCATCCTAACAAAAATTTTAGAGAAGTCGGATTACAAGGTCCAAACCAACCGTAAATTCCCATTTAAACTGAACTGTATATTATGATTTCAGATGTCACTTTTTTTCCCTGTGTCATTCTGATTTCATGGCTTTTTTGTGGGCTACACAAACTGAGAACCATATTTGCAGCTAATTTTTAATTAGCTCTTTCTGCCTCTTTTTCATGGACTCCTGCTAACAATTTTCACAAGTAGTTATTAATGAATGGAAATTTGAGAACAGCACAACTGACTATTTTAGCTCTTTGGAAGTGTCCTAACTGTAGAATCCAGTCAGATACAGCTGGTGTCAAAGAGAGGTGATCAATATCATCATCACAAGGAACAGAAAGTGTGTGAAATTTTTTTATCCCTGTGAACAAACCTCATTATCATACTCTTTCATAGACAAGATTTTAAGCTTTCAACCAAAATTTTAATGTAAGAGATTTCAAGTTCATATCAACATGTAGTTTATGAAAGACTTGTCTTGCACACTAGCATTTTGTCAGAAGTTGTTTCCTTAAAGCTTAACATTTTCATTGAAAGACCTAACTGATACCATGTAACATAAAAATTCACTACAATTAAGATGCTGGGTCAAAAGATTATGCAGTAAAACAGACAGTTGAGATCGAAGAGAAGTAATCCAGGAAATGACGTCTCCTCTGTCTAGGCCTCATGGATAAGTCACTTCAACCAGGAAATATGCTATTAAAGGGATTTCACTGCTCACTTCCTCTTTCTGCTATTACAAAAGAAGCTAACAGGCCAAAAATAGCAGCTTCCAAACAAAGGCATCACTGGCAAAGACAGATCTGCCCCCATCAAAAGCCTTTTCCTCATGGCAAACATGCTAAAATGTTTTCCAAGAGAGAAGACCAAACTTGATAAATTTTGCAACACCCTCCTACTAACATGAAGAGCAGAGAGAGTCACTCTATGAGGACAACATGGAACTTGGCTTTCCCTGCAAGTGGTTTGCACTGTTTATCCACCAGAACAAACCAAAGGCAAGAAAAGTTCATAAGAATGTTCTTCCCTGACAAAAAGGTCAGTATTACAGAAAAATACTAGTAGCTTCTCAATAATGTGCTTAATATCAGTTCCAGGGAATCCCACAGAAGCCCTCACCAAATTAAACCACGCTGTGCTGGTAAGAGTTTCTGATGTTAAAATAACTGTTTGAACCTTGTCTAACACTGATAAGTACATGTTAACTCCACTGGCTGTCAAAAGCAGCTTTGGCTATTTTGATTTATTCCTCACTTTCATGATGTGAAAAAAATAAAACTCTAGGTCAAAAAGTAAGATGATTGAACAGAAAAGGTATCAGTTACTTCAGAAAACAATTCATAATCCTGCAGAAACTGGAAAATGTAAAAAGCCTGATCTAGTGCAAGATGTCCCTGCCCACGGACAAGGGGTTGGACTAGATGATCCTTCAAGATTCCCTTCCAACCTATACCCATGAGATCCTATGAAAATTTCACTAAACCATTACTTATAAGAAAACCAAAACAATAATCCTTCCCTCTTCCAAATTTTCAAATAAATTTAATAAAATATGCTACAGCAAAAAGTAAGGATAGAAAAGTCTTGTAACATCACATTACATTTTTCTAACTGGGCCTAAATGCTTTCAAAGGCAGAACTTCCCAAATCTATGAACACAGGAAGTGAGCATCTAATGACTCTTCACCAGGATTAAACCTCCACTATGTTCTTCCATATACCAATGAGACCCTCAAATAATTTTGGTCTTTCCTGAGCGATTACTTCTTTCCATACCACAGAAGCTATGTTTGGATGCAGGGTGAACAGCTCAGTAACAGCATACAACACAAAAAACAACTGAAAGGTAATATGCAAGGCAAATACAGCCTTTTCCCAAGCCTGTTCTACTCAGTGATCTCTAGGATATGCTGTAATTCACTTTTCTCTTACTTAAGCATTAGTAATTAGTATGTGAAGGAATAACCTGGGCCACGATAACGCAGCCAACATTTACTGTTGGGAGGTCTTGCTATTCTAGTTCTTTAACATTTTTCCATTAATTAACAGATTTTTTAAAACAGTATTGAGGTATGTACAGTTCAGAAACCTAAAAGCAGCTACTGTCCACAAATGAGTATGTAAATACTTAACAACAGGTTTTACTTACAATCTGATTCTTGTACATGAAGGTAAACAAATACTGAAATGGTTTTAATGTTGTCTACTATTGAATACAGGCAAGTTTTTCTTCATCATACAAGTAGTACTCCTCAAGACATGTCCTCTTATGTGCTGCATCCTACGTGCATGTTTTAATGGTTTTATACATTTTCCCCTGCTATTTGAAAGGCATAGTGTGAAAGTGTAATGATAATGATAGAATGGTAACAGCCCGAAAATAGCTTCCCTGTAAATATTTACAAAAGTATAATCACAAAACTGTTTGAGATGCAACGAGAAGGATGTTAACGAACACCACTATGGAACAGTAGAAGCATGTAAATAATGATCAGGAAGGCAAAGGGATATAATGAGCTGTATTTTGCAGGAGACAAGAGAAAATAAGGGAAGATACTTTATATAAAGAATGATGAAAAAAATCCATTAAGTGTTGCCCTGGTTTTTGCTAAAGCTTTCTGTTTTAACCTTGGAGTCGGAATTCTTTCTCACACAGTTTCATGTAAATAATAGCCAATGTTTACTTAACGGTATTTTCTGGTTTTCATTCCTTTTGTGATAAGAGAACTTTGATGAGCATCTTTTTTCTCCAGTGGGATTGAGAAGGAAGTGACATGTCCTCCAATCCCTTGTGCAGTTGAGAATTGTATAAGACGTGACATATGTAAATAAAGTGGTCCTTTTCCCTCCTTTCTGCTGAACCTAGCAGGTGTGAGAGCGTCTTTATTGTGTTTTCCCAGACACAATTAAGAGTCACAAAAAACGAAGAATGCACAGAAGGTTTAAGTTTTCCATACCTTTTGGGATAAGAATGAAAACAAATCCTAAAAAAAGTCATTATATACATGAAGAAATGTGCTGAGGACAGCAAGATCCACCAAAATTCACTCATAGTATTTAAGGAGGCTGTCTTAACCAACTTACGTTGAAAACTCAGGAGAACAGGAAAGGTCAGCACTCTTATTAAAAGGCATAGGGTTTTCCAAACTACAAACCAGAATATTTGGGTATGGGGAGTTAGAACAAGACATTAATCATCCTGTAAAAACCTAGAAGATTAACATATGAGATCCAGGGTTTAAGGCTTTTTGTATTCTTCCCAAAGATAAAACAGTGCCATGTGAAGGACTTCTGGCAGATTACAGGGTGTAATCAATGAAGCAAAGCATCTCAACATAGGAATAAAATGCAAGACTCACTGTTTGCCTTGGCAAAGTAAAAAAATACGGTATAGAAAATCATGGAGAAAAGGTCCAAAAGGTAATTATTAGGAGTTTGATAATCATAAGGACTTGGAAAAGTGTGTCAAAAAGAATATTTTCATTGCCATAATAAAGCAACAGAATTAGAAATTAGATCTATTAAGAAGTAAAAATTAAATAAATTCAGCAAATGATATCAAGCTTGGAGTTTTGAGCACAGGCTTTTTACTGCATTCAAAATTAGCTCAAAAAGAAGGAAAACAAACCCTGCAAAAAATACAATCAGATGAAACTCAAAGGCAAGTACAAAAAGAGAAAATCCTCACTAACATATGCTTTTGAAAGAAATTAAACGCACAGAACATAAAAACTGGAATAATGACCAAGCAGGAAGATAATGGAAAATGATGTGGGGTTATAGCAGACTAGAAGTCCAGTCTAGGATGCATAAACAGGAGGTGCACTGTGTAAGACCTCACAGAGAATTAAGATTCTTTTGTAAACAAAGATCAGAAATCATTTGCTGATACTGGTACAGCCTAAGAAAGAATATTGTGCCCAGTTTTGTGAATTCTTATACACAGGACTGCAAAAGACAAGCTGGAAAAGAACTGAAGGGGAGTTAAGAGGAGCAGGGATATGATAAGCAATTTGTGTTAAAAACGGCTGTCAGGACCAGAGACTTCAGTCTTTAAAAAGGTTAGCCTAAGGAGACGGGACAAGCTCTCTCAGAACATAAAAAGCTATTCTGAGTGATGCTGATGATAGACAATTCCTCACATTCCCTAAAACAGCATAAAAATTAGCTGATTTAGGCATGAAGGTTAGGTGGCAGATAAGGAAAAGAAGTTCTAAATAGCAGTAGTGATAAACTGACATAATATAGCTCCTCAATGAACTTGAGAAATCACCTTCACAAGAGATTCACAAGCTAGAGAAATATTTATTACAGTACATCCAGCTGTGGATCCTTTACCACTGATCTCTAAAATTCCTTCCAAGCCGACCTAAAATCTCTTCACAAATTACTGGAAGAAATACACAAAGGCAGTAAATTAAGCCAAAGAAAGAGGACTGAAAACAGGAGTAAACCAGAAGCTCTGAAGATACAGCTTAACATTATTCACTTCAAAAAATAAACCCCAAAAACTTAACCATTACAAAAATGCACATTTTCCCTCCAAATCAGTTGTTGCTTTTTTCTCTTTAAGCTTTAATAAAGTAAAACTGGTCTTGCATGTGCTGCTGATTACCACTGTAGCCATGGAAAATTCAGTAGTTCAGCATAATCTGAAATCAGCATACATTTCCAGGTTCTTTAGCTACTTTTGATTTTAGAATTCACACTGCTTTGAAAACATTAATGTGCTCAGAAAGCTCAGAACTGCAAACCTGTTAAAATGACACTAGAGATCATTTCCTATTCATTGGAAACTTCCAAAGCCTTTATTAGCAATCTTTGCTCCTTAACAAGAGAGTGAGAACAGGCTGGTAGTTTTAACTGTCACCTTCCCGCAGTCATTTATGCACCAGCTCAGATGGAGTTTGCCCAAGCAATCAAGCAGAACAGTGTAAGTACCAGAACTGCAAAAAGACTATCTAAAAATGCACAAAAAATAAACTTGTGCCTGGGATTGTCTCTCTGACACCCTGAAAAAATGGAACTACCTACTGTTTCAAGAAAATCCAAATGCAACACACAGCCTTTTACACACTCCTCTTTTCCCAAACAGGGTTTCCAAAGGCTACAGCTGCCAGACTAAGAGGTAACATCAAGAACAGACAAAAGGTCAGAGGGCTCATCTGTGCTTCGGGAAGGAGAGATGTGCAGCCTAATCGTAAACTGATGTTTTGACCACAAGATCATCCTTGTTCCATATTAATTAAGAATCCCACTTCTCCATCACGAAAACTATTCTATTTATTTTTTTGTAACCTCAGACAGTTCAGCCTGTGAAGCTACTGTCACCAACTATCCATTGCATGCTATACCATCAGAATCACTCACCCTTAAATTCCACTGCAAATTTGTTCTCGGATAAATGTATTTACTATATATTCCTTCATGTAATGCAAACAGTTGTATTTTATTACGTATTTTTACTGATCTATTTAACAGTCATGGATAAATAAGAGGCAAGTACACAATCTAATAACTAAAAAGGATGCTTATTAGGGTAAATAAAAAAATTGTAACTATCTCTAACACACTAACTGGAGCTGCAAACAAGATGGCTTGAAAAGAAAATCAAGAAAAACCTAGCACCCTCCTCCCCTAAAAGCATGATTAATTAGAAATTATAAAAGGACTTGTTTTTTTTGTAGTCCCTGACTCAGAACAAATGATTATAAAATTTCCCTGTACTAAAAATACCAGCAATTGTTTAAAATCACTCTTTAAAACACTTCTGGCAAATAAATAATGGCCTGCCAATCATATTATCTCCTGCCTAACTTCAAATCTGATGTCAGCAGCATATTCTAATCAGCTGCACCACATATTTCTTGAAATGGAAGTGCTGTACTCCACCATAATTCCATGAGTCCTGACTTCCAGTTAAAGTGAAGAATAAAACTGAGGTAACCAAAATCACATCTAACTATGCAAATACAAAATTTGGATGCACTATGGGAAAATCTACATGTAAATATGTTAAAATACATAAATATTTAAAATGTTTAAATATATAAAATAACAGAAATAACACTTCAATTCCAATTCCTGTGTCAGGACTCCTGATAGAACATTCTAGATATTAAAGCAGAACAGGAATTTTTCTGGATGTTTTCTGCTGGAACTCAATATATGTTCTACTAGGGACTGGCTAAAGTAATAGCTCCATCACTTTTGAAATCCATGATGATGAGGTAATATCAAAACCTGAAGTTTTCTTATCAACTTCAATAACAAAAAGATATTTAAGAGGTCAATAGCCTCAGCCTCCAGGGCTGGAACAGAACTTGCCTCTCCTGACAAGCCCAACTAAAAGTGTTTGAAAACTTCCCCCCAAAATAGAGAGAAAAACTAACCCAGTCCCACCACATAACTGGCTGTCCTGTACAAAAGAGACCAGATTCACACTTGGGACAGACATTAAGCAGCCACTTTTAGCAGCGGTTGAACCTAGATGACCTCTGGAGGTCTTCAAAACTGAGTTATTCTGTGATGCTACAATTACTTTTGACCTGAGCAAATGGAAGGTCAGCAACATTAAAATCAGTTTTTGTATCAGCAAGTCCAAAAATTTCTGTTCTTGCGAAGATAAAGACAGTCCTTGAATAATGCATTTCTTTACTGTAAGAAAGTATGAAGTAAAGCAGTAGAAAAGAAGTGTTGACAGGAACTTGCTATCTGCAGGTTTTGCAAGACCTACTTCAGCAAGTCTGGGGAAGTGAATGCCTATTGCAAACTGCTGCTGTAACTACTCATTTTCCAAGTCTCTGAGCAAGAAGTTTATTCTGTGCACAAATCTATATTAATTAGCTATTTCTCCTACAATATTAGTTAGGACCTTCACATTGCTAAACAACTGCTACCCGAAGCTGTGGGTAGCCTTTATCAAGATCTTTGAGCTTCTTTCATTGAAGAGGAGGTTACGCAAAGAGCCACAGAAGAGAGCAAAAAATGTCTTCTGAAGGATTTTTTCAACTACTTCATCAGTAAATTAGTTTAGTCATGGAAGAACTTTTATTTCTTTAGTCACTAAAATCCAGTTAATGTGAAGTTTAAAAGACATCAAGGCAACTGCAGAACCTTGTTTTAGAAGCTGCTAGCACGTGAATTCATTACAAAATTTAAAATTTCTATCACATTTGACCACAAACTGGGGAAAATAAGAGCTCTTGATTTCTGATCTGTTTATCTAGCCATAAATCCCACTCAGTGGGTGTTGTTATACCCTCTGCTTTATGAATCAGTTAGCAGAAGCTTTAAATGCTAATTTCAAGTTATATCAGAAGGAACTATATTTAAAAATAAACATTACATAATATTAAGACACTCCAGAAAAAACTCGAAATTATTGCAGCTTGAAGAGACAAACATAAGCAATAAATACTTGTGTTTGTACACAGCACCTCAGTTTTGCCTCAGTCAGGAAAAACATCACCTTATCAGAGTCTGTGACACATTCCAATGTCATGTAAGACCATAATAAAATAAACATACTATGTCACTTTGGATAGCGTAAGACATCCTGTGCCACACATAAAAGAGCATGACACAGAGCATGACACAGAATGAGTGTGATTAGATCTGTTTCTCTTAAACTGGGAAGCATTTAGTATTTCTGTCCCTAGAAAACCAGAATATACACACATACTCGTGCACCCTCACACACAATGACAGGCTCAGTTCATGGCACTGAAAGGGTATGAAGGACAAGAACAAAGGCTTCTATGAATAAATCAGCAGCAAAAGAAAGTAAATGGGGGCACACTGGGTTGGTGGAGCAGGAGACCTGAGGAAAGAAGACAGGCACTTCATGCCTTTTTTGCTGTTGTCCCCTGGGACAGAGCTCCACCCCAGGCATCTTCCCGGGATCCAGTTGAGGGGCGAAGGAGCCAATCAAAACCATTACCAGCCTGCTCTCTACCTCCTCTGAGAGGTCACAGCAACTGGGGGAGTCTCCTGTTAAAGGGAAAAGGGCAAATGTTCAACATGTTCAACAAGGAGGACCTGCAGAAAAACAGGCCAAAATTCCAGTTAATTTCAGGCTCCTGGATACCATTATCAAATAAATGGAGAATAAGATAACTGAATAAATTGATCAGAAGTAAACTGTACATAATCAACCTGTCTTCTCTAATGAGACGACTGTTTCAGTGCCCAAGGAGTGAGCAGTGTTGTTTATCCAGACCTCAGCAAGGTATTCAACACAGGTTCTTACAGTAACTGTATGGGCCAGTTGGGCCTGCAAACAGTCAGTTGAGTGGAAACCTGGCTGGACTATCCAGCTCAAAGTATCATTGTGATCAGCAGAATTAAGTCCAACTTGGCAGCTGGTGACCACTGGCATTCCCCAGGGACTAATAATGGGACCGATACTGGGACCAACACTGTTTTTACTAATGACCCAAAAGCTAGGACGCTGTACCGTAAGCAACCTCATGGATAACACAACTGGGGCAGTGGCTGATACACTGGAGGGCAGAACTGCTATTCAGAGGGACCTGGATGGGCTGGGGAAAACGGGCTGAGGGGAGCCTCATGCAGTGCAGTGACACACAGTGACTCCCACATGTGGGCTGGAACACCACCACACACCAGGAGAAGCTGGCACTTGCTGGCTACGCAGTAGTTTTGAGGAAAAGGATCTGAGGGTCCTGGTAAACAAAAAGCTGGTCATGGGTCGGCAGTGAGCCCTGTGGCAGAGGAGTATGACAAGAGGCAACAGACACAGGTCGCAATTTGGGAAACTGAAATTGGCTTTACGGAAATATTTTTGCCACCACCTTCAAATGAACAGGTTGGAACAGGATGCCCAAACGTGGCATCTCCACATTTAGATATTTTACAAATTAAATTCTTAAACACCATCTAATTGAAGCCGATTATGAGTACATTAGCAGTTTGGACCAGAAGACCTCCACAGGTCCCTTGCATCCTAAATTATTCTATGATGGGTATTTGTATTCAATTCTGAAAATAGCTTCAACCAGAGCTCAATTACTGACAGGGTGCCATGTACATCTCCAGAAACACCACAAATTATTTGGCCAGACGTTGCTGTTAGAAGAGCTGACAGGATATTTTGTGAAACAATATTTCATCGTGAATTGTATTATCACAGTGTCATCGATCATGGACCGGGGCCTGTCTGTGGAAGATCATGACTCTGTTTTGTTTTGTACTGCAGTCAAATCTGAGATAAGAGATGCCTGACAGATAAGCACAAATTGAAATAAGCAGAGACAACAGCAGACAGTATCACAGGCATTCAGTTGGAACCTGGTCTCCTACGTATGTGGTGACTCAGACTTCCTGGCTAGCTGGATCCCCATTGACAGGAAGATGGAAGGTAAATGAAGGCAGCACGCAAGACGCTTAAAACAGAAGGGAAGGGTTTATTCACATCATAGAACTTATTGCCATGGGATGTTTCTGCTGCCAAGGAGTTTACATTGGGCTGAAGGCTATTTGATTCAAGGAAGATAAAGCTGTCAAGGGCTGTGAGATAGAAAACCACCTCATCTACCTCAGAGACTCCCTGAGCTGCCCTGTCTGCCCAGGCTGGGAGAGCGGAATTGAATAGGCAGAGTCCTTCTTCTGCACTCTGTCCCAGGCACTTCTGAGCTATCAACTATTGCTGGGAACAGCACAGTGAGGCTAGAAAAACCCCTAATTCAATCTAGTGATCCACTTTCATGTTATTACTTCGGAAAAATGTCTTTTCATGCTCACACAAGATGCTCTAATCCCTACAAAAAATTACATGGAAATAAGAAAAGTTTCTTTCACCTTTGGTATTACATGCTCTGGACAAAAGAGAACATCAAGTGCCAAACTCAAAAGTATACATGGAAAAAGAGAAGAGCTTCAACAACAGGGACTAAGATAAACTATTCTGAAACCAGCAGTACATTGTATCTTGCCTGTCATCCTCCCAACCTGAAAGAGGAGCCTTGAAATTTGGGGCTGGAGGAGTAATTTGTTGATGAGATGGTCAGAGGTTGGACTCTGATGATCTTGGAGGTCTTTTCCAATCTAAGTAATTCTGTGAAATGTGAGAAAACAGAGGCTGTATTCAAATGCCAGCTCCATGACAGCCAAGTCAAGTGCTACTGCTACAAAGCAGGCTATGAGCTTGCAGAAAACATTTGAAAGGACATAGCATCAGCCCTGTGCAATAAAACAATTTTTCTAATGTTTGCAATATACGACAAAAAACCTATTTACCATTTAGTGATATTTTAAAGTCATAGTGCATCTATTTTAAGTTAACTTTTACATCTTGGGAGTGGCAGTACAACTGCATACACATACAGACATATTAGCAGGAGAAAAAATTTCAAAACTTAGAGGATAAAATAGAACAAAGGTTGACTGCCCAACCTTATTTCACTTCCCCTTTGACATGATAATCCAGCGCAGAATGGGGTGCAATACTAGTTTACGTACTCTTTCCTGGATGTAACTTCACCTCTTGCTCAGTGAAAACAAAACAAACAGAATTCAGTGTATAAAATTTCTCTTGCCTAGTTTAAAAACTACTTTCAGGTACATCCAGTGTTCTAGGAACTTGATTTTCATTACTGCACAGACAATGTAAAAACCACTGACACTGCAGTTTCTGAAATACCATGACTGATTATCAATTTTACAGCTGGTTAAACCTCATTCTAGTTAAAAAAGGCCATTTGTTGTGGTAATACTCTAGATGATAACTCTGAAATAAAGTAGGACACTTGGTCTGGCATTTGCATAACAAGTTCCCAGAACATTCCTCTTCCAAATGTTCCAGCTGTAGGTGCAAATCAAATAGTTGGGTGTGCTTATGTATACAAGATCTTTTTGTTTGCATTTCTGAAAAGGAATCACATCAAATTGGCAAAGGAAACTGTAGTCCTTATAGAAGAGACTCAACTGTAGTCCTTATAGAAGAGACTCAAAATCAATGAAGTTCCTTAGACTTTTATTGCCAAGAGTGAAAATAATTTCAAGTTATAGCCATACTTTATATATAAAGATTTATCTTTAAGAGAACTCTAGTGTCTTTTTTTCCCCAGAAACCTCAATTTTCAGTATCTGAATTTAGTGTTATTTGCACAATTTCATCAATCTAGGAAATCATTATTTTCACATCCAATTCAAAAAAATACTTATCTCTACTAACACAAACACTATTTTGAAATTCTGAAAATAGAGTAAATATACTTCTTTTCACCATAAAGATGATACTCCTGAGCTAGCATAAGCTCACCCTTCTGTTCATTATGGATGAAGTAAAATCAAAGGTTTTGCTCTACATATGCACAGTTGTCCTTTTATCCATGAGTGATGTGATTTTCAGATGGACATACAAGTTTCCAAGCTCTCAAGAAAAAAATCTCATCCAAACCCACCACATTTTGAAGTCGATATGCACGTTCTCTGTCTTTTACACTTCAAGAGAGTTCCTGGTTCCTAACCTCCTGTACACAAATCAGGAAGATGAAGGTACACAGGTGAGAGATAAGAAAATCCCCATTTTAATTTTCATCACTTACAGGTGCAATGACCCACCATGCAGCTTACCTTCTAATATTTATTTCTAAGTTTTGGTATCACCCTATACTATACACTGTGCAATTCTATATTTAATCCATCTCTTCACTCAGAATGCCATCACTCTCAATGGAAATACTTCAGTTACATACCAAAATAGAACTCCTAGAAGCAGTAATCCTTTATGATGACTCATTGATCTGAAAATATAATTTCAGTTCTTCGAAAGCATATACCTAACTTCATTATGTGCTTATGTTTATGTGTACTTCTCAGAAACACTGAATTACAGTTACCACAACAACAATTATTTCTGAAAATTCATTAACGTGCAGCTAATCCCTACTATTCTGTCTGCTCCCACGTGACTTTATTACATCTGAATAGCAAACCTGTCATGGAAACCTGTTTGAAAAGTAGGTATCATTGTATTTGCCTAATAGCAGCAACATAAAACTTTTTCTACAAAGGATCAGCAAAGAAGTGTTAGGCGAAGAAATACTATGGTCATCGAATTTGAAGGTATTTAAGACCTGAATTATGAAATATTGATGAAGGTTTGGCATGAAAACAAGATCACATTTGCTCATGCAAAGGATTTGGAAGAATGAAAATCCACAGACGGGTTTCTAAAGTAAATCATGATACTGAAAATCCAAGTGTAGTGGGTTCAGTTTGAAATCAGGTAGAAACACCAATTAAGTGTAGTGGGTTTGTTCACTTTTTTATTTTCTGTGAGATAGGAATTAGGAGGAATGTAAAGCAGGTTCTAAACCTTAAAGAATATAAAGAAGTTTTTTACTAACAGAATTAAAAGTAAAAAGAAATAACATTAAATTAAATTAAAGCAAAAGCCCCTTTTTCCTCCAGCACCTCTTCTTTTTACCTAACTCACACAAAGGATAACAAACTGTGATTTTGGTCAGAATTACAGTTCTTAGAAGTCCCTCTACTATTTAAGGAAAAAAGGTTTTCTTTTGCTTTGTGGTTTCCAAATTGCTCAAAGGGCAACAGATCTGCCCAGAAATTCTGCTGCCATAAAAAATAGCTCTTCCATGAATCTTGGAGTCTTCCCACAACTGCTAGAATGGGCCACACGTGGGGTGTATCTTTTTTAAGGATAAGTGTCTTGGGGTGATTACACAATAAGTAAATTCTAGCCCAAAAGCAACTGCTCTCTTTATCACGAAATTTCCAAAATTCTCTTATAGCTCTGAGGTGACCTGGTATGGACATGTTTTTTTTTTCCCCACAGGCTGCACACAAAATTCTTATCTTCTCATTTCTTTAAGTGGATTAAAGAGAAAAAGAACAGTTTGTGATATTACAGTTTTCATTATGGCTTGCAACAAGTATTTTTAAGCTCTGCGCTGGGTGTACAACTCCACCTTCTTTTTCTGTTGCCATCTTCAGTTCCGTTTCCTGTGATTTACTCTCTCTTTCTCTCTGACCTTGAAGTCACCATGATTTTCTTCTGGTTTTATGTTGGAGAAAAAGCCTCTTTCTCTTTATGCTGCTGGTTCCTCAGCTCAACTCTAGCTATGCTGGTTGCAGGAAAATCCACTGGCTCTCGCTGGATCTGCATGGGGCCGTGTGAGGTGGGGGGGAGGGAAACCCAGCAGTCCTCAGCAAGCCACGCTGGGTGGTCGCAGTTACGCAGCAGCTTAATGGTTGTTCCTTAGCTGCCCGTGGCTCTGAGGGGTTCTCCCGCTGTTACCCAGGGCCGGTGCCCTGGGGCCGGGGAAAGGGAGGCCCATGGCTTAGTTCCAATTATAAAGCAGTGTTCATGCATTGACTTTAATCTCCATTACTACTCAACTATATGATAAATTAGGTATTAAATTCTTTTTAAAAGAAAACAAATTAATTACATGGAAATTTAACTCCCTAGCTACAGCACTGATCAATAATGTTGGAAAAACTGAAGCCACTTTTTTCAAAAATTATATTTCCTGTAAAATTCTAAAATGCTACTAACACAAACTAGTGCTAGTATTCTAGAACTGGTGTTAAAATTCTAGAACTACTTCTAGACTTTTACAATCGTTGTTCATAAATTTCTTTGGTAAAAGAACCACACAGGTTTTTTGCAGGTACTCCTCCATGAATATGTAAAAAAAATAGTCCACAAAGCATCATAAATTGACTCAGATTTGATGACCTCTTATTTGAGTCCTTCCCAATGCCAACAAGTGAAAAAACCATGTGCCTTGAAGTTGCTTGTTGAGCCAGCAAGATAGATGACTTTCAGGTCATTCACCAGTACATGTACATCAACACAGAATATGATTCATGATTTGTAAATTGTTTCCAGAATTCCCCACATTACATCCATGGGAATACTGTGGGGGGAAATAATCTGAAAATGGCAGTTTATTGTTTTTTTAATGTTAGGTTAGTGGTTGGACTTGATGATATTAAGGGTCTTTTCCAGCCTTAAAGATTCTATGAAAAGCAATCCAGTAGGCTTACAAAGCAAGAGTGGGG
>VYXC01008156.1:123701-150318 GCA_013397175.1 Platysteira castanea
GAATTTGAAGGTATTTAAGACCTGAATTATGAAATATTGATGAAGGTTTGGCATGAAAACAAGATCACATTTGCTCATACAAAGGATTTGGAAGAATGAAAATCCACAGACGGGTTTCTAAAGTAAATCATGATACTGAAAATCCAAGTGTAGTGGGTTCAGTTTGAAATCAGGTAGAAACACCAATTAAGTGTAGTGGGTTTGTTCACTTTTTTATTTTCTGTGAGATAGGAATTAGGAGGAATGTAAAGCAGGCTCTAAACCTTAAAGAATATAAAGAAGTTTTTTACTAACAGAATTAAAAGTAAAAAGAAATAACATTAAATTAAATTAAAGCAAAAGCCCCTTTTTCCTCCAGCACCTCTTCTTTTTACCTAACTCACACAAAGGATAACAAACTGTGATTTTGGTCAGAATTACAGTTCTTAGAAGTCCCTCTACTATTTAAGGAAAAAAGGTTTTCTTTTGCTTTGTGGTTTCCAAATTGCTCAAAGGGCAACAGATCTGCCCAGAAATTCTGCTGCCATAAAAAATAGCTCTTCCATGAATCTTGGAGTCTTCCCACAACTGCTAGAATGGGCCACACGTGGGGTGTATCTTTTTTAAGGATAAGTGTCTTGGGGTGATTACACAATAAGTAAATTCTAGCCCAAAAGCAACTGCTCTCTTTATCACGAAATTTCCAAAATTCTCTTATAGCTCTGAGGTGACCTGGTATGGACATGTTTTTTTTTTCCCCACAGGCTGCACACAAAATTCTTATCTTCTCATTTCTTTAAGTGGATTAAAGAGAAAAAGAACAGTTTGTGATATTACAGTTTTCATTATGGCTTGCAACAAGTATTTTTAAGCTCTGCGCTGGGTGTACAACTCCACCTTCTTTTTCTGTTGCCATCTTCAGTTCCGTTTCCTGTGATTTACTCTCTCTTTCTCTCTGACCTTGAAGTCACCATGATTTTCTTCTGGTTTTATGTTGGAGAAAAAGCCTCTTTCTCTTTATGCTGCTGGTTCCTCAGCTCAACTCTAGCTATGCTGGTTGCAGGAAAATCCACTGGCTCTCGCTGGATCTGCATGGGGCCGTGTGAGGTGGGGGGGAGGGAAACCCAGCAGTCCTCAGCAAGCCACGCTGGGTGGTCGCAGTTACGCAGCAGCTTAATGGTTGTTCCTTAGCTGCCCGTGGCTCTGAGGGGTTCTCCCGCTGTTACCCAGGGCCGGTGCCCTGGGGCCGGGGAAAGGGAGGCCCATGGCTTAGTTCCAATTATAAAGCAGTGTTCATGCATTGACTTTAATCTCCATTACTACTCAACTATATGATAAATTAGGTATTAAATTCTTTTTAAAAGAAAACAAATTAATTACATGGAAATTTAACTCCCTAGCTACAGCACTGATCAATAATGTTGGAAAAACTGAAGCCACTTTTTTCAAAAATTATATTTCCTGTAAAATTCTAAAATGCTACTAACACAAACTAGTGCTAGTATTCTAGAACTGGTGTTAAAATTCTAGAACTACTTCTAGACTTTTACAATCGTTGTTCATAAATTTCTTTGGTAAAAGAACCACACAGGTTTTTTGCAGGTACTCCTCCATGAATATGTAAAAAAAATAGTCCACAAAGCATCATAAATTGACTCAGATTTGATGACCTCTTATTTGAGTCCTTCCCAATGCCAACAAGTGAAAAAACCATGTGCCTTGAAGTTGCTTGTTGAGCCAGCAAGATAGATGACTTTCAGGTCATTCACCAGTACATGTACATCAACACAGAATATGATTCATGATTTGTAAATTGTTTCCAGAATTCCCCACATTACATCCATGGGAATACTGTGGGGGGAAATAATCTGAAAATGGCAGTTTATTGTTTTTTTAATGTTAGGTTAGTGGTTGGACTTGATGATATTAAGGGTCTTTTCCAGCCTTAAAGATTCTATGAAAAGCAATCCAGTAGGCTTACAAAGCAAGAGTGGGGGATGTCAGCACCTTCGATGTAGCAGCACAGACAAATGGGGAGCCTTTCGGGTAGACAGCACAGGCTGAGTAGGGTACAGGTCAAACAACAATAACAAAAAAATGGGTACAGGTGAAAGAAAAAAATACCAACTCTAAGAGTACAGTCTTCTGCCAAGAGGACAACCCTGACTTCAGAATCACAAGTGCCCTGAGTTCCCAGAGAAAGGTATTCTACAACAAGCCAATAAAGTCTTCCCTGTGCAGATACCCAAAGCAGTGGCTGAGCCCCATGCAGACTATAGAGCTGTATTTTATAGCTATGGCTGTTTCTGAACAATACAAGCAGTGAAGACCATGCCCAGAGCCCAGCTCAGCCTTAACCCTGCACTGTAAATCAAAAGGTGGATGATCTCAACAACTGTTACTTGCACTTCCCATTGTAACTTGAAACGCAGACACATTTCTAGGCCAAGACTTCTGGTGCACAACCACGCTGGATTAGTGATGCAATTCCTTGCTCCTCCCGCCTGTGAATTTTCACTCTATATCAACATCACAGCTAAGTAACTAACATGCTTTGTTGGAAAATAGGTTCAGCTCAACAAAAATGCTGCCTTACCATCCCTCTACTAGACGCTCTGTCCCCCGCAGCCAGGGCCGTGCAGCCCACGGTTCATTGCTGAGAGCAGAGCAGTAATGGTGGCCAGGGCAGGACACAACCACTCTGATCCTGTCCTCCACACTTACAGCTATGGTCGGGAGCAGGGGCTTTATGTCCCTTTACACATTTAGGAATAAGAACCAGAATTCTCCCCGCTATGCCAAGAAGCCTTCAGAGTTGCTTCCCCACCAGCATTTGCTGGCTCTTCCCTGCTACATCATGGCAACCTCTCTTTGTCTCAAAATTATAAAAGGGAAGAAAAAAACCACATCCCCAAGACAACACCGCAGACATTCTCAAAACTAGGAGACTGTCCTTCAGTTACATATGAAAGCCAATGCTGTCCTCAGAGCAACATCCTTATCCTTATCTCAGACATGGAATTCTATCCTAGCTGTACAAACATTACCCTTCTTTACCAAAATGCAGTTTACCAGAAATCAGGGTTGTTTGCCAGGATGTACTGTTTTGCAGATCAATTTCACATTTACAGTTGTAATATTCAATTAACAAGAATGCTAATTAAAATATTAACTCACTCCCTTTGTCAAGGAGAAATATTTTAAATATGAAACCTCTTACTAGCATGACTTTAGATTCTCTGTGTTTAAAAAAAGTGCTAGGAAAAAATCTGCTATGGGAAAATTAGCAATAAGTAAGCAGAAATCATTCTGAGCTGACATTTCCAAAAGTCTCCCAAGTTCTGAAGCCACTTGCAACCATGCTTTGCTATATATTGGTTTCAACCCCCTCAGTTACCTTAATTAAGATTGTATGTGCAAAGTTTACAGTATGACATTTTCGTCTTCTAAAATGTTTAAGACATTATCATCATACTTTGCTTCATTTCAAAAATCTTACACTCACCACAGGAAGTAGCTGAACGAAAGCAGAATAGGGCACCTGCTCACCTGCCCACCCCTAGGAACAGCTGCTCAAATACTATCCTCTAGTAAGTACATGATTAGATGGTAGGTTATTTAATTTCCTGATCAGCCTCAAATTTAAGGTGCTACGTAACACAGAATCATCTGCATGAGCTACCATGTGAATGTTTGTGTGAAAAGCAATAATTTTTAACAATATTAAGACTTGCAATTTATTCAAACAATGCATATGCCAAACTTAAAACTCCAAGTGTGCTACCATACTTCACTAAACTGACATTTGAAATAGAAAAAACTGAAGCAACACTCAGTGTAGCTGTGACAACATAAATCATGACACTCTATGAAAACTTACTTTCTGACTGACTGCATAATTACGGCACGCTGTAATTATGCACATTCTTCCAACCAGTCATGATCTTCGCAAACCAACTCCCTCCTTTTAAATTTTCTCACCAAGTCAAAAAGGAGGGTAGCATTCAGAGATCTTCATCAACCCCTCCAAAAGCCCTATGACACAGCTGCCTTCCAGCTGCACAGCCTTCCACTGACACATCATTTTACACTAAAAGATCTAGGTCCTTCCCTGGACAGAAATGGAGTGAATGCACATTTTAAAGCATGACAGAGGAACCAAGATCAATGGAAATTTATGCTGTGATTTTTTGGGCAGCTCAGAGGAACATGAAGTACTGTCCCAGTAAATGCAGAGGTAAGCCATTCTGCGCAGCAGGCAGGAAAACGAGGTAAGTGATTTCACAACTTCTACTTGCAAACCAAGCTGCACCAATTCTTTATCTACAGAAATAGGGAGGAAATCTAAAAGCTCCTTACTACTTTGTGCTGCAATACAGCACTTCAGTCAAGACCCATTTTGTTTCTACTGAAGTCAGCAGAACTGTCTTATTTTATTATTAAGATTTTTTAAAAAGTGGTGCTTTAAGCTGAGCCAGTAATACAAAGTCCGAAGTAGATTTTTAACAAAGCCATGTTCCTGTGTTCCTCTAATCTCCTGATTTTTCCTTCTTTGGTTTTCTTTCCTTGCTATCGCTCCCTATCAGCTGGATTCCCAGAGAGAATTTCATTGTCTCAAAACTGATCTTGCATTATTTCCATTATTTGTCATTAAGTGCTCTCAATATAAGATGTTTGACCATAGTCACATCTCTTCTTCAGAGCTGCAATGTCTTACTCAGCCAGCACATTTGCAGCTCTTTAAACTCATCTCATCTACACAGTCCATGCATGCCATTTTTTCGTACAATTAATATATTTTTCTTCATTACATGTGAAGAGATCTGCAACAATGCTTGCTGCTTTTCTCATCAGATCACACAGTGAAAAACCTTTTCAAACCTTCAGACTGAAAACACCACAGACTTTTCAATATTACGGACTTTTTTCCAGCAAAGTCAAGCTTTTAAATAATACTTTACAGAACCCTTTAGATTACAACAGTTCAGCTGTTTATTTCTCCTCCAGATGCACCTACAGGCCTTGGGAGGACACCAGGAGTCTTCCCTTAAACTGAGTGCCTTCTTTACATTGCTCTCTGAAAGTTTGTTGGTTTTCAGTCTACTCAGTGTCAAAAAGCAGTACTCCCGTTCTGCTTTGCAGCTGAACACTGGCACTCCAACAACTTCACAAAAGCAGAGAAATTCCAAATAACTACTATCAATAACCGTTTAGAAAGAAGTTCTGTAGATCTGTTGTATGAAATGATAACATCTCAGCATTTTTTGTGAAAGTATTACATTTACCACACAATTTCAGTTAAGTTGTAGCTCTGTCATAAACATTTAACTTCCATATGCTTCAAAGAGAATTTTTGAGTGAGCACAATTGCATAGTGGAATTTGACAGAAATACTCAATGTAACTGAAAAATGCTATCAGTAAATTATCAAATGTTTGATAGAAATATTATTTAACAGCACTTCAAAAACTTGACTGGGGAAGAGAAGAGGATCTAGTCTGGCACCGCCTCCAAAGGAGGCACACACCACTGCAGAAAGCACTGGGGTTTCATCAACAGAGCGTCTGGGTGGCCATATCAAGTTGGAGCTTTACATTCATACTATTCATTTTATGTAATTTCTTGGAATGCAGTTTAACACAGAAATCTGTCCAATCTTTTCGTTTTAGCTCTGTGATGTCATTTCATCTCTTTAACAAGATAACAACTGTCAGACAATTAAGCCCTTCATTAAAAAGATTATGTAAATGAGAGCATTAATACATTCCTTCCATGACACTAACAGTAATGTACCTACTAGATTTATAAATAAACTCTATGCACTCTATGCCTCCTACATAGCCTACCTCCATGTATCAACATCTCAAAGTATCTGGCTTACACAAAACAAATTGTCACAGGTATTGCAAACATTAACTATATAGAATGTACGAAAGTATTTTATAATGGCAGTTTTAAAAAATAAAGTTAATAAGTCTGAAGCTCGTGCCTAAACATACTATAGTCAATTAAAATCATTTAAACAGGATTGTCTCAAAGGTAAAATGAGAAAAAGCCTAATTGTAGTGAATGACCCTTGGAATACATGATGAAATAGTTATTTGCTACATCTTTTGCTACATTTGCTAACAAAGCCTAAAGAACTTCCACAAATAACAAGTGTTGAAATGTTGAAATTGTAGAACATGTTGTTAATTGCTTTCTTTCAATTCACTGAAGAAAAGTGATCAAAAATAGCTCTTTGGGAGGGGTTCTGAGATGGAGTTACTGAACAGCTTGTATTTTTCATTAAGAGTGACCAATACTGATAATTTTTATATAAAATAATTATCATTATATGGCATTCTAATATACATGCTGTATCAAGGACCAGTGTAAAAGAACCTTTCAAAGCTTGTTTCTTTTCATTTGCCCCAGACTGCAACATTACATTGTTGACCCTATTAAGAAGCAATTGAATAAAAACCACAGAGAAATTGGAAGCTCAAGCCTATGCTATTAGTGACATCCACAGCAGTCAGGAGGGATGTCTCAAGAACTTACTCCACCCAAGTCTCAAAACAAACTTCGAAAGCAGGTTAACACTAACACTTGCTTCCAAAGCTGTGTGTGTTGCAGGCACCTAACAATGAGTAAAATTACAGCAACCCACAGTAATTTTCAGAGCTGCAGATTAACCAGTCAAGCAGCATATGTTTGCATACAGAAGTGATCTATTCAAGGTCTGAGGATGAAGTTCCAGGATAGTCTAAACCAGTCTCCCCATACCCTAAACAAAAAATCCCCACCCCTCCTTTGCCTCAGCAGTGATGTCTTTCTCACCCTGAGCAAGCCAGTTTAGGGAGCTAAACTGGACAGGTCTTCTGCACTTTTCATTTTTGGCTATTTAGCTTCTTAAACCTGCTCACTGCAGGGTCAGAGAAGTAAAATAATCAGTGAAAAGGCAGCAGAAAGAATACAGCAACCAAGGCAGATCAGTCCTATGCAGGGGGAATTACTCCTGAGAAAATGTCATTTCATTCAAATCTGAAAAACAGAGACAGGGAAAAACACCAACAAAACAACAAAAAACTGTAAAGAACTTGTTTCTTTTATTCTACCAATACAACTTCACTTGAAAAGAAGCTGTATCGAATCTTTAGAACTGACTGTTTCTTGGCATACTAATCGGTCTACTTTAAGAATAGAAAATACTTCCATAATTCTCTAAGAAAAATATGCTAAGCATACTATCAACAGCAATTAGTTTATCCACATAAAATGTATTCTATTTCACTAAGTTATGGTTCACATCCAAACGGACAGATAGATGTCTCAAGAACAAAACACTCCCTACATATTTTAGAGTAATCCAGTAAGTTCATTTTTCACTTTCTGCCAAACATAAAAAAAAAGTCAAAATGTCCAAACAGTGAATATTTATATAATTATACAAAAAGCTCTTCCCACATGCAAATAGTACCTTCTTTTGCTTAGGAAACAGAGCCATAAATTTAGAGAGAGTGAAAAAGTGGAAGATCATTTTTTAGAAAATCAAATTGACACACTGCACAAGGGTCCCCTTCAGCTGCAAACACACAGAGATATATCAGTAAGGACATATTTTGGGAAAAGATTAATACAAACTATTGTCCTCTACAAAGAAACAGTAGTATCACTTCACCTCTTCAAGTAATTTTCCTTTCTCATTCTATTTAAGACAATGGTCATGACCTCGCTACCTCGCTCATAAAGTGTTGTTTGGATTTATATCAAGTTGTTTGAAAGAATGTTTATCCCAAGTTTCATGTATCTGCACTGTCAACTTGAAAATCTCTTCCCTAACCTACCCTTAAAAAAAAAAAAANNNCCCTGCAAAAATCTGAACAACGTTCTTCCTCCTCAACTTCCTATCCCATACTGCAGATAAGCCTTACTTATCCACTTATCTTAAATCTTGCTGGAGTGCTGCCATACAATTTTATGGACATGAAGATTTCTGGAGCCTAGTCCTGCTGTACCAAACACTGCAGTGTTACTCCACAGCCAGACCAGCTGTCTCAAAACATCTGCCTTTGGCTCTTGGAGTAGATTTAGACTTTGCAAACTGATCTCAGCATTCCTTGAGGAGCTCAGAGCTCATCAACTGGCCCTTACAGTGTCACCACACCAGTGAAATCGCTCACCTGAAGACTCTGGTACATAATTATGTTCCTCTTGAACAAAGAAGCTTTGCAAAGCAGAGGTGAGTTTTATCATCTCTTTTTGGAAGCCTAAGATTTTGAGAGACTGGTCCAAAATAAGGCCATGAAGTTCCACAGAATTAAGGACCACAGAAAAGCTCACTATTTTTCCAGCAGAAGCTGCCTTTCCTAGTCAGATGCTACATTTTTCCAGAATTTGTCTCCAAATACCACAGTTGAGGAAGCTGGCATAACATCTTAGGGAACAGCAAATGTAATTTCCTAAACTCTAAACAGAAAGAGAGCTTGCAGCTCTGGGGGCAGCCAGTGCCGCAGGTCTGACAGACTGCAGTTTTCTTCACTTATATCAAACTCATTTTTAAATGCATTTCATAACACTGAAGTGTGTTCTTTCAACAACATTTGAAGTTTGTTGCAGAAAGTTTCTCCTACAAACAGTAGAGAGGTTAGCAGTTACCGCAATTGCTTAAAAATTAGTGGTTAGGAAATACTACAGTTTATCCCAAAGTTCTGAAATCTATTTATTCTTTTTAAGATGACCTGTCTGCATTTGGAGAAAAAGGAGAGAAAAACATGATAGCTGGTTATTTTTTGACAGTTTGGGTCAAAACTGCTTTTCAGAGACTAGCCTAGTAAAGGTAGTGCAGCTTGTATCAAGATGAGCAAAGTGTATATAAAATCAAAGTAAATTTCACTAAAAGCTTGGCAAAATAAGATGAACATGAGAAAACATCTGTCACCCAATATCACCTGATTAAACTTACTGAAACACACAGGGGAAAGAAAAGACAGGTAATATATGTACTTCCTTACTAGAAATATTGAATAATACTTATTATTATTTCCAGTGTAACATATTCATGTTTGTCAAAAAGGTTGAAAACTCAGAAAATAAACACTCAGACAATCATAGCAGAAATGAAGAGTAACACATTTTTGTAACTACTCAAGTAAGGCACATGAAACAAATCCCTGGCCAAAACTCACTTTCAGTAATGTAAAGAAATACTGTCTTCCAAACATATACATATATGCAACAAGAAACACTGTAGACTCCAACCAATGATCTTAAAGAAAAGATGACAGCACCATGGAAAAACATTTGATGTTTTTCAGACATTGTCTTTTAGGAAAATAATAAAAAGGTTCTATCTATATTTAAAAATGAAATAAATCAGTAATTTTAATTCTGTGTTTTTCATAACAGTGGTGCAGTTGCAAATATTCCAGTTATGCTTCAAGTTCCACCTGGATATTCTAGTAGCAGAAAAAAACATCTGGAGTCTGAGAAAAATAAAATCGTTACTGGAGCTGGGACACCTGCCCTTTCCTCTTCCTCCAATTATTCCTCCATAAAGCATACAAAACTCACTCCAAAAACAAAATAAAATACCTGAGAAAGAAGGAGTGGAATTCCACGGAAATAAGTTGAATGTACTACTGAATAACTGAATGCGTTACTAAATTTCACATAAAGTAAACTGTTTGGCTTCAAAGCAGTAATGACTAAGCTCACAGAACTACACAGTAACAGAACACACATTCAAACATTAGCTCTTAGATGTCAGGAATCCACTTAAACAGAACATATTTTTATTAGGAAACAGACTTCATTTGTTAGCCTCAACTGAAATGGCTCCATGTTGCTCTAAGATGAGAAGAGAGATTAGAATGAAGTGGGTACAACAAGTATCTTACATATCAAAGAGATGACAAGAAAACTTACACAGTCCTGGCAACAACCACCCAATCCATGGCCCTGTGGACTGAAATAACCTTATGTCTAATTCTGGGCCTATAAGTAGTCCTACCAACTTAATTGTATTTACTAAAATGCACCCTATTAATATTTCTAAAAAACACTACCCCTACCCCAAAGGGTTTTTCAAAAGACTTTCAAGAATCCATCTCTCTAGGATCCACTTCACTTTTCATGATTTTTTAAGTAATAATTTTAAAAATACATGTCTGGCTATCGAATCTGTTCGTCTAGGGGAAAAGAATTGCAACAGCTGAAGAAGCTTCCCGCTATGACAGAGAAATTTGCATTTTTTTTTTTGTGAACAGATGATATATTCACGTTTTGACAACATCTGAACCAGTGTAACAATACAGATTTTTGATTAGCTGTATTTGACTTTTGACATTAGTGTTGTCAAAAAAAAAAAAGGAAATTGTATGAAAATAACTGGCTAATGCTATTCCCTGGGACCCCCACTTCCCTGAAAGAAAATTTCTTTTGGCTTGTCTGACCAGGAGACCCAGTATCTACAGAAATTCATCCTGTCATGGTTCCTGCACTCTAATGGTGAAAAAATATTTTTTTGTACCACCCTCAATCTATTTTGTTACCAAAACAGAGCTCTGGATTGCTTAATATCAGGCTACAAATAGGAAACAAATTGAATGTAAAACTGACTGTAGTGACACCACAAGTGGCTATTCTCTCCATAAACTGTATTTGACATAGTTTTCCAACATTTTCAGGCAAAAAATCAAGAATATGGATTCCAGTTACTGCAGTAAACTACTGGCCTACTGCTTCATGTGAACCTTATTAAGTTCAACAAGGCCAAATGCCAAGTCATGGACATGGGCTGGAGCAATCCCCACTATCAAGACAGCCTGGGGGATAAAGGAATTGAAAGCAGAAGAACTTTGAGGTGCTGGTGGATGAGAGGCTGGACATGACCTAGCCATGTGCCCTTGTGTTGAATCCAGGGGTGTTCTGGTGGAGTGCTACAACCTCTCAAATTGACTCCAACAGAAAGTCACTTGGCAGCTGCTGCACTCACACAGACACACACACTCCAGACAGCTTCTCAACAGATCGACGGCAAAGAGGCAGGAAGGGTATTTGTGTGGAATTCCACGGCACAGGTTTATTTGAGCCCCATGCACGAAGGGCACNCACTGTGGCCAGCAGGAGAGGGAGAGCATTCTGCTGCTCTGCTCTGCTGAGACCCCACCCACAGTGCTGCATCCATATCTGGGGTCCCCAGCACAGCAAGGACATGGACCTGTTGGAGGGAGTCCAGAGGAAGGGCACCAAGATCATAAGAGGGATGGAGCACTTCTCCCACGAGGAAAGACTGAGAGAATTGGTTTTGTTCAGGAGAAGAGGCTTCAGGGAGACCTTACTTGACCTTTTAACACTTAAAGGGGGCTAACTGAAAAAACTAAGAGAACTTTCAGCAACGACTGTAGTGACAGGACAAGGGGTAACATTTTTAAACTCAAAGATGGTAGATTTATAAAGGACATAAGGAGAAACTCTTTCCAGTGAGGGTGTTGAGACACTCGTTGTCCAGAGAGGTTGTGGATGCCCTGTCTCTGGAAAAGTTCAAGGTCAATTTGGATGGGGCTTTGATCAATGTGGTTCAGCGGACAACATCCCTGCCCCTGGCAGGGAGCTTGGAACTACATGATTTTAAAAGTCCCTTACAAGTCAAACTGTTGTCTAACTCTGAAAGATTTTGTAATCAGTACTGAAAATGATACCTCAATAATCAGCTATTTTCTTAATTTGTAAATGATACCCATCATTAAAAATACTCTTTTCTCTTACCAGCTGTAAAATTAAACATTTATTTTCTGTGGAACCCTCAGAATAATTTTATCTATTATAAATATACCCATTTCTCTGTCAAAAACCTAGAAGTAAAACATTTTTTCTTTAAACAACCTTGTCTCAATGCTGATACTACTGATGTAGTTAATGATGTTGCCCTGATGTGAGGGTATGAAATCAGAAAACACTGCATAAATGTAAGGTCAAATTACTATTTATACAATTTAGTTAAGTCAGGTATCGAAGCAGGCTGCAGTGGTATCAGTCTGCTTTGTGCCGGTGTAACAGGACCCACACACTAGAGATACAGCAATAATAACACGACACTAAGAACAACTTTTAGCTAATCACTGGCAGCTAACAACTGAAATTAGTCATTTTGGCATTTCTTATATTGATGGATTGTGCTATTTCCAGAAAAAAATATGACCCTGTATTTATCTTTAAAACAAGCATGTTTACTTACAGAATCCTGCTTTTTCCTAAAAGAACAGATTAAAGCAATGGACTACAACACAAAAACCCCATTTAAGTTACATAAATTCAAACACAGGCAAGTACTAATGGGAATTGACTTCTTACTGTTTTTTTTTGAAAAGAAACTCTTTCCAGTTTCTACAATTCTCTCTGTACACAGACTAGTAAAATAGTGTGATACTACCCCTGAATGTGATAGCAGAATTTATTTCACTCTTTTATTTGAATTCTCTTTTCTCCTGAGCTTATATTAGCATAATCTAGCTGAACTGAAGTTCTCTACAATCTGAAAGTAGCTACAGTACTTGTAGAGCAGCACACAAAGTTTTTTCCTGGCCTCATGCTCTCTTCAAAGTTTCATCATCGAGAGTGTGATAGCACATGCAGATGATGGCCTGCATTCAGAAAAAGCAGGCTGCATATTTTAATCAATAAACACACCATCCATTTGGAACCTAGTTCTTCGAAGAAAGGAGATATGTTGTGGGTTTTTTAGTTTGCTTTGGACAGGTTCAGGATTGTGGATTGTTTGGAGTTTTTTATGTTATTGTGATAGTTCACAGACTCATAGAATATGCTGAGTTGGAACGGACCCGCAAGGATCACTGAGTTCAACTTTGGGCCCTGCACATGGCACCCCAAGAAACCCACGATGTGCCTGACAGCATTGTTCAAATGCTTCTTGAGCTCTGTCAGGCCAGTGCTGTGACCACTTTCCTGGAGAGCCTGTTCCAGTGCCCAACCAGCCTCTGGATGAAAAACTTCTTCCTGATATCCAACCTAAACCTCCCCTGACTCAGCTTCATGCTGCTTCCTAAAGCCCTTTCACTGGCCATGAGAGTGAAAATACCAGTGTCTGTCCTTCCTCGTCCCCTCATGAGGAAGTTGTAACTGCAGTGAGCTCTCTCCTCAGTCTCCTGTTCTCCAGGCTGAACAGACCAAGTGACCTCAGCAGCTCCTCATATGGCTTCCCCTCAACACCCTTCACCATCCTCGTGGCCTTCCTTTGGACACACTTAATAGTTCAATATCCTTCTTATATTGTGACACCCCAAAACTGCCCCCAGCACTCGAGCTGAGACCGCCCCAGCACAGAGCAGGACAATCCCCTCCCTTGCCCGGCTGGCGATGCTGTGCCTGATGCCCCCAGGACAGGGTTGGCCCTCCTGGCTGCCAGGGCACTGCTGGCTCATGTTCAACTTGCCAGTGACCAGGACCCCCAGGTCCCTTTCCCCAGCACTGCTCTCCAGCCTCTCATTCCCCAGTCTATACACACAACTGGGATTGTCCCATCCCAGGTACAGAATCCAGCATTTGTCCTTGTTAATATAGTTGGTGATTGTTCTGCAAATCTGCCAGGATTAACTGAGAAAATGATTCAGGCTAGTTTTAACCCAGGTTAGGTACTCAAGGCAATTCACAACACATCAGCACAAATATTGTGTCACCACCAAGGTGGTGCTCCAGGAAGTAGGTGGAGCTACTGCTTTAACTGATAGTGAAACTATTTCTGTTAGGCATTTGTTTTTAAATGGATTAATACAACTACTAAGGGAGAAAGACACGGGTTAAAAAGTTTCTGAGATCACTGAGGCTCAGTTTCTCATATTGAAAAACTTCTGTTCTTCAGATTTCTGAACATTTATTGTTCTAATATTAAAAACTACTTGGTATCTTCATCCAACACTGTACAATTTTATTGGTTCATTTACAAATTCTTACAAGACAGACGTATTTTTGTTAAATACATAAAAATTTGATTGGTACTACCCTTAATGACTGAAGCCCTTAAACAAATACAAAAATACACATACCTTAAAAAAAAAAAAATCAAAATCTAGACTATTAAAGAATAATCCAGAAAATCTTATTCCAATTAACAAGACCACCAGAAGAATTGACCATGTCCATTCCTCTTCTAAATGTGCTAGTTCTAAGGCAGAAAAGTTAAGTAGCTGCCATTAGTAATAATTATTGCACATATATGAGAACACATCTGTCCTCTACTGTGCCTACCTTTTCCAAAATGAAAGGGCCACCCTCTCTGTTGTCTCTTCGTTCAGAGCATTATATACTGAGAATATTTAATCTTAATTACTGCTGCATTTACATCCACATTGCAGACCAGAGTTGTCTGACCCAAGCACAGTACTTGCCTATTTACTAAGTTCGTGTCTGCAAAATCTCATCTCCTTCTGCTTCTAGAAGTAATTCAGAAACAGGTACAGCATCCTACAGTGTTTTTAGGCTTCCCTCATCCCCCATGGACATTGCAACATCTTTGTCCATGGCTGATAGAGATCATCACAAAGGAACCCACATCCTCAGCAAGTTTGGTCTCCATCTGATGAAGTATCTTGTATCTTCACAACGGCAGGACTTTTTCACAGCCTTTTCAAGGTAAAGTTATTACAAGCAAAGGCTCCTGGGCACTGTAACACTTGAATCAGATAAAAAATATTCTTCCCAATTGGTAACAGCTCTGCAAGGTAGTGGTATTATCTTCATATATGCAGGCAATGAAATCCTGCCTTTTCACCTTGTTATTTAACACAAGATATGCAGGACTGCCTTCACTGAGACAGCTAATTTAAAATTCTATCAGAATTTGTTTGCAAACTGATATTAAATCTCAGCTGAGATTATGGTAGCAAAAAACAAATTTTAAAATAGAAGAATACTTTTCAGTTTATTTAGGTTGTGTTTATTCCACCCTGATCACTTTCCTTTTTTGAGCAAATATATCTTTGGAATACCAAGAATTAAAAAAACCCACAACTGTTAAATAAAAATATGACAAGAAATTCAGGGCTAGGTGAATATCCTAATTATTTGGGAAAACAAAGCAAAACAGAAAATAGATTTCAAATTCCTCATGGTTTTGTAAGTGGAAAACAGTTTTCCCACAGATATTAACTCGATGTTTCCGAAATTTTCCTTCAGTTTTGTCAACAAGTGATTCTTATATGGAAAGGCAAGAAAACACCAGGCTAAGACCTGAGTAGATTAATCCCCACAAGAGCCACCTGCATCAGTTGCTTCCTCAAGGAATCACATTTTTTACATTTGAAGAAAAAACTTGTGCATCAAGACCATTAAGGTCAGAAGAAGTGTGTGCATTTGGCTAAAGGCTGTGGAGAAGAAAAAAATTTACATATGTCTCTTGTAAGAGCATTTCTGCACACACCCTATATGAATATACACAGGTGGAGAGCACACAACCATGACCTAAACAGAAACAGGACGGCCACAACAATGTGGCACTACCCAACAGCAAGCAGAGATCACTACCAGCTCTCTACTAAAGCAGAATTTAAACCTGGGGATACAAAGTCCTTGTATCAACAAAAAAACAGTTTAACAGCTTTACTGCACATTGAGCAGGTAAGAGCATGACCCTGCTGCTTCAGGCCATTCTAGACAAAATTGTGTCCCTAACTGATTGGAGTTTCTTGTCATTCCTGATTACCCTACATGGAAAATGTGCATACAACTAGCTACATACACCTCACTGTCAAAGGGAGTTCAGACACACAAAAAAATTGATTATTTAATAGGGATACATTCATTTACTCAAAGACCAGCATTTTCAGAAATAACTCAGGAATAACATGAGATAATTGGTGCTGCTGTTGTTTCACTTGCTGCTACAGATGTGGCCTTGGAAACCATCATTCACCCTGAGCACGGGCAAGGTTCATTTTAAGCCTAAACCACTGATTATTCTGTTGGTTTTGACTTTAATCAGAGATTCACAGAAGGATTCAGAGAATATTCTGAGTTGAAAGGGTATTCTGTGAATCCTTTTGTGAAACAACAGCAGCAGCGGAACCTCTGTGTAAGGTCTCCAGTCCCCTCACTGTAACCATAGTGATGCTTCTGGACAACCTTGGGCCAGGAACTTCCCACCAGGGACAGGGCAATACCACACCAGCTACAGAGCAGAACCCTGACACAGTCTGACTTACTGTTATTAGATACAAACTTTTAGACTACAGGGATATTTTACCACAATAATGACTTTTTCCTTACTTTTTTACATGCAATCAAACACAAAGAAGAAAAAGATGTTATGCTTCTCTCCTAATCCATATGTGCTTTCAGCATCAGTGACCCTATGATATTGCAGCTTCAAGCACACTTGTTGCTCCCCTAACTCCATTTTAGAGGACAAGTGACCCAACAGTGCTAAGATTTTACACATGAGAAAAAAAAATCAAGGCATGATGGCAGTAAAACCCATGCAAATTCCACAATTCAGAAACTTAGCCTGTGTATAAACCCAAGAACAATTCCCATGTGCCAAGAAAGGAGTCCAATTACATGGCAGCCTCTTCTGATAGTTATGCTTTAAAAATTAAGCTTGAAATCAAAATAGAACTAAAAAGTTCTGCCTTTGAATAAAATATGTCTAAGACTTTTCTTCAGTCATGCTTCCTGCATACTCTAAAAAGGCAAAACAACCATTCCTTTCCCCTGTGACATTCAGCATCCATTTGATGAAACACATTGATAAACAGAAATCATTTCAGTGTACGTTTACTTGGCTTTGATTTAATAAAAAAGTATTTGGATTGCAAGTATACTGCAATTTTATTAATGCCCATCTGTCTGTAAAACATACTGCACATCTTCCCTCATAAATTTAGACAGTGTGATTTCAAAACATGAATACCATATTACCATATGTACTTTTACCCAACCTATACCAAACATACTTTCAGTAATACGGCATAAGCAAAACAGTCCATTCTATGTAGAAAACGTAAATTAAGCTCTACAATTAGGCTCAGTTCTGTCTCTGATTTTCTGATTCAGTGAAGTCTTGCAGTAGAGTCATATAAAATAAATCAAGGAGCTTTTTTATAATGAACAATGTCATACCTTACAAAATTTTTAAAGCTATATTTTCCATTTTGTACCCGTCAAAATTTGCCAAAGATGTATTCCCAGGTAGAGAGGGGACACTGGGGACTTCTGGCACTTAAGAAACACTGCAAGGCACATGTGGGAACAAATACTGGTATTTCTTCTAAAATAACGAGAGCACTGAAATAGTTTATTTTGACACTTAAATTGCCTTTCTTCAGAGGCAGCCAACCACTAAAATAGATGAAGTGATTCACACCGCATGGCACTACTTCTACGCACATGAACCATTCTTCATCATAGCATCCATATTTAGAGGTTTTCTTCACAATACTAACAGAAATAATTTCTAAAACAGAGAACTAGCTAGATGTCTATGATTAAAAGGAATTGTCAACATATTTTTTCAGGAGTATTTTTTCAGGAGATGTACCATATATTAGTGTATTTATTATTTATCTTCTAATTCAAGCTTAAAATACTGCTGACACAGAACACTACATGTATACAAAACAGTGTTCGTGCTGCTTCATTTGCTGTTACATTCAGGTTTTACCAGCAGAATTCTGACAACGGAGTTCTGCTGCTTTCCACCCTCACTGGCAATACTGCCACATTTGCAAAGTCAAGAAAAATCCTTCCGTTCTGGGAAGATGAAAAGTGGGGAATAAGGAAAATAACTTAAAAATGCAATAAAAAAGAAGCACATTCCATATAACTAAATTAATACTGAAAAATGAACTTGAAAGTGACTAAAAAACAATGGCTTTACAAAACTTAAAAATTTATTAATATGAATTTTTTTTTTTAAAGCTATTTTTAGCTTTCCGTATCAGATCTATAGCTCAGTTCAGGAGCTTGTAATACCAGCATGGGTGCAAGTCTTTAAGTTTAACAGAATTAGTTACTTTGTGCTCACAGAGAAAAAAATTTTATGTAGAATGTTTAAATTAATAGCAGCAGCTGCAATACAATAATAAACTGTCAGTACCTCCTTGACAGAGAAGTAATTCAAGTAGTTGTTCTCAGTCACTTTTCATATAAAAGAACACAAAAAAAAGAGGAGGGTGTATTTTCTAATCCAGATTTTTACACTCTGAAGAGGTCATTAAATTGAACAGGCCAAGAAATAAAAACTATGCCTTAATCCCTAAATTTTACAACTTTTACTGTTGGAGGAGGAAGCCCCGAGATGTTCACTAAAGAAAACAGATCATGCATGCATATCCCTGGCATTAGAAAGGTTTTCATCACTCACTAAACCAACAGCTTCCAACATGGTATTATTTCTTGCTCTTCTCCATTTTCCTGAACTTTTAGAAGGAATGATTCTATTCCTAAATTGAGAGACTTCATGGTTATTCTATCACAGAAGTTTAAAATTCCACAAAAAACCCCATAATTCAAAAGTCAAGCAGAGTTATAAAATTGTGTAAGGAGAGGTGGAACCAATATTAAGTAACCCTCTAAGATCTTTTATCTACTTACAGCAGCTTGTTTCCAATGGCTTTAGCTGCATATTCTATCATAATATAGCTTTCCATATGTAGCAGATGGTGCTAAAAGTCATCTACAAACAAAAATCTGTGTCCTGAACACGCAACAAACGAACAAGGCTTGTCTCCCTAATCTTGCAATTAACATAATCAGCACTAAACTGAAAACAGATACTAGAACAAACCAGTTTCAGAAACCACAAGGAAAACCAGTTTAAAATTATTTTCTGTATGAAACAGAACATTTTCATACCACTGGCAAGCCAAACATTCGTATACCCCTCAACCAAAACCTGTGCTATTATTGTTTTTAGAGCATAATCTCTTTGAAAGTATGCACATGCACACTACGGTGAATTTATCAATGCAGCACTTTTCATTTCAAACAAAAGAAAAATAAAGAGGGTCAATCAAGTTGTACAGTAGCAGCAAACGCAAGCAGATTTCCAAATTCACAGGTCATTCAATAAAAAGTAATTTCCAAAGAATACCCAAAAATCCTTCACTCTATATATTCCATGCTAGGGTAGATCTAAGCTGTTGAGAGAGCAGTGTTTGATATTTAATCAACAATTAAGGTACAGACTTTGGACGACTACCCATAACAGCAGTGACATGGACAAAGAACAATGATGTGTTAACAACCTTTAAATAGTATTCAAGACTTTAGTTAAACTTTAAATAGCATTTGGAAGAAAGTGTGGAATTCCAGCATTTTTTCTTCTAGTTATTTATTTATTTGGTAACAGTAACAGTCAACATTATGTGTTTTGAGATTATAAAAAAGTAAGACTATTTGCTAAAGCTTAACTTTTTGTCTTTCATAGCTGTTCAAACCTACTTTCCTGCCTGTATGTGACTTCCTCTTCATTGCCTCCTGAAGAAAAGTACAAGAAAATTCTTGTGTCTGGATGAGTTACCCAAACTTTATCTTGCTTTATGTACGATCCTGTAATTCTGTACTTTAAATACAAATTAAGAAAATCAGTATCCATGATTTAGAAAAGTCAAAAGGTAATAAAACAATCACTTGATTATCTGAATCCTCAAGGTTCAGAATTAAACATTTAGGCATAGCATACTTGTGATCATCCTTTTTAATCATAGAAGTCCATTCTAAACATTAAATTATTCTTCAGTACATGTTCAAAATAAAACTTCATAATCTCCATCTCATATAGTTGGAAGTGAAGAAAGACTTGTCTGAAGCCATAAAGTGATAGCAGATTAGGGTTCAGACCCTCCTGCACACCATTCTCTCTGTTCTCTGCCTGTACCATCTGAGCTACACTATCCTAACAAAAATGAATGATGAAATGACTATGGAATTAAAGTAACAATGCTGCACACTAGCATCATAACTCATTCGTCTCCTCCTGGGCACACAGCAAACACAAAGTGATTGGTTACTTTTTGCAAAAGATTTGACTTAGGTAAGTCATTCTGCATGAAATAAAATTAATGGAAGACAAGCATAATCAAAAACCCACTGTATGTGGCAGCCAGATTGTTTTTCTTCTCATGTCTATCACCTTCCGTACCATACAACAAATGAAGCAGAGACTGCACAGGAGGGACATTTTATATGACAATGAAGAAATCTGTGTCCATCCAACAACTAAACTCCATGATACTTCACAGACAAAGAAAGGCCCCTCTCTCAATAGCTGTAACTGTAGCAGATGAACATAGAGAAAAAGCTAAGTCCATAAAGTCCATACCACATATGGTACCTGTTACAGACTGAGACTATCCAACCTAGTAAAATCTGGACACAATGTACAGAATCACATTCTTCCAAATATTGCAATCTCTCTGCACATTAGGGGCCAAATCACTGGTTTAACTGTACCGTCTTAAAACTGTTAGCAGGTAATGAATGTAATGTTGCCAGTGAAGGATGCACGTGACGCTTCACCTGCACTAAGGCAGCTGGTGCGTGGCTGGGCACATCGGGTGCTCTCCTGGCAACACGGGGCTGTTCCGACATCGCACTGCTGCAGCAGCAGGAGCTTCACACACGGCAGGTATGGCTTGGGAACTGAGCACTACATTCAACCTTGTGTTTACATTGTGAACAGCTCATTAAAATAAGTTTATTACTAGCCAAGTCTGCCAATATAAACATAGTATTCTTGTTCTCAACCAATGGGATGTACCAAGAAAAAAAGTATATTAAATAAATTTGCTACCAGAAACATTCGCTGCTGTTCAGTGTAACAGTTTAGAAGAAACCTTGGACACAATATAGCACTCTTCCCACCAAAACTCCCCATGCTTATGGGGTTATAAAAATACACAGATTTAATTTTTTAAATATCTTTCATTGTGTAAAACTCTATTAGCAAACTTCAATCACTTTCATCTTTAAAATCCAAAGTCAGCTCCTCTGTAATACTGATACAATTCCAGTCATATTTTGTAGATCAAACATTGGCAAGAAATCATCAACTGATAGCTGTGGAGATTGGCTACTGAGGTAGCACTTTCTTTCTTTTTAAATTAGGCAGCTTTTGTTATGGATTGCATCACTAGACAAAGAGCCAAATGCTTTGACACTGCTCTGTCATTAGTTACAATTGAAAATGTACTTTAAAAAACAGGTTCTGATGAGCATTTGCACACATTCCAAGCAACACTAGGACTAGTAATATTGGGAAAAGTGAACAGTTCCTGAATTTTTATTCCTGCACACATAAAGCAGAAGAAAACTCTGATAATTTGATAGTGTAGGTGTATTTTTGTTTCTTTTAAGTTGTTACAAAGATTGAACAATGAAAGGATAGTAATGACACTCTGCTATCTGATCAACATAGATTAAATATTGGGAGGGAACGTTCCTATTGTGAATACACACACACAAAATCTGCATGCATTTCGTGTGGGAGTAAAAGGACTGAAGCTGAGCAAAATGTTCTTTTTGCTCTCTTAAAATAGAAGTGAAACACTTTAACCCTAGTGTGGAATAAGATAATATAAAACCAGGTTAAACTGTCAGAAAAACAGAACTATCTTTTTCCATCTAACTAAACTGCTATATATAAATCCATCAAAGGGGAACAATGAACAAAAGACAATTCTGCTTCCTTAAAGATCATCTTTTTCAACTCTGCAGTAGATGGTCTAAAATTACAGCTCAAAAATAGAGCATGTATAGAAAGTGTTAGAAATTAAGAGAGAAGTAACAGCACAGGAAATATAACAAACAAGAAAGGATTATTTCTTCAAGAACAGAGAATCATCTGGCCTTTGTTAGTGGGCAATGAATTTTAGATCAGATCCTGCTAACTGCTACATTTGCATCTCTTCCCCGTACTTGCTGGCTCAAATTAACACAACAGATTGTTCTTGCTGTTTCAAAATTACGTGTAGCAATAAATTCAGAAAAGTGAAACAACTTTCATATTAAACATGAAATACATATAGAGTTCCTAAGGCTAAAATCCTGCAAGGGGATACATTGTATCAGCCATAATGACCTGGAGACCCTGAATTAACAGAGCTCAGCCTAGTGATCTGCTCAACTAACACCCTTGCTATAAGGTTGGCATCTACTCAGTTGATGAGATCGTTATGGACAGATGCACCTATTAAAAGCATGAGAGTCACAGCCTATCTGCAACCCACTTTTCATTAAGACTAAAATTCCAGGGCCGTGATGGAAACGATCCACGTAGATGAACATCTATTCATGTTCAAACTAGTGTAAATACACAGGTTACCTGTCAGCTTTATTTAACAAAGAAATAAATGGCAAATTAGTTCCGTTTTGGTTTGTGGGTTTGGGTTTTTCAGGTTCCAAGGCATGTGTATTCTGAGGCACTTGAGCACTCTCCTGCTAATCATCTGCCCCTTTCTTAGTCCATCATGCTTGCATTCCAGCAGACCCCCGCACTGTGCTCACAATTTCACTGCTGCACTGCCTAATTAACAGTTTTAAGAGCTCCTTCTTTCAAAGGCTGACACAACCACAGCAGTGCAGGCAGAATATACTCAACGTTTTACACCTCCAGTGTAATATCAAACTCCAAGCTTAACGCTAAAATCCTGAGGCTTGCACTGAACGAGTGAGTCCAAGGGCAGACACCAGAGCCTTTCTCTGGACAAGTGCACTCGAGCAGCTCCAACTCAGGAAGAGCACTGCAGGGAGGAGGAAGGTAAGATTTACCAGAGCTGTTCGTCACCATCATACAACTCAAAAGTTGAGTTCAGCATGTGCTGAAGTGATACAATTACACATGGCATGGAAGCGGAGGTCTGGATTAGTTTTACACAGCATACAGTGACCTATCCGCTCTAGTTCTAGAGCAGATAACACTTGCCAACACATCCCTAGATAAAGTGTATTAAATACTATCGAAAATTACTCAGTTCATACTGTAGTTAGAGCTTGTATGCAAAATCATAAATGCCCAAATGTATTTGAGCACCATTAAGCTCTCCTTAAATTTAGCTGTCAACTCGGAACTATTCGGTAGGAATGTATTTATAGAAGAGTTTCTGATGGATCACTCAAGGTCAAATACCATTAAGTGCTATCATCCATGTGTACATGCAGTACACATAAAAATGTCACTTCATTAAATTAGTGGATGACACAACTGGCAGAGAAGCAAATAATAAGAATATGGTAGCTTTACAAAGTAATCCACATGATCTAAATATAATAAAGAAAACAGGTTTTTATAACCACTAATGCACTGTTACATGCCCGAAAAGAGTAAGACCATACCATAGAAAACTGTGACAGTAACAAAATTATTTATCTTAGAATAGGCAACCTAACAACAGGCTTTCAACAAGATATAGTGAGAGAAGGAGCACTTAGCTGACACCTCAGAGGTTGCAATAACCACTTCCCTTTGTGGATGTCTTAGCTGACACCTATCACTGCACCGAGTACACAGTTCTAGCACTCCTCTTTTCATCTCTTTATCAGACCAAAACCAGAAGAACCCCACCAAGTGCTGGCTGTGCATCTGGCCTGTACTAATGAATAGAAAGTACTCCATGAGTTTTTTTTTTTTTATTTAGCAGAAAAAGGGTGGTAATAACCATGCCAGATATTTTGGTTGGTTGGTTGTTTTTTGGGGTTTTTTATTTTGCCTTCATAACTGCCTGTAAGAACAAACTAAATGCAGCGTTTTCCATCGCTTAATGCCTCTGAATTGAGAATGCATTGTGTCTTTTTCGAAGATATGCTTTTATCAAACACAAATAATTATGCTCAACACAGGCATTAATAACAAGTGTTAAGCCACACAAGACAGCAAAAATCACATTAGAAAATCTAACAGTCTCTCTTGACCCCTGAAGGGGCTGGGAGGAGCATGATCAATCAATGTATTTGGCTTCATAGATTCTCCTGCTGAAGAAACAGATGGATGTGGTCAGCCATCCTGTGGTCAGGAAGGTAAGCAAAAAAAGTCTCTTAATTTAGAGCCACTGAATAAAACATCTCTTGATGACAGTGGAACTGCTATCTAGAGAAAGACAGCTTATTACCTCAGCTTCTCACATCTTTCAAATTTACACCATGTGTTATAGATTGACAGCTACTTTTTTGCTTTTTACGGCTTCCCAAAAATAAAGCATGCACACAAAATACAGAATAGCAGCTGTTTATGACTTTTTACACTGTAAGGAAATGAATTCCATTTTGAATTCCATTCCACATTTTTAGTTTTAGTTATGTTATTTTTGGAGGATGAAATAGTGGCATTCCAGCTAGTCTTTATAAGATGCTTTCCCTGACTCTTAGTTTGTGTTGCTGTATTTCCACTTTTAACTGAAAACACATTTCCACTTTTGATAATTTACACTGAAAGTGAGCTGTTTAGTAAACAAGTAAATTTTTCAATATGAGTCTGATGTTTTCATACTCAGACTACTTAGCAGCACACCAATGCAAAATTAATGTCAAATTGCATAAAGCAACAACACCAGAGACCAAAAGAAAAAGTTTTTAACAGAAATCTGTTGTAAATTTCCTAAATAAGAATAATAAATTGTTCATTATTTCATACACAGATACACAGGATGCACAAGCTAGGAAATTTGATTGATTAGCACTATATTTTACTTGCTGCCAATTTTTTTAAACAATACTTACAGAGTGCAGAGAACAGTGATGATCTTTACTGTAAAAAAATGCATTTACAATCCAGCTAACACTCTCCCATGGTTTGCTTTCTCAATGTATTACATGAAGCAGTCTACATTGCTTGCATATAAAACAAACAAACAAAACAAGTTCTAAGCAGCCCAGTCTAAATTTTGTAGCTAAGATTTCTCTTCAGAAATATAAACATATTTTAGTGTATTCAACCTATGTCCAAGGCATGGGAGGTGAGAGAATAAAAGAATCATGCTGTTGAGTATAAAAGCAGAGTGTGAAAAAGTCTGCTGGGTTAAGTATTAACCTGATGCATTTTTCAGAATGACTGTACTATTTTTAACTGTTCTTTTTTGGCCACAGGTCAAAGTTTTCCAAGCAAAATACCAAAGTGAAAATGCTGGGAGCGAAGCCCAGAGGCAGCTCTCTTTGCCTTGGCCTAGGCAAAAACTTATCTGAATCCAGTCAGATATGCAGCACTGTTTCCCACTCCCCTCCATTGACTGTGGCTGTCATTATGCCTCTGAACATCTATGAGAGGAGTAACACAGCACTACAGCCTCGGGAAGAGCATTTTTCAGATGCTATAGGAAATTCCTATATTCTCCACACAGCACGGGCATACATTCTGTTCAATCAGTTCCTGTACTTTTGGCCAAACAGAACAGAATCATTTGAAAGCACAAAAAAAGACACAGTGTAAGTGCCTTGAGCAACTCTTGGAAGGACTGGCATTTATTCCTCCTTTTTCTGCTCCTCATAACTGGGACATATTGGAAATCTCAGGGCCGACTAGAAATACAAGATTTGAAGACCCTAAAGTTCAGTTAAAATACTAGCTAAAATACTAATAATTATAATACTAATAATGATAATAACGATAATGATAACAATAGTGATAACAATAATGATAAAAATCTGTCTCTTGCTGCCTTTCTGGAGTTCAGATGTTTTAAATGGTGAAAACTAACTCCTTTCACACTTCTTCCCGAGGGCATAGATTTCTCACCAAAGTATATTGTATTTCATACACTCACACGGAAAAAAATACCATTTGAAACAGGAGACAGATGAATCAATTTGCCCCAATTAAAAATAAACGTGACCCTACTGGACCCCCAGTTACATTTCTTCCTTAGGCGTGTCCCCTTTTCCTGAATTATTTCCACATCACACAGCAACCTCAGCTTCACCAGAGGACGTTCTACAGTGGGTGGGCGATGGGTGCCCGGCAGCGCACACAAAGGCAGGTACTTTGGGAACGAACACGGTGTGATTACGAGGCGCGAAAGCGAACGGTGTGAACGATGCTGAGAGGGAAAACAAGGCGCTTTCCTCTCCCCCGATCAGATCTTGCCAGGGACGTTTCCCACTTTCCCCCAAATAAGATGTACCTAATCGGGGAGCGTTCGCTCTCCTCTCACAGCGCTGTGCCCGTCCCCTCGCTCAACACAGCCCTGGGGGCGAGGGCCGCTCCCGTCACCTCCCCGCTACCGGTGGCCCGGCCGGGGGCGTGGAGAGGATCCTTCGTCCTCCTCCAGGAAAGCACTTTCAGGACGCGGGAGCCCTTTCCTTCCTTCCCGTTCCCTCCCGCCCGCCTGAGGCGAGGGCAGCGCTCCCTTTGTTCCCCCGCCCAGCGCTTCCCCCGGGCGCGGCCGCCCCTCACCAGCAAGCTCTCCACGTTGACCGGGGAGCGCGGATCGCGGATCATGGACTCCAGCTTCCTCTGGCGGCCTTCGAGCATCCCCGCCGCCGGCTCCAGCGCCTCGGCCGCCAGGGGAGCCGCCGACATCTTCCCCGCCGGCTGCTGGCTCATCCTCCGGCCCGCCTAGTGCCGGGCCCGCGGAGGGCACTGCGCGGGGCCGCCCGGCGGGCCTAGCGCGGCGGCGAGCCCGGGAAGGGCGGGGGCGGCGAGGCGGGAGCAGAG
>VYXC01008159.1:7332-32094 GCA_013397175.1 Platysteira castanea
GGTGTGGGACAAGGCGGGGGACGGGGACAGGGTCCCGGTGCCGTGGCGGAGGGCGCGGGGGGAGCGGCGGCCCCGGCGGACGGACGGCATGGGGAGGGAAGCACCACGTGTGCGCCCAGAGCCCGGCACGCCTCCTCGGGGCTTCCTTGCGGGTTGGGTTTTCTTTTGGGGGTTTTCTTGTTTGGTTGGTTGGTTTTTGTTGTTTTGGAATTTTAAAAAATTACTTAGTATATTTTCTATTTCCTTTACTTCTAATTTTTTTTTAGTTCTTACGCATGCATTTCACCATATGTACGCACGTACTGTCCCGGTGCTGCCGCAAGCGCAGCCCCAGCACCCGGGAGCGGAGGGACTCGTGGATCCTCCAGTGTCTCCGGGCACTGGAGGGGCTCGGGAAGGATCAGCCTGGACCGGGGGAGGGTCTTGCTGGCAGCATTAAGAAATCTGGAATGGGAGGAGGATGGCTCATGTGCTCTCGTTCCCAAAGAACAGGGCGTAAATGCACTGAACTGATCCAGGCTGGAAACTGCCCTATATATGCAGCAGGAAGTTTTACTTTCTCTTGTTTCTGTGAGGTGATATCTGTTTCCGTGACTGATACTCTGGAGCTTTGGAGGAAATTGAGGAAAGTTCAGAAGTGTTTCAGCACTTTTGTAACTGAAGCTGATTCTGTCACCCTTATTCTGTTATCTGGGTTATCTCCACATTTACAGTATCAGAAGTTTTTCTGACAAAATTTTCTATAAATTCAATGTGGAGCTATATGTTGGCACTTTAGAACAAGAGTTCACTTGTGTCTCTGGGGACAGTTTGAGTCTGGCAATGCCGGTCTGAAGCTTTCTGCACCTGAAAGTGCCTCATGTGCAAAGGTTCCACATGGATGTGTGTTATTCCTATAGCTTATATATAATATATATATGGTGTAATAGATAAATTATAATGTATGTTATTTTTATAAAATAGATATCTTATGAGTGATTTTATACATTATTTTATTATAAACTATTATATGTTACTGTATATAGCATCTGTATTTTATATATTAGTAATATATTTTATATATGGCTTTGGGGAACCAGCCTAGACCTGACTCCAAGAGCTAAACTACAGCTGGAGTACTGGTTGGACCTGAGTCAGCTCCTTGAGAGGACTGTAGAATAGATATTGTTTCTTCCCTTTCCAAGTAGTATTTTACCCATTAGCCACGTCTAACAGAGGGAATGACACCTAGAACAGCCTTACAGGGTCAGGCCAGGGAGCCAAACAGTCATTATCCCGTTCCTGAGAGTTAACATAGATCTAGGGATTGCCTGGGGACTAGGACAGTGTACATCATGTACCTCTCAAGTACTTTCTGAGCCTCCAGCTATTTTTAGCTCTGGAGACTTTCTAAGGGAGAGTCTGTGTTCAGCAGGGCTCTGTGCATCTCACTGCAAAGTGCAGATTCCTTGGAGTTTGTGGAAGTAGCCACAAGAAGGACAGGAGTGCCCCTGACTGAGGGAAAAGGCTGCAGGTTCAGGTGCTGCCTTAAGACATCATGAAACCGTCATCACAGGGAAAATGCTCAGTTGGGCTGTGAACCTTTTGCATGTTAAAATCAGCACACCATGGAATGCAAATGAGTAGGAAACAAGGGTGACTGATTTCCAGAGCTTCTAGATTTACTTGCTGTTAGGTACCATTCAAACTGGTAGTATTGAAACAAAGGTTAGCATCTTCAGGCTTGGAGAGAAAGCATGTTCAGGAGAGAGGGTTTTTTAAAGTTTTTTTATTAATTAGCAGCCTTATACCCATCCAGTGTTCTGAGAGGGATGAGGCTCACACATCAGGCAACCCAGGTAAGACACCGTGTCCTGAGGAGATGAGAATGTGCTGGCTTTTGGAAGAACTGCTGAAGTTCACCTGGTGTTCAGGACTGTCAGGTGTTCCATAGGTAGACAGGAGTGCTTAGTGTGGTCTGTGCTAAGGCTGGGGGAGCTTCCTCAGAGAGCCAGAGCTCTTAATTTTCAGCAAGTACTGTGGAAGGCATGGAACTACCAAATGAATTGATGAAAGAATAGTAAACAGAAATAACTTCTGGTAAAAGAGGAAACTTTGCTAGGGGGGTTTCCTGTCTGACAGAGCTGCACTTACTTGGGTGCAGATCTGTAAAGGATTTATATAATTTCCACTGGAATGTACCTGTGTGGATCTGGTCCATTGCAATTATCTATAACAGGAAAAATTGTAGCAAGTTCAATGATAGCAGTGGCAAAGCAGCCCAACATCCAAACAGAAATGCATCAAAGTAGCTGTGAGTGGCTGTAACATGTTAATCCCAGCTCCCACAATACAGAGTTACAGTGCATAGAGACAGTTACAATTCAGGGCCTAAAGCCAAAATCTTTCTCAGGATAGGTTTAAGGTATAGAAGGCCTTCACTTCTGTGCACTGTGGTTGCTAATACAATGCATTCAGGTTTTTAAATAAACTTACTTAAATGGTTCTTATTTGCCAGCTGTGGCTGGAGTCGGCACATAAATTTATAAAACAGGAAACACAATCTTGAAACTATTCTTTTGAGCCACTAAGATAAGAAACTTGCTGTAAAACCTTTTTGTCAGAGTCCTATGTCAAATGGACACAGGACTGCCTAGGACACTTTAAAAAGCCCTGTATGTATGAAAAGCCACACCATGGAAGTCTGTGTTTTCATCCCTGAAAGGTTTTCAAGCACTGGAACAGGCTGTCCAGGGCAGTGGTGGAGTCACTGTCCCTGGAGGGATTTAAAAGATGTGTAGATGTGGCACTCGGGGACATGGTTTAGTGGTGGCCTTGGCAGTGATTATCTGAGAGGTCTTTTCCAACCTGAATAATTCTATGATTAAATTCTGTGAACTCTTGAGCCACATTCATAGGTAGCAGGTGATGCCTCTGTCTGATGCCTCTGTAGGGTTAATGTTGTCTATGAGGTTAAACCTGGTTCTTACCACTCAGTATGTCACATATAATTCCCTTAAGAAATGTTATTAAGTTTAATATTTCAATGAATATTAAATCAGTGAATCAAATTGTTCCATATTTTATCTTAACATTACTGTCAAATCTAAGTTAAATTTATAATTAGCGCTTAATATGGCTGGACACATTGCTTCCTACATAGCATTTTGCATATTTCCTCACTTCCTTTTTTAACCAAGCAGGATTGCAGATGATTCCACTAATGTGTTTGCAGGTGTTTTTGTCTGAGTGATAGTCACTTTCAGATGACTTGGTCCAAGGAAAAGGTGCACAGTTTAGATCTAGCACTGGGTCTCAGGCTTTTTGACTGGCAGACCCCTGAGACAGTGATCTTTTTGGAGCAAGTTTGAGCTTACTCAAGATGATGACCTTTCAAAGTGATTTTTCTTGAAATTGCTTGGGAGTATTTAATAGGCCATAGTTTGAAAATAGCTATAGTAGGTCATTGTAGCTGCCTTGTAACGATGTACCTTTATAATTTTACTTCACAGAAATGTAGTTGATGTAATGAAAAATCCAGTTCTTGAGCAGCTATTATGACTTCCATGTAGTACTTTACTTCTGGAATGTGAAAATACTGTTTTGCTGTTAAGATTCAGGTGTTACTACATCTCAAGATTGTATTAGAAATACTTTCATTATAGTTACTCAGGTTCATTGACTATAAAGTTTAATGTAGAAATAAATGTGTTGATTTCTAGAAGTTTATTCTATCAAAACAAACCCCTAGTAAGGAGTAAAACTATTGGTAAAGTGAGGCTTCAGCTAAAAAAGACAAAACAAAAAACATAACGTCTCTTCTAAAACTAGTTCTGATGCTCTCATTAAAAATTTCATTCGGACTTGGTGTTAAAAATTGGCCAGAGAGATTTACCAGAATTATCTTGGTATTCATCATACCTGTGGTTGCTGTCAAATCTTTGTTGTTTCAGTACAAGGTAGAAGCTGAGAGTCATGAAATCACTGTTCTGTGCCAAATTGTCTTCCAATTAACGTGCTTACAGTAGGAACCAGCAGAAAGTAACAAAAACAAAGAAGAAAGCAGGGAGCAGAGGGAACTTCATGAAAATATTTTGGTGGAAATGTGTGTTTTTTCCTGTCATTCAGACTTGTTCTGTACCGTAGGTGGCTTCAGCCAGGAAGAGCTACTGAAAATATGGAAGGGCCTTTTCTATTGTATGTGGATGCAGGATAAACCTCTGCTTCAGGTATAGTAACTGGGTTTGTATTTGCTTGAGGGAGTCCCTCCAAACTACACTCTAGGGAGATACTAATTTAGAATGGGGAAAATTATCTCTTTTTTTTCCTTACCCTGCAGCCCATCGATGGCAATGTGCAGGAGAAGAGGTGACTGTAACTTGGTGATCTGAACACGACCAGATCATGTTTGGAGTCACCTTCTGAGGGGCAGGTGTAGCTGTTTACCCTTCAAAAGGAGAGCTGAAATAGATGCCTCATGAAATGTGGATTTGGTGTTCCTAAAGCAGTAACAGCAGGTTGCCCTTAACTGCAGCTACAACATTTGTGCAGATTTTAGTGTGGAAGTTTCACGCTTCCTTTTCCTTTGTTAGTTCAGTAGCACTTTATCTACTACCAGCTTTGTCCCTACTCTGTATTTTGGTTAACTTCTACTAGTTTGTCTCCCTGCCTTCAAAAGATACTGGTTTTGGTGTACCAGCTCTCAGTAACCTCAATTTTCAGATCACTTCTCTGTGTGAACAAGGTTTATCTCACACATGGCCCAGACAGCTCCACAGAAACCTACATGAGAGCAGTGCCCCATAAGTTTTACATTATATCTAAATACATGGGATTCTTCTCCTAATTTAATTTTGTCTGCTGTCAGAAAGATGATTTGTGAAGAGATCTGGTGAAATGAGCAGGTTTTGATACCCTTGATTCTCTTCTAGCTTAGTCCCAGTGCAAGGATAACTGCAGTGCTAAAGCAGCTGTTGAGAGAATATTTTTCATTTTGAGAGATGTTTCGTGAAATTCATACTTCTTGCTGTTTGCTGCTTGTGTGTTTAGTGAGGAGACCATGCTACACTAACTATATTTATCACTTTTAGGAGGAACTTGCAGCCAATATCTCACAGCTTATCCACGTGTTTCAGAATACAGAGGCTCGTAAGTACTATTTAGTTACCTAATGCTTTGTAAGGTACTTCCATCTTTGGTGAATTTTAGGCAACTATCACAGTGCCAGAATAAAGACAGACAGATGGGGTGCTGCTTTGGTGGTTTTTTCTTTCCTTTTTGTCCAACTGGTGTGTGTGATTGCATTAAGAGAGGCATGAGCTGCAGGTTTTTTCTGGCTGTTGCATGGGAAGAGTTGTGTCTTCAGTGTGATACAGGTGAGATTTTAGAGGACAGGTAGCAAAACAAACTTGTCCCCTTACTTTCCCATTCTGTATAGACTGTTCTGAGTATTTCCTGCTCAAAATCAACCTTGTTTCATGAGCTGTTAAGCTGGTATTCAAAAATGCTGGTATTCAAAATGCTCATGAAATGGAGTAATCAGTCAACGCCAAAACTTGCATGGGTAGAAATGAGTGCAGAATGGATATTTTGCTCAAACTTGTATGTGTATGTCTTGGGGTGACACAAAATAGATACAAATCTGTCCCTGTAATTGTTTTTTAAAGTAGCCATGTGCCTTTTCTTGTATTGTTTTCAAGTTTAATTGATTCTTGTACCAGTCTCAAGCCTGTCTTCCCATAGCTCTATCCCTGTCACTAGGAGAAAGCTTGGGAACTGCATCCCTTTCTTGAGATTCTTTCAGGTTAGCAAAACAACCCATTGTGCCAGACATGCAGGTGTTTTTCCTTGCTCCCCTGCAGGACACCTGTTCATCCAGACATTTTGGCAAACAATGAACCGAGAATGGAATGGGATTGACAATCTGCGTCTGGACAAGTACTACATGGTAATAATACATCTCTGGGTGGTGTTTTCTCCTAGAAAACGTGGTGCTGGTGTGCTGGAAGGCAGCTTTGTCTGCACATGTGTTGGTGTATATTGTAAGAGAAGACAAGGGATCAGCTTTTTGACCCATTGCAAGAGATGTTTGTTGTAAAGGCTTTCACTCACCACTGTGTGAATCTAAAAGCCAGTAGAGTTTATATCGTGCTTGAGTGCTTTCCCTTCTGGCACTGTGATTTTTCTCATTGATTTCTATATTGGAATATAAATACTGCCTCAAAGGACACTGTGTCAACATCAGTTATTTAGATCAGACTGTTTAAAGACTCTTTTATGACTCTACACTAGAAATCTAACTTTCCACGAATAAAGTATCCGCTGTAGTAAATTCAGCAGTCAGAATTCTTTCTACAGAAAACAGAATATTAAAACAAGTACTAAAATCTTAAAAAGCATACCTTTGTAAAGAACAAAATCCTCTTATCTTTTTCTTTGAAAGAAGTTAATTGCAGGCACATTCACTGGTGGATTTTCTTTCCCAATATTAGCAGATACAAGTTATTTCAGTAAGTGAAGTGTTTTGAGCCAGTTGAATGTAGCTGTTTTACATATCACTGTCACTTAGTGCAAGTTTCAAGTAAATTAAATTGTTACTGTTATCATCTGTCCTGTATTGTTGAGCCACAGTTTAAGCTGTGGCTTTTGTTAGATTAAGGCAGCACTTAATGAAGAAATCAGGGGTGTGAATCAAGAGAAAGCTGTATAATAGAAACGATCATGGATTTTTCCATGCTTAGCATATGAAAATAGTTTATTGCCTTTCTTTGCTTCACAGCACCCCTCTGTTGCATTACATGATAGACAATCTGTCAAAATATTCATGTGAGACAGCTGCCACCTTGTGCTTAAGAGGTTCACCAAGAAGTCTGTTCCTGCTACAGTCACAGTGACTCCTTTACCTGTTTTCATAAACAACACGTGTAACAGATCTTGTGCTTTGCAGCTGATGCGTCTGATTTTGAGGCAATCCTTTGAAGTGCTGAAAAGAAATGAATGGGATGAGGGGTAAGCAGATTTCTGAATGTTGTTGCATCATAAACAAGTCACCCAATATACCTATATTCAAATATATTTTCATTTAACAGATCCTTTTTTCCCCCCGTAGATGCCACTGTCATGAAGTCTTAACATTAAGACTTATTTGTTCTTCATATCACTCACTTAGTTCAGTAACACAGTCAGGTGTTACCCTTCATTAAATTAAATTTAATACAGTATTTACTGTATTTAATTTTCTGATTTAGCCAGAAGAACTATCAATGAAGCATCACCTGCAGAGAGACTAGACAGGGAACCTGCATCCCAGAAAATACAGAAAAGAAATTTTTTGTTTGTTTATGTTGGTCTTTTGATTGGCTCTGACTTTTTTTGGTAATATTTATTTTATTGTGGTTAATCATGGTGACTTCTCTTCTGATAAGACAAAACCACTTAATTGTAAACTAGCCTCCTATTTGTTGTGAACATCAGTGGTTTTGGTTGTATTTCTTCCATATTCTATTAAAAGGCAAACAATTACAGTCATTTGCTCTGTCTAGAACTCTTGTGCCACTTCTAAGCTTGTTGTCTTTGAATTGATGAAGAGATTTAAATCTTTTAATTGAAAGTGCTCGTTAACCCAGTGTTAAGGTTATCCTTTCTCTCTCTTACCCTCTGAAATGTGGAATGCACACAGGCATGTTTTGTGGGAACAGAAAGGAGTGCAGAGCTAAAGAACACCCCATCCCTCCCGTTCCACCTTAATTTTGCACTGGGTAAATGCCCTCAGGTCAAAGAGATGAAAATGTTCCGTGACAGGAGCAGAAGGTGTGGGAGGAGGTTTGATAAAGCTGAAGCCCTTCGTCCTACACACATGGTCACCCAAACTGATCTCTGACAAGGCTTCTTGTGGCTTTGGCCTCCATCTTTCACTGGAAGGAGGCAGTGTGGGAGGAGAGCATCATGATTCCTTTATTTGCAGAGTGAGGGAGCTCAAGAACTGCCTTTCCCTCTCAAGTGGAGCCAAGAAGCTGCCTAGCATGACTTTCTTTCCTCTTGCCTTTTAAAATGCTTTTGAAGAAAGGTGTATTAAAGTAAAACTGAAAGAATGTTTATGGGTTTTCAATGTTTTGAATTCTCTTTGGGACTGGAAATGTTTGCTCTGGGCAAAATTGCCGGAGGTCCCAAAGAGCGCCAGGGGAGAAAGCTTGGAATATACAAAACTTCACTGTCCTGAAAGATGGCAATGATAGGCCTCAGGGTAAAAAAAAAATGGAAAAAATTTCAAATTGATAGCTGTCCATAACTGTAAAGAAGTAGAGTTTGTTTTCAAGCCAAATAAGACATGAGCAATTGAATATGAATATCTTGTTCTTTTTTTCCTCTTTATTATTTTTTTTCAGTCTAGTTGAACGATTGCTGCAGCTACTAATGAAAGAAGTTATGGACCCAGACAGCAATTCTCCCACCGGGATAAAGTTCCATTTCATTGATATCTATCTGGATGAATTGGCTAAAGTTGGTGCAAAGGAGGTTAGAAAATACTTTGTCATTTTCTTCCTGATTGATGTTAACTGCGGCATGAAGCAGCTTAGAAGAAATGTAATTTTTAGATTATGCAATTTTTAATTGTTTTAAATGTAGCATAACAACACTAAGTAAGCATGAAGAAAGTGACTTACTACAAGTTACACTTCTACTTTTATTCATGTCTTTGATATGGGAATATGGTAGTTTCTCTCAAGTTCCTGAGTACTGCTATGCTGCTCCAAATTGAGGTTGGAAAAATAGTGATAGGAAAGTTAGACCATTTCTCATTTGTTTGTTTCAGAAGGGACTCAGTGTAATTTCCCTTGTGTGAACTTGTTTTCCAGTCTTTGCTTTTGCAAAGGCTGACATAAAGCCTGCTTCTGGCATATTGTGTAACACCTAAATAGAGGAGGAAAGTGAGCTGTCGCAGTTGTCTAATATTTGCTTGTTGTTGTCTGTGCATTGTGCAGTTTACCCTCCACATCCAGATGTTTGTTTTGCTGGTGACATCTGTCTTGCCCTGCTGTGTGTTGCTGTGACAGTTAATTTGTGACCCTTAATTTTGGCTGCTGTTCCAGTGGTGCAGAGTTTTACAGCAACAAAGCCAAAGAGCATTTGTCCTGTCCCTCCACCCTTCTTGCTGCCCCACACTCATCCCAGGCTCCTCCTCAGTTACTTCCCTTTGTCTCTGGCCTCTGACACTTCTCCTTGCAATGGACAAAGCTGTTAGCAGTTTTCAAATCCAATTCCTTGCAGTCAGTATTCAAACCAATCCTGCCTGCAATTTTGTGGTTATGGATTGTGGAGTAAGAGAGAGAAGATGTCTACACCAGAGAAGCGCAGGCACTTGGAGACCAAATCGTTTCTGCAGCTCCACAGTCACACAACTGTGGCTAAGCCACTCACTGGAAGCCTGGAGAGGGGAATGAGTCCCCCAGACTATTTGCAATCACTGATGATGCTCATTAATTGAGTTTTGAAGGGAAGGATCTTTATCTTTAGTGCTACTGTAGCTGACAGTGTTTTGGTGCAAGCAGCCCAGTTAAGAGAAACCCAAATCTTATTCTTATCTCCTACAGACCTTCTTTGGGAAAGTACACAAAATTGTTTAAGCTTTCTCTACCTCATGTTTCCATATCTAAAGTATGAAGCCTTGTTGTATTTCTGTACTCAGCAGAATAAAGTCTGCAAGGCAGTCAGTATTTTCATAATACTTCCAGGGAAATCTGGAAGTTAGTGGTAGCAGTGGTAACAAAAAGGCCCTGGATACCTCTGCCAGTTGGAATTAGATAATATGCTGAAAGACTGTTAAAGAATATCCCCCAACACCAATTCCTGTACAAACACCAATATTCAAGGAATTTTGGTGTACAGATACAGTATTTTCCATACTCACAGGATTTTTCTTTCTAATCAAACAGCTCACAGCAGACCAGAATCTCAAGTTCATCGAACCTTTCTGCAAAATTGCTGCCAAATCAAAGGAGTAAGTTCAATGAAAGGATAAATAGATTTTAAGAATTAAGAAACTCTGAATATGGTAATAAATGGATCAAAGAGTCATAATTTCAGAATGTAGAGGAAAAAGGATATTTTACCAGCAATGTGCACAGTTGTTTGAAGATAACTTGTGTTAATCAAAGCTATAGGTAGTCTGCATGGATTTGTAAGAACTATAGGGACCTCTGTTGGTTAATTTGATCAATTATTTTAATTTTTTAATGCGTAGAGCAGCTGAGCTGGTTGGCTTCTTTGCAGTGTAATACAGGTCAGCATATAAACAGTGAAATTCAAGAGGGGCGCATTAGCAGGACACTGCTTGGATTAAAGGACATCTGTTTAGGGAGTAACAGGTTCACTTTCATCACCTGAAGAGCTTGGTGTTCTTCCACTTACTTTCTTATGCATTTCCCCTTGAATTGCCACTTTTTTAACGTGAGAGGGAGGGTGTTTATGGTCTGCCTTTGGGCTCACCCTGCTCTCCCGTGCCAGTCGCCGTGTGCTCCATGCTGTGGCCACCGGCGTCTTTGAGATGATCGTGGATCAGTCCCCCTTCGCCATCGAGGACCTGATGAAAGAGCTGGGTACCCACAGTGATGAGGAGGATGCTTCTGAAGAAGGCAAGCAGGAAAATGAAGAGGTGCTTAAAACCAAAGGTGAGGAGGAAGCTCTAAATCTCTAAATTGCCCTGGTAAGGATGGGAAAATTTGTTTCCTGAAAATACTGCTCTGAACCAATCAAACATATGTTCAGGGTGTTGTAAGGATAATTGTGTTCTCCTGTTTTCCCTTCAGATGTGCTTAATAAAGCTTGTTCTTTTGGAGTCACTATCTCAAACAAAGCACTAATATTCAGTCGTTTTTCTACAATAGCAGACAGATATCAGTCCAGAAAATCAGCACAGAGCTCTGAAAAAATGGAAGATATCAATGACAATGCTGATGATGGGATTGGGACTGTTCTTCAGGTTTGTGGCTTATTTACTCTGTTATTGATTCTTCTTTTTGCCCGTCCGTTTCAAGAGGTGTGGAAGTAAATTGTGTTAAAGGATAAACGTGTTACAAAATTTTAATCTCCTTCTGATTTAATGTAAGGTGGTATTTATGTAACATGTATCCTGTGAGTGGTAGTAAAATAAATCCATGTCTAAATTCTAAATTCCTCTTTCTTCTCTCCCATAGCTTCAGTTTTCTGCTCCTCCCTTCCTCTTTCAAGAATTAAAAAATGTGTGTGCTAAAAGCCAAGTCAGTGTGAGTGGGGAAGCAGTCAGCCTAAGTTTCATTGAAAATGGATGATGGGATACAAAGGAGAGAGGATAATATGTTGCAATTTGGGTTTTCTAGATGCAGGGCCAGCGCAGTGTAGTGATTTTGACAGATCCTCCCATCAAACACACATGCAAGTGGATACACTTCGTGCATCTGTGGCTTTTAAGCAAGAATTAGGACATGACACACTTTAAATCTGGTATTTAGCTAAATATTTATGGAAGTTTTGAAGTGGGTTGGCTTCTCTCTTGAGTAGGAATTCAGGTTAGGAATGTTTGAGAAAGTGATACCGAGTTCAGCTGCTCTGTTAACGAAGCAGCCATCTGTACAAGTCAGTGCGTGAAGGGGGCGTAAATTTCAACAGAGGAAAACATTGGGGGTTTAAAGGAAGTGTCTGTTTCGAGATGTGTATCTTTACAATTTACCTATTGAACTTAATACTTGATGTACTGGTGACACGAGTTGTGCTGAGTTACCTTGCATGGATAAACTAAGAAAAGCTGTGTTGTACCTCCCCCCAACAGTTTGATTACAAGGCTGTTGCTGACAAGATCTTCGAATTTGCAAGCAAGAAAAATACACCTTCCCCGAACAGAAAGCGGCTGTACAAGCTGGTCAAAAAGTGAGTTCTGTTGAAGTTCACCTTGTCCTAAACAACTTTCATTTGCTTTCTGTCCAGCCTCTCTTGTCCTGGTGATGGTGTTCTGCTGTTCCTCACTGGTACCAGACAACTGCAGCCAGCTGGGGTTTATCTGCACAGGGTGGGTTTGTTCTGCAGGATGTGACATCAGGTTGTGTGTGATGCAAGAAACAGATGCAGGGAAAGTGTTTAAACTGCTGTTTTCTCAGTACTTTCAGTGATTTGGTTTGAGTTTGGGGGTTTCTGAGGCAGATCTCTTCTGGAGTGAGCTCTTTGTAACTTCCTATGCAAAATATGTTGTTCCTATTTTGACAAAACCATAGTTAGTGCAGTGGTGCTGTTCTGCTAGTGTTATTATTGGTACTAAATGAGTAATAATGTTTTGGTTTTTATTTTCTCCCTTCCTCTCACCTCCAGGTTCCAGGACTTAGCAGAAGGTAAGGACTGAGCAGCAGAGACTGCAGTTATTTTCCATTCAATGATATGTAATGCTCCCATACCATGTGTACTGGATTTTTTTTCTCTTTTTTACTGTGTATTTCAAGAATATTATATTGGGAGGGTTGTGGGTTTTTTAAAGCTCATTAAGACACATGACATGTTTTTGGTGAGATGGCTAAATTCCTTTCACAATCTGAGCAACCTGTACTTTGTCCTTAAATGAAAGATGATTAGTTTCGCTTAAACAAATAGGAATCATTCATATGTTTCTTTAAGGTGGGGTGAGGAAAAAGAAGTTGTTTTTTCTTTCTGTGGGAGTTACACTGTATATGAACAACATAACTGTTCATAGAAGTAGGACTCTGAATTTTCTGATACCTTATCCTTCCTCAACAGGAATCTTCCCCCAAGATATTCCCGAAGATGTTTCTACAGATGAAGATGATGATGAATTCGGCAGGCGGAAGCGAAAGAAAAAAACTGTCAAACCTTGGCAGCAAAATGAGCTGGAAAAAGTAAAAGGTAAGGCAAGATCAACCTGAGGAAAAGAGACAATTTGCAGTGACTTGTGCAGTTTGGCAACGTGTCAGATACGAGCTGTTCTGAGGAAGGCAAACACTATTGTTCGGATATGCTGATTTGTATCCTGTTGTGATGAGGGTTAAATGTGAAATTAAAAGTCTCTTTGAAAGTGGGGGAGTTCTCTTACCAATTCTGAGGCAAGCATCACTTCAAAAATTTCAGTCAAAAGCAGATCTGGAAGCAGCTGTTTGCATTGCTCCTTTGAGCAGGTGAATTTACTGCAGGAAAACAGAAACATGTCAATCTTAAAACAGGATGAGTGTTAGAATATAAGAATTTGGGATGTTGGAATACTGGACCCCTGAGTTGCCCTTCTGATGGCCTTAACAGGTGGACAATAACTCTTTCTAGGGATGTTGCTATGAAAAATAAGGTTGCCACAGGGAATGGTTTAGATCTTAGCGGTGACAAGGCGAAATTAGCAAAGTATTAATTAGGCCAGACGTCAGCAGACTGCAGTGTCCTGAGCAGCTGTAACAGTGAAACTGTTGTGCAGGCTGATAATAGGAAAATGGTTCACCTATTTTAAAAGAAAAGAACAAAAATAAAATAGAATTCAGTTGTTGTAATAAGTACTTTTGTGTTTCACATCTGTGTTATGGCATTCTTTTTGGGATGCATTTAGAGGATAAAGAAGAGCTTTCAAGTGTGAAGCTGTCCTCAGTTTCCCAGAGAAAGAGGAAAAAAAGAAAGAAGAGGGACAGCCCAAGTGCTGATTCTGGAACAGCTGATGGAAATTGCAAGGAGGGGAAAGCTGAAACATCTGGATCTAATGTTTCTAGCCAGGAAAAGGTGCCAGAAAATAAGGAGAGGAAGAAAAAGAAATTGCTAGTTAATGAGGCCAATGAGACCACAAATGTAGCAACTGACACCGGAGAAAATCACAGTATCTCTGTGCACAACAGCCTGACTGACGCAGAACAGAGTAAAAAGAGTCAGTTGAAGAACGTGAATCCAAAAGTGCCAAATGTTCCTGCAAAACCAGGGTGTCAGAATGGACCAGCCCCTGCCAGTGCAGCAGAGGATGTCAGCCCATCTGTCACGCCGTTACCCCCTAAGGCTGTGAAAAAGAAGCAGAAAGCAGGGGCTGTCCTGGTGAACGGGGATCCCCCTGTGCAGCAAACTGACCTGAAACCCAGAAAGGAAGGCGTGCTGGGGACCCTGCCAAGAAAGGCAGGGGCTGAATCTCTGCCCTCCAGAAAGGTCACAGTGCAGACAAAAACGAAGTTAGCTGGTTTGGAAGGGGTGAAAGTCTCCAGTCAGAATGCAGCAACCCTGAAAAAGAAGAGAAAAGTGAAAGAGGTGCTCAACTCAGTCGAAGCCAACGGAGTTCTGGAGACTGCATGCAAGAAGAGCAGGAAGGTGGTATGTACCTCTCATTCTTTTCTCTGCCTGCTTCAGGAACTGCCAGGCTCATTTTCAAATTTGGCTTTAGCTTTCCGAGCATGGGGCTGCATGGGCTGCACAGTGATGTCATCATGTATTGTCACCAAAAAGAACTTGATTCCCCAGAAATCCACACATTGCTACAGTGTCACACCCTGCTGTACAATGGCACTAAATCCTGTGCCGGCCTCTCAGCTGGAAGAACCCATCTAGCTGGAAAATGGGATGTTAGGGGCAAAATGAGGTTGTCTTTTTTTGTCTTTTTTTTCCTTTGGTGCCTGGGTTAATTATTCCTTTGCACTGGGTCTCTGGTTGAGCTTTACAGCATGCTCACAAAGGGCATCATATTTTGGCAAAACCATGAGAAATGGGAAAATGGAACATCCCCTCTGCAGCAGCAGCACACAGATTAGGATAAGCTCCTTGTGAAATTGCCCACAGAATTCCAGGAGTGGCTTCTTTTGCTCACTCACTGCTCCATCTTAAACAACCTGATAGGACTGCCTGAGGAAAGTATTTGGGGAAAGAGAATAGACATTGGAATAGAGAATATGACCCTGTGACCTTTAATGTCATCAGTGGCTATGTAACCACATTTATGAATGATACAGTTTTTTATAAAGACAATACTGTGGTTTTTGCTAGGAAGGTCTGATTGTACTCATCTTCTTCAAAAATGTATGTTGTGCAGTTTGGGACCAACCTGTTTATTCCCTACCACCTCCCACCCCCATTTTCTTTTTGGCAATAAGTAGAACAGGGTTCATTCTTCTCAGTGATAGTGTGGCTAAGAGAGAGAGTGCAGAGGTTCTTCCCTCTCCAGCCACTGAAATGATTTTAACTGCTCGTTTCCCGTGTGCATATTCACCCTTCCCATGTGCATATTCACTCTGACACATTCAGGGGTTTAGTTAACTTCTTGGAAGTCTTGCTGACAATCTCACTGTGGTGGAAAAAAAATTCATAAAGCACAAATGAGATCATGAGCACATAAAAGAGTTAAAAGTGCATGTAATGAGCCTGTGAGCTCACCTCTCTTTGACTTAAGTTTAAAACTGTAGGATTAGTTAAGTAGTACAGCCTTGTATATCAAGATATAACTGCCCAGTTCTTCGCAGGAGGAAAAAAATAATATTGAAACATTGCTTAAAGAGTAATAAAATAACTGACATTTTCTGGTTTTTGATGATAAAGCGCTGAGAGGGAAGAACCAGAAGGTTTCTCTCTCCCCACTAGTCAAACTGGATTTCTGTCACTGCAGGGCTTTTAAAGTAGGAACCATTGGCTTTTTATTTTAATTTTTGTCTCAATATTCCATGTTTCATACCTGGTTTTTCTTTGTCTATAAAAGTATAGTTTCTAAGAAAATATGATTACGACACCCCCATCTCTTTCTGTAAGACTTTGCTGTAACTGACCAACAGGTTCCAAGATGTGTGAGGGATTCAAGACAAGAAGTTCCTGCAAACTTCATGGAACTGAGTTGTTGGCACGAATCAGTGTAGGCACGGAGGGAGAGGCAGCAGCACAGCCCCAGCACTGGTCTGTTGGCTAGTGGGTCACTCTTCACATGCAGAATTCCAAAGAAAAATCATGGCATTTGCTTTTTCTTGCCCAGTTCGCATAGTTGTGTGTGTGTTGAGAGGGAGGAGAGGGATGGAGACAAGGAAAGATACATGGAAGTTGAGTCAGGAGGAGAGGGAGAATACTGATGAAAGAGAGAGCAGGCTAAAGCTAAAATGCACAAATGCAGAGGAAGTTAAGCTTTGCTAATTTTGTTTTCATTCCTTGAGAAATAACATCTTGTTTTATTTCCTGATTTTAGTTATGTAATCCTGGCCCAGTGCCCAGAAATAAGGGGCATGTTTTGATTCTTTATTTCAAGGACAACACACACCTCCAGAGAATTAGCTTCAAACATTCATAGGAAAGAGGAGAAGGGAAAAAAAGCAGACAAGATCAGCATTATTTCAGAGTTGTCTCCACAATTAAGAAAGCTAAAAGTCTTGTGGTTTTTCCCTTTATTTAAAGCATAAGTGATTTTCAAATCAAAAGAGGCCATATCCTCTGGATGTTTTCCACAGCTTTCAGTGAAAGCCTTTGGAATTCCATGTCTGTAGGTTGATGAGAAGCATAACTGAACTTCCCCTCACCACAGTCCACAGGTATCTGACTAGTCCACAGTCCACAACCAGCAGGTTAGAAAGCTCTACCAGTGCAGGTCCTAAGAATTGCCTTGTGCTGGAGACAAGAATTGCTTTAAATGCCATAAAAGTATGAATTTCAGGGAGCAAACCAGTAGCACTACACAATAGCTGGGTTTCTGAGAGTATAGTCAGATTTCATACTTCATTTTTTTCTCCGAAGTCTCCTTCTTAGCCCAAAGCTGTGTTTGGTCATTAGTTATTTATCGTATTCATCCAGAGGTACCACAGAAGAGTTTTTGCTTATGGCGAAGGAAAACAAAAGATTACTTGTGTGCAGGAGAGCTGGATCAATTGCAAAGTATCCTCATGCACATGGAGAAAACATGTTTGTTTGCACTCTGATGGGCTTGGCAAATCTACTAAAAATTCTTCTTTTGTGCTTTGAAACGACTTCCCTATTTCTGCACGGAGCTTGCCTTAAACCTCTGCTTTCAGTCATGCTAATTGCAAAATTACCTGCTAAGAGTTAAACATGGTGATTAAGTGATGTGAGTGTGTGGTCAGCACTGATCACTGCACCAGGGATTAGTTAGCTACAGTACATTGTACTGAAGCATTTTTCCCTTTCCCCCCTTCTCAGGAAAGCAGTGCTGCTCTGTCACCACTAAAGAAAAAGAAAGTGAAACCAGGAAGTGATTTTGTAAAATTTGAAAAGTCAACTGTACCAAAGGCAGTGTTCTTCAGAAAAGCCAGAAGCGCCATCTCTTCCACCAGGACATCCATGCAGGTGAGGTGATCCCACAAAAGGCAGCTGAGTCTGGGGACAAATGTCTTCCCAAGCAACCTCCCCAGCAAAGGGTGTGACCTCACTCATGCTGTCTTTTCCACTCCGTGTTAAGTCTCCTAACATGAGCAGATAAAACTGGAAATGCTGAGGCATTTCCCTGTAGACAGAGTCGCACACGGCTCCAGAGTTTCAGAAGATGAGTTGTAGATGTCTCTGAAATCTCTTCTTCCTTCCCCTCTGCTTTCAGCTTCCTTGTTTTACACACACCATTGTGAATCTGCTCATTCCACAAGAAAGCAAAAGCATAAACTGACTTTCAGTTTTGCAAAGGGACTTTCAGCCTCCATTTCCTCTCATTTGTGGAGAGTGGCAACAGTACAGGGCTTCAAAAGACTGCCCTCTTCTCTGGAGCTTTTTAAGGTATAAAGCTTTGCAAGTCCTCTTAGCAGTTTGAGGCCTGAGTGCAGTGGGGCCAGATTGTGTAACACACAAATATCTTCTTGTTTGTTGTTGAATTACGTAATGACATTAAGGAGAGTATGTGATTTCTGCACAAATGGAATATGTTTGCTTTTGGCTAGATAAACAGTATTGTCTTAGCAGGGGTCAGTGCCAGAGGACTGGAGCAGTTCTAAACCAAGTGAAGGAAGTAGGTTGCTTTACATCAGTGGGGTGCAGGTGAAAGAGCTCATAGCATTGCTCAGAAATCTTATTTTATTTCAGCTTTAGGGGTGGCTTTATAGCTGAACAAGTTGCAGACGCCCAGCTCCAAAAAAGTCACGTTTGGCTTGAATAAAAACATGACTGCAGGTGAGCCTGATACGTGTGTGTGTCCACAGTCTCTCTGGTAGCTGAGGGAGGGGGAAGCTGTACACACTCACACACCTGCAGAACACCTCTAGAACTGATGATTCAGATCCTTTTTTGTCTCAATATTTAGTTTACAAACCCTCCTCAAGTTCCTTTCCAGAGGAGCTGGTAAAGTTTAGGACATTCAGCCCTGCAGCTAGACTTGAGCAGTTCCAGGGTGCTGCATTAGTGACCTGCAGAAGGAGCCACATGGATGGGAAACTGCAGCAGGGTGATGGACTTGCCTTCCTGAGGTGCCTGTTTGCAGGGCTCCTCTGAGGGAAACACGTGCACTTCACAGTCATCGTTGCTTACTTCTGTTTCCCAAGGCAAAGGTGCTGACATGGTGATAAAATCAGCCTTTGTAGTAGCAAAGTTTGCTTTTTATCTTGGCTGCCTGTGGTTTATTAATGGTCATGAGTAGATAGATGTCACTTCCCTTCTGTAAGCAGACAGTGTTTTCCCTGTTAAATAGATGTCTTGCTCCATAGCACAGAATTATATTCCATGTATTCATTTAGGTATTTTTTAACTCTTTGAGATGTGCAATAGGTCAAGCTCAAATTGAGAACAGTGTATTTAGGTAAATGTCTTCATGCTAATATAACACAGCTGAACAAAATGAAAAATAAATGCCTCCCTGCTGGCTGAAGGGATGGCCAGGAGTCTCTAGAGCTGTTCAGCAGTCAGAGCAGAGACACTGCTTACCCACTGTGATCTTTTAAACGCCAGTGTGGTGTTCTTCAGGATAGCTGGAGCACTTGCGTCTGAGGAAAAGGCCCCGAGTCTCTGGTGGTCTGTGGAAGCCCGGGGAGGGTTCACAGTGGATTGCAGCAGACCCTGTTCCCCATGGGACTCTGCTGAGATGTGCTTCACCACCAGCTGTTCTCTCTGCCAAGTCTTAGGCTTCTGATGCTTGCTGGGCTTGAGGATCTATTTCAAGCTCCCAGGGCTGGGAAATTCCACAGCTGATTGACAGGCCCAGTTATTCCAGGGGTTGCATTTCTTTTAACTTGTTGGCTTGTTTTTCAACAGAATTTAAAAAGACTGACAAAAGCATATTAGTGAGCCCAGAAGGACCCTCCCGTGTGGCTTTCAATCCTGAACAGAAACCTCGTCATGGGGTGCTGAAGTCACCCACAGTGACCCCAGCAAAAGAGCCCCAAATGAAGAGACCATTTACTCTGTCAGCTAAGAAGAGACCAACTGCTGTGGACTTCTTTTAAACCAACAAATGTGGCCTACTTTTGTACAGGACATTTTGCTAACCTAGAATGTTCTCTGGAGGTATTTTGAACTTCTTTATTTTTTTAAGTTAATACAAATTGTATATACAAAATTCTGATTATGACCTGGGTCATTGCTATTTTGAAACCACTTCAGCTCTGCCTTGAAATACTTGTTTTGTCTATTTACAGAACAGAAACAAAATCCCATCTCTGCTCAGGTTTGGTCTACAAAAAGTATGGTCTCTGCCAATGTCATTCCCAAGAGACTTGTCCATTTAATTAAGGAATGTTCAGGGTTTGATTGTTCCAGTGATTTTTTTTTTTGAGCCAGTGTAAGACAACTTGCACTTCATGCAGTTAAACTGTCTTTCATTGGATAGAGTTTAAATTGGAAAAAGGCGATGCAGATTTTAAGCCTACTTGTGCATGTATTTTGAAATTCTACTCTATCATTTTTCATGGCACCCTGTTAATTCTTCTGGAAATAATGATTAACTCATGTCTCTGTTTAATAACAGCTGGACTTGGGTAGATTTGCAGCTACAGCAAGCGAGCTTTCCGTGGGATAAGAAACCCTTAGCTGTTGCTCAGGTGGTCCCTGGTGCAAATAAACCTTCACAGCTGGTTGCCTGCTGAGCTGGGGACAAGTCACCACGTTATTTTCAGTAACACAAGTGCCAAAGCTGGCTTGAGCCTGTCACACTGTGAGCTGGCTCCTTCTCTTCACTGAACTGAAATTCGTGCTCTTGCACAGGAGAAATCTTTGATATTTCCACATCTTCCCCAAGCCCCCACTGCCGCCTTTCCTGAAGGCCTCCTGGTTTTCTGTTTTAGCAGCTGGTGTCACCATATTGTGCCAGAACTCAGCCTTCATTCAATGCATGAACCTCTGCCTGGACTGAAGTGAGCTAGGTGGGTGTAGTGCATCTTTGGGTGGGACACAAATCTCCCTGACAGCTTTGGTGCCTCTCAGTACAGGGAGAAACTTTACAGCCCAGGCAGCTTGGTTTTGGTTTTGGTGTTGAATCAGATGTCCACTTGGCATTTCTTGGAGTTCAGTTTTTATTTGGATATTTTATTACTACTCTGCATGTTTTGTTTTTATTTTGCTTTTTGGTAAAGATCAAGGTGCAAGACATAATTTATGTATTCTGAAGGGGAATACACAAATGAGGAGGGGGAGAGCAAATTAAAATAGAAACTTTTTTGATACAATTGGAAGATTTGAAATCTTTCTTTGGAAATTTTCCTCATGTGAATGAGACAAAGGCTTTGCAGCAGATCTCTACATTAGAGCTCAGCTTGGGAGCACAGCCTGGTGCCAGAGCAAAGCTGTTCATGAAGCTTCACACCAGTTATTTCTGTGATCCTGTAAGAGAGAGGGTGAACCTGCTTCATTACCTTGTCTTAGGATAACTGGATTACCACTTAAATAAACTGATAAATGTTTATTTAGCTACTTCAGCCAGCAGAATTACATTTTGTGACATATTTGCATACTTCAATGCTGTTTTTTTACCAGACCTTGATGTTGACTGTCCTCTGGCAGATTACTCCTCATAAGCAACTGTATTGAAACTGTTCTTTTGTAGCTCATCTACAATTGCTTCAAAATACTGGGGTCCTTCCAGATTGCTGGTTGGTCTCAGCTACTCAATTATAATCCATCCCAGCTCTCACACTAAGTTTGTGACAGTCCATGGTTTATGGTACTGCCAGAAATTAATTTTGCTCTTGTCTTTTCTCATTTACAGTTCTCATTTTCTCATTTACAGAAGGACTGAATTTCATTTGGTTTTGGTATTGGTCTAAGCTGTATCTATTTCTTAATAAATAAAGAACTCTGGAGAATGCATTGATCAATTAATTATACTTGTTTATGCAAGTATTGTTCATCTATGTTTTAAAAAGCTCATTGTATATTAGCATAATGGATTTTGTTGACAAGATGATGGTAAGTAGGGTGTAACAGCCTGTTCAATATGTTGTACTGTCACTTTGTCCCGTGGGTGAAAAGTCTCCTGTGGAATATGCATAAAACCATTTGTATGTGCATGGTTGTTATTGCCTCAGGTTGGAGATGCCACGTTCCTCCAAGGATGGAGGTGCAAACAGTCACTCGGTGGATCTGGCATGCACAGAAAAATTCAGGATCAAGACACATTGGGGTTTGGTTTGGTTTTAATACATATAACTTATTATGGAAATGTATTGGTTGTCTGGATCTGTTTCTGTTGATTGTAGATCTACTGAAACTGTTGCTTGTCCAAATATTTTTTGCCCACAGTGTTAAATGGAAAGGGCAGAAATGTCAGTCAGGTTTTTATCTAAAATTTTTTGAGATGTGATTGCTTGTTGCGAGGCGTCCATAATCCATCTGTGCCATGGAACTGGTGCAATGTTTTGTAAATATACCTATGAGGTGGGTATTGTCTGGAATTTCATTCAGGACAACTTTACAAACAAAACCCAACCACTGTCAGTGCAGTTTATTCAGCATTGTTGGGTTACAGTTGAATACATTACCCAAATTATTTGGATAGTGACAATTCTGACAAACATCAAAGACAAAAAAAAGATATGTAACGTGATATCCATTGCACAGGCACAATAGTACTGTAAGGAGAGATGTATTGGTAAGAAGAGAGAAAGGAAAACTCATCTGACCTGTTGGATGTCACTTTATAGGTTTTTTCAGTGTTATTCCAGCTCCCCAGCTGCCAGCCATGCTCTGAGTCAAAAGTAACGTGGCCTAACTTTTAAAGGACAGTATTTTTTTAATTAGTCTCTGCATTTTTGTTACAAATCTGATCAACTTTGTATTTTTCAAACTCTAATAATTTATAATCCTTCATAGCTCCAAGAGAACTCAAAAGCACAAAATTAATTCAGCAAGGCAAAAAGTTGAAATTCTATTTCAATTATTGGATATGCAAGATCTCTTACAGTCTGTCAAAGCTGTGTGACTTGGAAAGCATCCAGTGCCCTTTGTCATTACTTACCTGCATCAAGATTTCATTAGGGGCAGGAAAAAAAGTATCATTTATGTTCCTCTGCAAGAGCATTGTTAATACAAACACAGTGTCTAAGCATTACATCATTTAATCTAGTCCAATAAACCATATTTTTTGTGGACATTGAATTTTGGGTAAATCTGTGAATTTTGGAAATTTGGAGAGAGTGATATCTGGGGGGCCACTTGAAAGCACAAAGGAAGTTGTTCTTGCTGGTGTGTACCTGCTATCTGTCTTTTCCTTTTATTTGATAGTATGAAGAGCCCAAACTGATGAAGGCTCAGACACCTTTGGAGTAGGCTTGGGACAGGACAGAGCTGCTCATACACCTTGAACTTCTTACCTTTGTAACTGGGTCAGAGACAGCAGCACCTGAAAGATTTGCAGGAGAAACTAGTAGATCACACACTGTCACTGCTCGGTGATGAAAATTGGTAATTGAAGTGACAATGTGGCAAGAAGTGCACTGGAGAGTGCCAGGATAGGTGAGAGATGGACACTTGGAAAGCTGTTGGCCTGCTTGTTACCAGCAGCACATCTGAAAGGGTTCTGTATACAGAGAAATCCTGCACATGGTTCTGCATTCCCACCTCAGGTAGTGGCAGGCCCTGCACCTGCTCAGGATCAATTAAAATTAACCGAGGTGTCTTGACAGGCACAGAATTTTCAGGAATGCAAAAGTCATTATTCAGACAAAGAAAACTGATCTATCCCTACCAGTGTCACTAGTAAAGTTAAGCCAGTTAAACCAGTTTACTGAACCCCCAGGTAAAACAGGAACAGAGTTCCTTCAGAGAAAAGTGTGAAAGAGGCTGGCCCAGCGCCTGTGCAGCATCCTGAGGGAGTGACACAGGGTGGCTTCAGCATGGATACATTAATAAAAGATGCTGTTTTTCCAACCGTGCTCACCTGTGCCTGGTCTATCCCGGGAGCCAGAAGGGGCCAGGGAAACCAGCAGAGATCTGAAATTCTGAAACTGAAAAAGCTGCAGTCTGTCATTGGGGAAGCCATTCAAGAGCCCCGGGGCCAAGGCAGAGCCCTGAGGGACACCCCTCGTCCCTGGCCTGCAGCTGGACATGGAGCCAGTGCCCACAGCTCGCTGGCTGCGTCCATGTGGCCAGTGGCCCGTGCCCCGAATAGCCCAGCCTCCAGACCCAGGGCTCTGCAGGGTGGGGCTCGGGCTGTGCTGTGGGACCGTGTCCAAAGCTTCACAGGGCTCTGGGCACACCGGGGGCTACAAGTGCCCAAATCCGGGGCTGCTCTGGGCCAGTTCCAGTGGGGTCAGCTGCTGAAGGCGTGCCGGGTCTGGCCCTTTGTGACACAGGCACGTGCTGTCAGAGCCCTCGGTGATGCAGGACATGGTGGTGCCCAGAGGCCCTTGTGACATGGCAGAGCTGTGCTCTGCCAGGGTGGTATCTAAGGGGCACAGAGCCCTGGGGTGCCCTGTCCCAGGAGAGCCGCTCTGTCACAAGGAAGCAGCTCCCCTGAGAGCCTCTGTGGCCGAGAACAAGGCCCCAGGTGATGGCAGGCCCCGGAGGGAGAGGGGAAGGAGGGATCTGGGATGGGGCCGGAGGTGACTCCCTTGGAGCCGGGGCCAAGCTGGTGGCTGTGCCAAGGCTGTCGCCTCCTTCCCCCACAGCCGAGGCACAGAGCCAGGGCCCGGCCCCGCACAGCCCCTGCTGCCCCCCCGGCCCCTGCCCTGGGTGGCTGGAAGCCCTCGGGGAGCAGGGGCAGGGGGCAGTGGGGGGGACAGAGCTGCCAGGGCCACAGACTGGGGAGCAGAGAGAGTGGGAACCCCACATGGGCCAGGAGCTGCTCCAGTGGGGAAATGAGAGAGTCCAAGAGCTGGAGCAGTGGGAATATGAGAGTCACCAGGAGCCTTCCCAGTGGGGAAATGAGAGTGTCCAAGACCTGGAGCAATGGGAAGATGAGAAATACCAAGATCTGTCCCAATGGGAACTGGAGAGAGACCAAGAGCTGTCCCACGGGAGAACTGTGAGATGCCAGGAGCCTTCTCAATGGGGAGATGTGAACATCCAAGAGCTGTACAAATGGGAAGATAACAGAGACCAAGAGCTGTCCCGATCAGATGGTGAGATAGACCTAGAGCTGTACGACTGGGAATCTGGGAGACACCAAGAGTTATTCAGGTGGCTGGATATGGTAATCCAAGAGCTGTCCCAAGAAGAAAATGACAGCAACAAAGTGCTTCCCCAGTGGGAACACTCCATTGACCACGAGCTGTCCGAAGGGGAAGTCAGACAAGACCCAGAGCTGTCCCAAAGGGGACACAAGAGAGAAATAGAGGTGTCGCAGGAGGACTGGGAAGAGATCACCATCCACACCATCTGGGTCAACCCCAAGTACCCACAGCTGCTGCAGGACCCTGACGCTGCTCTCCAGGACTTGTCCAAGGCAGCAGCTTCTCC
>VYXC01008162.1:0-16769 GCA_013397175.1 Platysteira castanea
ATATATATATATATAAGTAAATTTATATATAATATATGTTTTAAAGTAGTCTAATATGCATATAATAGAATATTTTTCTTGGGGGGCTTGGGGTAATCTGAGCAGGTGCTGATTGGGAACAATCTGCCTCACCCCTTTGGACTTACTCTTTATGGCGAGAGAATCTACTGGACAGACTGGCAGGCCAAAAGTATCCAGAGCGCAGATAGGAGGACTGGGCAGTTCCGGGAAACTCTGCAGGACAATCTGGAGAATCTTATGGATATTCATGTTTTCCACCGGCACAGGCCACCAGGTACAGAGCTCACTCCCAAGCCCCACTGAGCTGAGAGCTTCCTCCACCTCTGGCATGTGGCACATCTTTTCTACAAGGAGCTGGCCTGTCAGCCTTCATTGTCTTAAGCGTCTGTGTGGAATATGAGAGCCTGAGAGTTAACTCTCAACTTGGTATTTGAGGGCATTCTAGAATGCATTTCTGTAGCTGTTGTATCCCTTATTTGTGCCATTGCTACTGGCTCATGGATTTCTCATGCTCTTTTCCGTAGTACATACAGCATGTGAAGTTAGCAATGGAGGTTGCAGTCACCTGTGCCTTTTGGCACCTCTTCCAAAAGGTTACAGCTGTACCTGCCCTACGGGGATCAACCTGCAATCTGATGGAAAGACCTGCTCCCCTGGTGAGTCTTCTCTGTAGGATCCTCATTGCAGTTTTGTATCACAGCTACATTTTGCCTCTGCCCTGTTTGAGAACAAATTTCACTTTTATATGCTTACCTGCTTTACCCCTTGAAAAACCCATTTGGTGCCTGTACCTTCAAATTGAGTGGGAATTACTGTGGAGAAACTTACTGATAAATGGATTGATGAAGGAGACATTTTTCTTAAAATTATGTTGGACAAGTAAACCAGATGTCACATTTTTTCCCATACTTCTGCTGTAATATTGAAGTGAATTCTTAAACTACAAGGTGCTATATTCTTCAATAGGTCTGTATACACTCCTCCTGTGGACCCTCTTTTGAGGATGGTGGAAGGCACTTGGCTTCAGGCTATGGTACATCCACTTTTCCTCCTTAGCAGGAAAAATGTGACTCCTAATTTCCATTTCCCAGACATATTAGCAGACATAACTCTTCTATGAGTGTACTGCTTTTCAACTTGGATGTAAAGAAGCATTAAGTGATGCTCAATAAAGCTTTTGTACACAGACTGTCCATAAGCCAAGATCTGCCTGAGACACTTTCCTTTTGCCACTGAAGTGGATGTAACCTCTAGAATGTTTGATAAACTATGCCTACAGTTGACTGAACTTTCTCCTCACTAATATCTGTCTGTTTTCAACTCTGCAGGAATGACCAGCTTTCTGATCTTTGCCAGAAGGACTGATATCCGGATGGTCTCTCTGGATATCCCCTACTTCGCAGATGTTGTTGTCTCAGTCAATGTCACCATGAAGAACACCATTGCAATTGGAGTGGATCCTCGTGAAGGTCTGAACTTCTTAGTCTATCTGATTGTATTTGAAAGGCAACAAGTACCTTCATATCTAAATGTCTGAGTAAAGACCCAGGCACAGATCTTACTGTAGGCTGTGGATTTGGGTAGGTTTTTTTTCTTTCCTTTTAAGTGCTGCAAATAATTCGTTTCCACTGAGGAAAGGAACATCCCTATAGGAAAGCAGAGGACCCAAACTATGTGGAAAAAAAACTGCCTGCAATATTGAGTGGGGTTCCTGTGCATTTTAGATTTAAGAAAGTTCCTCCAGCTGAGGCCTTTTATGACAGTAGAGCTGAGACGCTGGTTGTTCCTGTATAGTAAACATCTGATGCTGTGTTGGATGTCAACACTGCTGCACTGTAAGGTGGATGGTCTCATTTTGAGAAATCAGATGTGGAGCTCTACTAGTAGCTGATGGTATTAGGTGCTCTTTATCCCTATGTGAAGGTCAGACCTTGTGTAAAGGTCCTACATATTTTGGGAAGAATTGGAACAAGAAAATTTGCACTGTTTTATCACTCTAGCTTAATAATCTTGTGCTATTATTATTCCTGTACAATCAGATCCATTTTGAAAGGTGTAGCAGGTACTCAGAGACCTGGATCTGTTTTTTTAAGGATTTTGCTGTTTGGTTGTTGGGGTTTGGTTTGGTTTTGTTCTGGGCTTTTTCAAGTTTCTCTTTCTTCTTCATCCCAGGAAAGGTTTACTGGTCAGACAGCACATTAAGGAAAATCAGTCGGGCTGCCCTTGATGGCTCACAATTTGAGGACATCATCACCACAGGTGAGGGAGATTTTGGTCTGAGAGCCTCTTGCTTCTATGCAGTATGAAAAGAGAGATTCTTACACCCTGGTAGAATACGTTTTTGGTGGAAAGGCAAGCAAAGCCTAAAGCAGTTCCCTACGAGATGGACAAGAGAAATACTAGAAGTTCCTGACTAAATTGGGAGAATAAGCAGTGACCAAAATGTTTTTCTGTTTTCTCAGGCCTGTTGACTACAGATGGGCTGGCTGTGGATGCTATTGGCAGGAAGATATATTGGACAGATACAGGAACAAATCGGATTGAAGTGGGCAACCTTGACGGCTCCATGAGGAAAGTCTTGGTCTGGCAGAACCTGGACAGCCCTCGGGCAATAGCTTTATACCATGAAATGGGGTTAGTGTTGTCAAGAGATTGTCTAGCAGTTACACAGGACTTCTGATATCCTTTTCCATAATACTTGCTGACTTTTCCCCAGGTATATGTACTGGACAGACTGGGGTGAGAATGCCAAGCTGGAACGCTCTGGGATGGATGGCTCTGGACGTGTGGTGTTGATCAGCAGCAACTTGGGCTGGCCTAATGGACTGGCGGTGGATAAGGCTGGGTCCCAGCTGCTCTGGGCTGATGCACACACTGAGGTCTGATTCTGTTCTTCAATGTTGTTTGTCGCTGGGTCTTTGGTAGCCTGGAGGCTGCTTTGAAGCTCTTGAGCAAGTTGTCAAAGAGCAAGGGGAATGTAAGCTTTTCTGAGAGTATGGGCTATGGAGGGAGGGTGAACCTGAATAACATCACTCACTGAGACTGTTTCCCACTTGCTACAGTAAGTGCTAGCAAGGGAGGTGTTTTGAGTATGGGGTGGTGTTCTTCTTCCTTTAGCGGATCGAGGCTGCGGATCTCAATGGCGCGAACCGCCGCACCCTGCTGTCTCCAGTGCAACATCCCTATGGCCTCACTTTGCTGGACTCTTACATCTACTGGACTGACTGGCAAACTCGCAGCATTCACAGGGCTGACAAGGACACTGGTGCCAATGTCATCTTGGTGAGGGCAAACCTGCCTGGCCTCATGGACATTCAAGCTGTTGATAGGGCGCGGCCCCTGGGTAAGTTGCTCCCCAGTTGGTGGGTGTCGGCAGGTGTCGGTGGTGGCAAGGGGAGTCCTTCTGAACTCTAAATTGGAAAGAGTCCTTTGGTGTAAAGCAGGAGTGATAGTGACTTCTCAAAAATCAGCTTTTCTTTTCTTCTGATCCCTTCTTTTAAGGCATCACTTCTTCCCTCTTGAACTATTTTTGCACTCCTCCCTGTTTACCCAGCTCTGTAGGTCTAGTGTTGATTACTGCATGCATTTTGACCCCTTTGTCCCATTTCCTTCACTGGATTGCACTGACAACCTCATTCTCGCACAGCAGAGCCACTTTCTTAGGAGAACTGAACAAGTCACGCCTTATTAGGCTTCACCAGAGTGTACCGCCATTGGACAATTTCCCTTTTTTAACTCGAAACGACTCTAATTCTTCTTAAACCAGTTGCTGAAATCTTATTTCAAGTTCTAGTACTATTTCCCAATCATTGCAGGCTTCATCTTCTTGTCTGCCTCTTTCCTCTGCAAAATCTCTGCTGCTTTAGTTGCTCTTAATATATCATGCTGTCCAGCTGTTCTGTGCCAGAGTCAATTCTTTGTTACTCTTTGGGAATCCCCCATAACACCCCATCTTGCCTCCTTACTTTTCAGTGGAAGTCATTGCTTTGTGATGTAGCTTTATTTTGGTAGAATTTCTCCAATACATACTTCTACAGAAAACTGTGTTGCTTTTCCTGTGGCTACTAACAGCAGAACATCACTCTTGACTGTGTAACTTGGCAATATAACTTAAAGCTGACCAAAAGTCTAGCCATCATATCCACGTTGTCTTCTTCCTACTCCCTGCACCTGTCTTCTGGGCTTATTCCCTCGTAGTAAATGTATGCTGGGTTCTTTACAATTAAAAAAAAAATTTATATGACCCTAATATGTCAGGCGCTTCCAGCAGGCTTCTCTGATGCATTTGTTTACTTGCCACTGTGTGCAGCTAAGTTGAAACAGAAGCTTCTTTGTCAGCCTGGCCTCTGGTGCATTGTCACACTACTTCCCCACAGGGTTGGCTCTTTCTGTCAGCATTACCATTTGCAGCAGTAATGAAGTTAAACTGCAGTTGCATAAATCTGTGAACATTTGGCCGTTCCTTTTTCCATGGGAAAACTGCGATTAGCAAGGAATGTAGTTTTAAGATTTTTCTTCTAATGATCCCTCTTCTTCTGGACCCTCCTTGCCAATCACGCCCATACCTACCATGAATCTTAGAGAGGAGGGAGAGTGTCTCTGTACAAAGGGCTGTACATTCCAAGCAAGGCTGGGACAGTAAGGATGAGCTCAGCTGCTGGCAAGTTGTGCATGTATGTAGCCTTTAAAATAAAACTTTGGTCTGTGGCATCCTAAAACTATGCTTTCCCTGTTTCTAAAGGCTTCAATAAATGTGGAGTTCGTAATGGTGGCTGCTCCCACCTTTGCTTACCTCATCCCACTGGTTTCTCCTGTGCCTGCCCCACTGGCATCCAGCTGAAGAGAGATGAGCAGACATGTGACTCTTCTCCAGAGACCTACCTACTTTTTTCTAGCCGTGCTTCCATCCGTCGTATCTCGCTGGACACCAGTGACCACACAGATGTGCACATACCTGTCCCCGAGCTGAACAATGTCATTTCTCTGGACTATGATAGTGTGGACGGCAAGATTTACTACACAGATGTATTTCTTGATGTTATCAGGTATGTGCCAGTTAACTGCTTGCCCGGTGCCCAGGTCACCCAGTGACTTGTGCTGAGTGTGCCAGTAAAATGGAGAGACTGAGCACTACACCACTACTTAGACCTTGTCTTTGGTACACAGCATCATGTGTATCACTGAACTCATGGTGAAGGTGTGTTTAACCTGCTGGAGACAGGGGAAAAAAGTATTAAGGAGGTAATAGTATGCAGTGGCCTTGTGATTGATAGAGATCCAGGCTTTCCAGGAGCTACCTGTTCTTCACTGCCGTTTGTCATTGATTTCTATCCAGGCGGGCTGATCTGAATGGCAGCAACATGGAAACTGTTATTGGTCAGGGTTTGAAGACTACAGATGGCCTGGCAGTGGACTGGGTTGCCAGGAACCTCTACTGGACAGACACAGGACGCAATACCATCGAAGTGGCTAGACTGGATGGAAGCTCCAGGAAAGTGCTGATCAATAACAGCCTGGATGAGCCCCGAGCCATTGCTGTCTTTCCCAAGAAGGGGTAGGTATTGGGTTATTGGTGGGGCAGGGAGAAGGGCTGCACAGAGGCAGGTTGGAAGAGGAGGTTGTGGGAGGAAGAAGACACGTGCCATGTGCATCTGCAGGTACCAGCAAGGGGTTGACTCTGAGTGACTTGCAGTAGTCAGGCAGACAGTGAATTTGAAGGTTGTGCAGAAAGCAGTGAGAAGCAGGCTACAGACAATATTATCTTTTTTGAACCTGAAGAATCCGGCAGTTTCATTCATAACTAAAACTTTCCTTAGGCCAAATGAAATGGTCTTTTCTTCTTACATTTGCCTTTTATCTCTTCAGGTATCTCTTCTGGACAGATTGGGGTCACATTGCTAAAATTGAACGGGCAAACTTGGATGGCTCTGAACGTAAAATCCTGATTAACACTGACCTAGGATGGCCCAATGGATTGACTTTGGATTATGACACCAGGAGGTCAGTGAAAGATTTTCCTATACTTGCACAGGGTTAAGGGATGTAATGAATTTTTTAGCCCTCTTAACTTCATTTATTGGAGTAATGCTGTGGGTTTGGGTTTGGGGTGTTTGGGGGGTTTTTTCTTTAGATTTTTTTTCCTGATCCATCTTAGGATTCCATGATCTTGGCCAGTAAGTGACTAGAAAGTAAAGAGGGGTTGTATAGATGAAAGTTCACTGCTTTCCCTGTGCCTTCAGGATATACTGGGTGGATGCGCACCTTGATCGCATAGAGAGTTGTGACCTCAATGGGAAGCTACGGCAAGTGTTGGTCAGCCAGGTGTCACATCCCTTTGCTCTGACACAGGTGAGAAGATTTTCCTGCTGCCACCATTCTCCCTGGTGTGTTGATGAGTTTGTACAGTGGAGTTTGGGAACAGGGACGTGTTACAGTCTGGGGAAACCAAGATGGCTGAGGGGATTGTACTTAAATCTTCTCTGGACCTAACAAAGGAAGTTTGTCTAAACTGTGGGGTGTAGACAGTCATCATCTTTACAATAAGAGGGTAAGGGTTTGAAAAGGCCTTTGTTTTGGGCCTTCTGCCACAGGGATATGTTTTTTATGGGTATCCTGTGTCTACGTGACTAAACAAGCTAATAATAGCTGTGATTTTTCTTTGCTGTGTCCCTGAGCAGCAGGACAGATGGATATACTGGACTGACTGGCAAACGAAATCGATCCAGAGAGTGGACAAATACTCTGGGCGGAACAAAGAGACAGTCCTAGCCAATGTTGAGGGATTGATGGATATCATTGTGGTTTCTCCTCAGAGACAGACAGGTAAATAGAAGGACCTGGTTCAGGCAAATTCTAATTGTAGACCAAAGGAACTCTAGAACCATCGCACTATTGTGGATGTCAAATAAGGATGACATCCTTTTTTATGCTCAAACTATTCACACATCTTCCCTTAGCACATTCCTTGTCTGCCTGTGACTTTTCAGTCAGGTACATCTTAATGGTGTTCTGTCAGAGCTTTGATTAGCAAACGTCACTTTCTTGTTGTTCACCTGACATTGTGTTAAAACAGAAGAATGTGAGCTTTTAAATTTTTTTTTATCTGTGCAACTGTGTTGTCTGTGCTTCCATCTAAAGATTTCCAGTGCCTTTCTTTCAAGACTGCCCTAATCCAATTCAGCGTCTGGCTACTGTCATCACTTTCTTAGCAATCAGATGAAGGGCGTATGCCAAAAACACAGTAACTTGATGGATTTCTAAGAAGTGTTTCTGGCTGAGCAGGAAAGAAGGTTGTTGCTCTGAGGCTCCATTTTGTTCAGATGTAACGTATTTAGAAAATTGTTTGTTCCTTCCAGGTAGTAATGCTTGTGGAGTGAACAATGGAGGCTGCACTCACCTCTGCTTTGCCAGGGCTTCTGACTTTGTCTGCGCGTGTCCGGATGAACCAGATGGGCGGCCCTGTTCTACGAGTGAGTTTACTGAGTGTCACTTGGGCAGTAGCTTCCGTAAGTGAGCCACTGCTACAGCTTATGCAGTGGCAACCAGAGCAGCTGAGCTCTCTGGTGTATACACCTTATGCAGAGTCATATATTGGAAGTAAGACTAGTAGTTGTGAGCAATAGAGCCTTCTTCTATCCTTTCTGCTGACAGACTGGGTTTGAGATGGGAAGGCTGCTCATATAAGCTATAGAGAGTTTTGGAAGTGGCCTACAAGACTTGTCCAGCTGTCTCACAGAGTTGGAGTCCTGTTTATTTTTTTCTGTTGTTCTAGTTCCTGGTGTGGTGCCCCCTCGTCCGGAACCAACCAGTGTAAGTGAGAGAAGTCAAACACTGCCTGGCAGACTGGGTACCTCAACAACCAAACCTCTCACATCCCTGGAAACAGTGGAAGGAAAGTAAGTGTTCTTATTCTCTTGGAATTGGGGTGTGAAAGTCACAGCTTTCGCAAGGTGCCACATGCAAGCCCCCTCTGGTTGCTGTCATCCAAATATACCTATCCCTAGCTAAAAGCGGATATTCCAGCTCCAGATTTCACATCCTTAATGGATTAAACTATTATGACAAAGATGCAGAACATTGTTGAGATGGCAAGAAAGAGCTGCAGATTCTTTCTATCTGTTTTGTTGAAATGTGTGTGTAGGCTGACTGTGCTGAAGTGTTAAAATCCTCCTTTAGCACTTTTGTCATTCATTTGATTGATTTTTGAATCTCCAAATTTTGAGAACTCATTTCTGAGAGGAGGACAGAGGAGTCTGTTGCTTCAATTCACTGAAACACCTCACACTAGACCCACACAGCTGAGGAAGTGGTTCTGCCCTGGGAAGGGGATAGCTTGCTTAGGGCAGAGCAGAACCTTTTCAGTTCTAACATTTAAGTTACAATGCAGGTAGTTAAGAGACTCTTTTCTGCTAATTCCCTACAACTTGCTATTTATACAGCTCAGCAAAAGAGTGGTTCTCTAGTACATGGCTAGAGGGCCTATTTACAGGGCAAAACTTGCACTTTGTTGAGTACGATTTATTGGACAGAAAGGTCTTTGTGCTGACTCTGAGACATTTTGATTTTTGTTTCTGCACTGATGCTGAAATTTGTTTCCTGATTTATATATATGTGTACACCTGTGTACCTGAGAGGTGGATCTAGAATGACTCAGATATAAAGGTACTGCAGACTGACAATTGATATATACATGCACACCCCCTATATATATGTATGTATATGGTTGTCTCTTCTCTGGATAGAGAATGCTGAAAAAGAGAAAGGAAGACTTGTGTTTTTTAACTGGAAAGGGAAGGGATATCAGTGCTAGCCCATTCCATCCTGGTTTTTGATACCTTTGATACTGTTGATTCTACTTTCAGTAAATAACTCTCCTTCTCTCATTCAGCTGTTCTGACAAAGATGCTAGGCAAGGCTTGTGTACTCGTGCCAATGAGGCAGTGTTGGCCACTATGGGTGAGTTCCTTTTCTTTAACTCTGCTCTACCAGGATTGTTCCTCCAGATGTCCCCAGGGCATTCCAGTCCATAGTGTCTGAAACTCAAATTTTTGAAACTCAGACTTGAATTATTCGAATGCCCTCTGAGCAGAGCAAAGTGCCTCTAAGGATGAACATCAGTAATAGATAATCATTAACCTGGAGGGGGACTTTTCCAAATGACTCTTTGGTCTGAAGAATACTTCTGTTTTCTTTCATCCTATACCTCATTCATTGGGCTCTTCCTATTAATAATACTCTTTTTCACTGTCCCCTTTGTGTTTAGTTAAAGATGTTTGACTGGGGTAATTGCTTCCCACTGCAGGAGTAACCTGTCAGCAAGGGGGTCTAACTCACCCATTACAACCCCATTACAAAGATCTTGACATTCCTTGGTTTGCTGGGGCCTGGATGGGAGGAAAGTGTGCCAGATGTTTGTTTTTATATGAAGCCAAACAAAACCCTCTGCTAAACCTTGATGTGCTGACATTTTAGTTTACATACTTCTGTAAGGGTAAAGCCCCAGCATTAGGCACTACACCAAGGTCAGTATTATCCACTGAAATGTAAAATGAGTGCATAAATTACCTTTGGTGTTCACTTTCAGGAGAAGGACTGCATGTCAGCTACATTATTGGAGGCCTTCTCAGCATCTTGTTTATTTTGCTGCTAATTGCTGCTTTGATTATATATAGGTAAGTGATCTTTTTTTCTTCTCCTGGCCAACTGTAAACTCTAGGGTTGTAGAAGAAAGTTCCTGAAAGCACTAAATCTTTCTTTATTGTCATTTACAGTCCTTTTTTTTTTTTTTCCCCATTGAAAGGAGTGCTTGATGGTTTTATTTGCAAGGTTTGAGTCTCCTGTGCCTCTGAAGTGTTGGTCATGCAGTTCTACTGTCTGAAACGTTACAGGCTAAATTTTCTGCAGAGAGCTTAGGAGTTATGGACAGGGATGTGAGATAATTCACATGTGCTTTCTGACAGAGAACTTTACTGCCAGCATAGCTTTTGTGGTTACATGGCAGTGCCTTGCTGTACTGCTAGCTAGTAAATGGACTAGTAGCTGAAGAGCCAGGTGAAGCCAGCATTCTCTCTTTGAGGGACAGTGGAGATTGCTGGAGCCTTCCACTTGCTGAGCGCACAGGAACTTTGGATCCTGGCAGTAGGTTCCTGTGTCTTTTCTGACAGCTCTCTCCCTCTAGGCATAATAAGTCCAAGTTTACGGACCCTGGCTTGGGGAACCTAACCTACAGTAATCCTTCATATCGGACATCTACCCAGGAGGTGAAGATTGAATCGATTCCCAAACCAACCATGTACAACCAGCTGTGCTACAAGAAAGAGGTAAGAGCTGCTACTAACGACATGGGAGCCCAGCTCAAGCTGCTGTTGAGTATTACAGGCTTCACTAAGTAGAAGGATTGCAACTTGTGAGCATTTACGTCTAGGACATAGGAGGACAGCTTCAGCGAATTGTTCAGACTGCTATGGAGATCAACCAGCAGCACTTCTTCCCCAGTGGGCTGTAGTGAATTTGACCTGTCTTTAGTTCTCTGCATCTTACCCACTCCCACAGTGTCTCGTATTTCATTTGCATTGGGTGCTGGCCCTCAAAAGGTACATGAGTCAATTGGAATTGTCTTCCTTGGGTACAGGTCCCAATTAGTGACTGTTGCACCAAGGTTGCTTTGGACAGTCACCAAGGGAACCAGGCAGGGGTTTCGTAAGAAGAATGTGGCTCCTGGCTGTGCACTGCCTGGAAGGGGTGGGATAGGGGGAAAAAAATAGAGCCCTTATTAAATAGAGCATTTTAAAGGCCCTTCAGAGGTCTGTACTTTGTGCCTCAGGATGGAGACAGTTTAATATAATATCTTGCAGCACTTGGTTTTTCCTCTCTTTTCTCCTCAGAAGCTCTCTTATCACTCAGATAGCTTCTCATCTTCCCTCTTCTGATTTCAGTCCACATCCTCACGTCAGGTATCACTACTGTGTGTGTTTGATCCTGCCCCTCTCACTCAAGCTCTGTTGTGTGGCTCAAGCACTGTCCGTACTAATTGCTCTTTCTTGGTTTCCCCCCCGCCCGGCTTTTATGTCCTTCAGTTAGCTCTACTGTCTGCCAGGAAATGTCTGGCAAATCATGTCAGGAAATCTATGGCAGATTCTTTGTTTTGGGCTTTGGCTACTCATACCCAGTGAGATTTGGAAAAGGTAATTTCTGTTAGGACAATTTATGATTATCTGTTAGATCACTTAGTTCCTCTAGTAGGGATCACCGATTTATACAGGGGAGAGTTTTCCCTTACTGTTTTTCAAAGGTACTATCCAATAGATTTCCCAAACTTTCAAGCCATTTTAGCCTTATCTATTAAGGATAAGCCAGGGTTATTTATCTGGGAATCTAAATCCTTTCCACTTTTCTCTTAATTCCAATGCTCCTTGATATACACAGATGTATATTTCCCCACCCCCTCCGCTTTTTTCTCAGGGATAGATCAGATGCTCCTTATTTGTCAGTGAGCCAAGTTAGACAGATTTCACTACTTTAATCTCAGTGTGGTCCCTTTAGCCTCTGATAATTTTCGTTGTTTCCCTATAATCTCCTTCCCTTGTGTCACTGGGAGACTTGGACTCAACAGTGGTATTCCAGCTGTGCTTTGCTGAGAGGTGAATCTAGAATGACTGAGATGTAAAGATATTGCAAACCTCGAATTGATTCCCTGCCTACTTTTACCATGAGGTTTTCTGTCTGTTTCTGCTTCCCATTTTGTTTGGTGGGGTTTTTTTTTCTTCCTTTCTATGCTCAGTGTTTTTACTCTCTTCTGTCAGGGAATATCTATAGTTGAATGAGACGAGCACCCTCATCCTCATTCCCCTTCCATGACTGAAGACTCATGGAGTTTGGAATGAAAGCTCTTGCAGGGAGGACTCGTCTGGGGGTGGTTAAAGAACTAAAGGAAACTTAAAACGGGTTGTGCCATTGTGGCAGTTAAAGCCAGTGGCTGTTTACATGGAGGTCCAGCTTCTTGTCTGCTTCACTGTCGTCATTCCAGCTCTGCACTGCTCTTTGCCATATTTTTCCATAGATGTATTTTTTTCATTAATCTGTCTTCTCCCTAGACTGGTCCTGACCACAGCTACACTAAGGAGAAGATCAAGATTGTGGAGGGAATATGCCTTTTATCCAGTGATGATTCCGAATGGGATGACCTTAAGCAGATTCGGAGCTCCCGTGGAGGGATCCTCCGGGACCACGTCTGCATGAAGACGGATACAGTCTCTATCCAGGCCAGTTCTGGTTCACTGGATGACACTGAAACTGAGCAGCTGCTACAGGAAGAACAGTCTGAATGCAGCAGTGTTAACACAGCAGCAGCCACTCCTGAGCGGCGTGGCTCGCTCCCAGACACAGGCTGGAAACACCAACGCAAGCCCTCCACAGAGAGCGAGGTCTAAAGTACATGTGACTTTGGAAACAGTCATACCCTCCCTACCCTCTGCTCTGCACAAAAAAGACAGGACTCTGCCTGCCTGGCAAGGAAGGGCGCAGAGACCAGCCTCTCTTGCAAGGGGCCCAAGACTGGGACTGCCTTTCAGCAAGGAGCTTGGGCAGCTGTTCTGTTGTGGTTGGAGAAGGAGGATGGGTGGGTTGGTTGGAACCCAGAGACCCTTTTGACTCATTTTCACTGTCTGTGGTTTATTTATATGTTCTCTTTTCCTGGAAGCTGCCACGTTAACTTTTGCAGTGACTTGTCTGGCCTGAATTTGGTTCAGAGTCTCTGTTCCCTGGCAACCTGCAAGTCCTGTGCCATCCAGCTCACGGTCACTGCCCATGAAGAGAGCAGAGCTGCCTCATTGCTGGCTCCTGGTCACAGAAGTACCCCATGTCATTCCAGGACTAGCAGCACTCTGAGGCTTTGTGTTGAGGGGTCTCTGACTTGAGAGAGGTCTTGGTAGAGATGGGATATACTCTGGGGCTCAAGAAGACACTGACACAGCATCAGGTCACCTTGCAAAGGCATAAAGAGGGTAACCACAGTTGCCAAGACTCATTTCATGACAGCATCACTGCTTACTTTCATATCTGCAACTAAAAACTTTAAGGAATGCTCAGATTGGAGCACTGTGTCTGTTGCTGGCAGTGGACACTGCTCCTGTTCTCCCCTTTCCTGTTAAAACATGTTTCTACTCTGGAAAAACAAGAGTCAACCAATGGCCCTTTCAGAACCGTTCCCTGTGGGTACTGGAGTCTGAGTGCTGAACTTGAGACAAGAGATGGGTGTTTTACTCAGCTCTACAGAGCTAATGGGAGGAAATGGATCTCAGCAAGACCTAAATTTTACTGATCTTTGCATAACTGATATATATAAAAAAGAAAATTTGCTAGGTCCCCACTGGTCCCAATTCTGCAAGGTCCCAATTACTTTGGCCTTTAGGACCTTTGATTACCATAATAAGGGAAAAGAGAGAATTCCTAGGTCGAGTCTTTCCCTGGGGGATGCTCAGTGCTGACAGTTAGGAACTGCTTTATTACTAGGCTGAGCCATTTGACCTAGAATGGGAGACAATAATCAGGGAGCTGCAAGGGCCATTTTAAGATCAGATAGAATTGCACTTTAAGTTCTTCTGTTACCACTAAATAGCTCTCCTTGCCAAGTAATTTTTCCCATCAGCTGCATGAGCTTCAGTTGTTCTCAGGCCTCCAAGGCTCTTACCCTTTAGGGAATGTCATCCTACCCTTGCAGCCAAAACCCAGCAGCATTTGGAGCTGGGTCTTGCATGCTCCCAAGGACTATTGCCACCTTTTCACATTCTCTTGTCATCTGTTTGTTCAAAAAGATAAAAGAGAAAATATTGCTTGACACTTCTTCAAAAACAAAATTTATATTAACCCCTCAAGTCACATGGTAAAATATTAAGCATTAAGCCAGATACTTGGAAGCAGAACTTCCCAGTGAAGAATTTCTCACTGCAAACTTTGTAACCTCTTTATCGCCTGGAAAGAGGTCAAGTACATTCCCACCCATGGTGTAAAGAGAGCAAAACATACATCAAAGGTATGGTTCAGAGGTAGGGGGAGGGTACATCTCCCATGCAATATTTTTTTCAGATGGTAAAAAGAAAGGAGAATTGTCCTACTCTACTCGAACCTTGTTTATATACTAACAGGCCTGCTACTCCTGAAAAACACAACAGTTGCCAGTGGTTTGGCTGTACTTTTCACAGCAGAGGTAGCTTTGTAGATAGGGGAAGGTTGCAGCTTCGACCTGGCTAGGTGGCTTGAAACTTTGTCCATAACTGCACCAGTGGGCTGACGGGTGTATATTCCTGTGGAAAACGAACTGGAGCTAAGGCTTGGAAATTTCTCTGTTAATGTGGGACTCTTCCCTACACCCAGAGGGATTTATTTTTATTTTTTTTAATTAGATTTTTATTTAATTATTTATTTGATTGACTCCAGTCTGGGAAGCATTGATTTGGTTGGGCAGAGGCACTTTTGGATTGAGGTGTGGACTCGACTGGGAACTGAGAAGGGAGTGCATATCACTGACATGGACCCTGCCCATCTAAGCCACTTCACACAGGACAACACCAGAGGGCTCAAGCATAGGGAGAAGAATCAGTTTGAGCAGAAACCACGTGTAGGGGCAGGGGCATTAGGGCTGGGAGTGGGGAGACTGGGGAGGAAGGCTCTGACTTGTAGGAGAGCAGGGTTTCTTTGGGTTTTGGAATGGGTTGAGGTTTTTTTTTCCCAATAGTTTATGTGACCGTGCACCAAAATCCTGAGGTGGGACAGGGGTGAAGGGAAACATCTGCCCAGACCTGTCACTTAAGATTAAGTCAGCCTGTCAGAGTAATTGCTGTCCAAGTCACAAGTGTGGAAGGGAAAGGAAAAACACAGTCAGTCCTTCAACAACTCATGGTGCTTGTGATCTCCACCTTGATCAATATTCTCTGCTGCTTCTTAGGAGAGACCCTGCGCACTCCAGCCTAACAAACATTTGTAACTGCTCTCTGCTCCCTTCCTCAAATAATTATGATGAAAAGGAGCAATAAAATGTCACAGCCTCCTCTACCAGTGAGGTGGGCAGAAATTTGTGTCTTTTTCCTAGAGACAGCCCCAGTGAGATGCTGCCTTGGGGATGCATCATGGTTCCCCATTCTGGGGAAAAGAAGACCCTTGTTGCACTTAGGATGTTAAGAATGTAGAAAGGCTACTGGAGGATGATCTCTTGAGCACTGATTTACTATGTAAAAAGCAAACCTCTCTCCTGTCTGTCCAGAGCTAACGTCAGTGATTTCCGTGTGTTCCTGTGTAATGGTTTTAACGTTACTCACTGGAGACATTGGATTTTCTGGAGTTATTTAACCACTGTGTTCAGTATTTTAGGGGTTGATGATAATTTAATATAAATTTAGCTTTTCTTAACCACTCTGCCTGGCTTTTGGTTGTGAATCATGCATGTTATTTGGACTCTCCTTTGAATGAGGAACTCCCAAACCTGTTCAGATGGAACCTCAACTTTGCTTCATTTGAGAGGAGCAAGAAGGTAGGAACAGATTCAGGTTCTTAGGAACCTGATTGTAGTACATGCTCTACCCCTATAACTTTTAATCAAGGGCCCAATATATACACTCACTTTTGCAGAGTCCTTCACACACGTAATACCTCTCACTCTGCCCCACCTTGCCTTTTTCCCCCCCTCTTTAACATGGCAACAGCAGAAGGGGATGTTCTTTTTGGCATGTATTAGGAGTGTAGAGATCTCAAGCCTCTGCCTAGTGGAAAATAAAGCTCTGAAGAAGAGTTGTTTTTTCTTTCTTTAGAGGGTTTTGTTTAGGCTTCTGTTGCCTTTTTTTATAACCAAGAGTTTAAATAGTGCAAAAGCTTCAGTAATGAATGAAGCATCCATTAATAAATGACACTGCAGTACTAGAGCCAACCTTGTAACACATTCTGTCCCCTTCTGATGAAAGAATTACCTAAGACATTTAAAACAACTGTATTCGTACTCATGTCACAATTAAAGCACAGAGCAAAAGCCCTTTCTGTCAGGTCATGGAAAAAATTGCTTCACTTTCAAAAACCTGATGGTGCTTATATTGCACGGTGGGGAGAGGGCAGTGTAAGATTAATTGCAGTTGCATGCATGGCACTCAGCTGTCCCTTGTCTTCTATTCTGCTTACCCATAAAAAGTTTTCCATCAATTTCTTAAGCTGAAGTGAAGAAACAAAGGAGGGAAAACACACTGTGCTTCAAAAACAGTTCACAGACTAGGCCAGGGTGGAAAGGACACAGTGGGTCATCTGAGCCAACCTCCCTGATCAAGCAGGGTCACCCCAGTGCACATGGCACAGGATTGTGTCCAGACGGATCCTGTGATCTCCAGTGGGGGAGGCTCCACCACCTCTCTGGGCCATCTTCCAACACACGGTCACCCACATAGTGGAACTGCCTGCGCATCAGTTTCTGCCCATTGCCTCTAGTCCTATTGCTTGGCACCGCCAAGCAGAGCCTGGTTCTACCTTCTGACACTCTCCCTTCAGATACTCATAGACATTGATGAGGTCCCCTATCAGTCGTTTCTTCAGTTGCTGCTTTGCAAACTCACTGACCATAGGAAAGAGAAGGCCCATTCCTCTGCAACAGGATCTTCTCCAAAGCCGAATCAATCAGCTCCGAGATGCTTTAGCCCTTTCCCAAAGGGGTCCTGCGGCCTGACGCGCCTGCCTCAGGCCCAGCTCGTCTCGCCAGGCGCTGCTCCGGCCGCAGC
>VYXC01008162.1:20404-30613 GCA_013397175.1 Platysteira castanea
GGCGGGGGCGGCGGGCAGAGACAATGCCGGGCGGGCGGGCGGGCGGCCTGCTCGCCGTGCCGTGCCCGGCCGCGGCCTGCGGCCAGACGCCCGCGGAACGGGAAACATCGCCGGGCTGCGGGGACGCAGCTGGGGCTGCGGGCAGAAGTGGAGGTGGTGCTGTTCTGGAAGGTGCTGGGGATGGCGGGGGCGCCGCTAGTTGCAGAGGGAAGCCGTGCTGGAGGGAGCTTCCCTTGGAGAAGGAGGGAGCTAGTGATATCTCCGCGGGAGCTTTCCTTCATCAGCAGTTCAGGCCGTCCTTTTAAAGAACATCACATGAGCCTTTTCATGCCTGAGCTTTGTAAAACCTCTTGAGGAATGGGGGACTTTGCAGGTTATAGGCACAGTCCCACTGACATCTTTAACTCCAACTGTCCACCCTTAGAATTATGTCAGTGCATGCCTGTGCACTTGCCCGTGGGTTGCCCTTTTCCCTTTTGCCCTTCTCAACTCCGAAAGACTGGCTTCACTCCAAGCTTACCCATGCAGGTACAAATTGCTTTTGGTCTTAGCTGTAACAGAAAGTCAGTTTATTTTGCATTGTCTCTCACTTTTAGATGAGTGTAAAAGAAAAGCCCTGGTTACTTTCAGAGGCCATATATTAATATCTATTTTTTCCAGAGAAATTAAGTATTTATATATCTTAACAATAACTAGTCATTTATGCTATTAAAATTTCACTGAGGTGAGTTGGGACATACAAGTTAGAGCAGGCAAGAGAGAATTTGATGGTGTTTGTTCTCAAATGCCATTTCATTGGTGCTGAAGCAGTAGCTTCTCTTTAGCATGCATTTCTCCTTTTTCTTTTCATTATTACGAGGTCTTGCTATATTTTCATCAAGAGTCCGTGTATCTTGCAACTTATAATTCATCTATCAGTTGAAAATGCCAGCATTTAAAATTCTGTAAAATGTTTTTGCCTACTGTGTTATGATTACTTGAGTCTTCAACCTTTTTTCTGAGCTACTTTATGTTGTGTCTAATGGGAAGGTTTGGCTGGCAAATACAAAAAAAACCTGTGTTGGGCTAAACTTCTAAGAAAGTGAAACTTCATTTCAGCACCAAAGAGCAAATGTGACCCAAAACTGCCATTAAACAAACAAACAAACAAAAATTCATCCTGCTAGGAAAACTGTGGCTGCACTAACAGAGATGTGTCTGTCAAGAAGTACAATTTTATCTGAAATGTGACATCTAACTATATACACTCCAAATTTGTGCCCTACTGTATAGGAACATTTCAGACAGATTTTTCCTTTAAAAAAGACCTGTCTTGATTTCTCAGAACTTAGTCTTGAGTAATGTTTTTGAGAATCTTTTTAAATATGAAAATATTTGATGATGTTCTTGTGCCACAGTAATATTCAATAGGTAAAAGTGAGTAGGAAGAAGTAGACAATCAGTATCAATAAACAGCTGGTTTTGTTTAGCATAAAATGGCTTCCTAGTTTGCCATTGTGCATCTTCTGTACAAAATGGTCTGGAAGCTGACGCTTCACAATAAAATATAATGATAGGTGATGAATGTATGCTTTAAAAGAAATCACATTTCAGAATGTTAATGATGGAAAGACTTTTCCTTAGCGGTACCCCATACTATAACCTATAATGTTAATGCAGTTCAGCTCTCAAAATTGTAGCAGGAAAAGCATTTATTTAGAAGTTGATTAGGAACTGTTCAGAGTAGTGCATGGTTAATCCAAACTTTGATGTTTTGATACTTTGCCACTATCTTTTAATGTGTTGATAAATTTGTTTCCCAAACTTACTTATATTCATTTAGAATTCTCACGTTTATGTTTGAAATTCTTGGATTTGTGCTGCCTTGTAAATGCTTTCCACTCTTGCCACATTTTGCATGATCTCCCTTCAAAAGATCCTGTTCTTTTCTTGATGGTCTTCATTTTCTCACTGTTCCATAATACAAACTTGCCCTGCCAAGAACTGTCAGGGAAGATTTATTGTTCATCTTCACTACGGATTTCTCGGGTGACTTGCTTTTGGAAATGTTGCACTGACCACTTTTATGACAAATGTCTCTCATGAAACTTACTTTGGTGGTTCAGTTGCTTCAGAGGTCTTGTTTTCTGGATTTTACCAAAATGAGTGTTGTTACTGAAAGACTTAATTCTGTTTGTTCCAAGTTGTGGCAACAAAAAAAAAATCTATGTAGGTCAAACACTTCATTGCTGCAAATTCACTAGTAGTAACATAATTTAGCTGTGTTACCGTATAATGAGGCCACTTGCTACTTGGATATTGGGAAGTAATGACTTGAGGTTTACATGTCTTTGCAAAGAAGCTTTTAAGAAAAACGTTTTTGTCAAATGTGGGATACTCTGTGATCATGCAGAACCCAGTGACTTAATTGAAAGGAGAAACAACAGTCTTTTATTCTTGTAAATGCAAGATGTAGACAGTACAAAATCTTGGCATTCAGATAGACGTGAGCAGTGATGAAGCTAGAAGGACTGGATATTAAAGAAGGAGTTTTCCGTCTGTGACCATGGAATACTTTTTGAGAAACTGTCTGTTCTAAAGGGATTTGTAAATTACTGGGGGAAGTATAATTTTATCACTATTTTTAGATGCCAGATTCAGTGCAGAAGGCAACTTAACCCATTTTGTAATTGAAGTATTGATTGTAGATGTTAATGACTAAAAATAGTAGGGGAACTTAATTGACCAGACTGAAAAAAATAGGTGAAATGCTGTTTCATGGTCATTCAACTCCCCTCCCTATGTCTTTTTTACCATGTGTGATCCCCCCAAGTTAAGTACATTGTGATGTGGAAAGGGAAATCCTAGATCCTTTTCTTCTAGATTCTGTAGTGTATCACTAGTGTACAAGCAAGAGGTTGTACTTGTGGCAGTGAACTGTTGTCTGTGTGTAAGGGCAAAAATAATTGTAAATCAGTATCGGTCTTGTAATGGATGAGCCTTTTTAATAGAGTTGCTATTGACTTTAGGGTTTGAACTGAACTGAGGTTTGTAGTACTTGATTGAGGACTGTCCTACAATAAGACTTCTTTCCTTGGCAGAACAGATCTCTGGAGAGAAATAAACGTTTGTTTTCATTGTTGAAGTAGGAAGTTCATGCTTTTGTCAATTTTAAAAAAAACAGAGTGTAGATGTCTAGTATGGGTGCCAAAATTTCATCCTGGTGTTTCTGTTGCTGACAGGTGTGTTAGTGCTTTCTTCCCCTTTTTGTTTCTGTTGAGACCAACTATTGTCCTTGTATTGGTTCCTCATGTGTTCTTCAACAATAAAAATATAAAGAGGCAATAGCTTGAATTACTTCCAAGTTTCTGATTAAGAATCAGAAGTACCTGATTTTCTGAAAAGTTCACTTTGCTTGTTCTTTGCAAAGGTGTGTGTGACATTGGGAAGGGACCACTGCATCTCTTTATGTTATCTGCATCCACACTGAGAAAGTACTCCGTTATTTCTATATTGGTGCATTAAAATGAAGATATTCCTAATGCAAGCCCAGTTTATACTGACAAAGCTGTCTTTGCTGATGGCACTTGGCTGCAGAACTAACTTGAGTGATGGGGAATTTTACTGCTGGAAACTGCTCACTCTAGAGCACTCCTGCATCCATTGCTTGATGGGCTGTTTGGAAAGCTTTTCTTGTGAATTCAGTCTCATTTCTTGCTTTTGGAGAGAAGTCATCACCTTCATGGAATTAGATATATTTTACCCCCCACCTCTTTGTCTGCCATGAGCATCTTGCTTTTGGGTGTGGGGTGGTGCTTTTTTTTGTGTTGTTTTGGTGTATATGTTTGGTTTTAGTTTTTTGATGGATTTGGGATTTTTTTGTTTGGTTGGCTTTTTTAATAGGTAAAATGCATTGAGTTTGAATCAGGAGTCTGTTGATTTCTGTTTAATTTTGAGCTCTCTCAGTAGGCTGAAGGAAGGATAAGTGGAGAGGTTGGGGCAGAGAAAACATAAGCAGGAGTTTAAACAGATGAAAGCAGATCCATTGCAAAAGACTGATGAGGTTTGGATGCAGTAACTCACTTGCCCTTTTGACCTTGTATGATTGTTTGGGGTTGGTATGGCCTTTGAGTTCTATTCTTACTGTAAATTTTAATTTGGAGTACCTTTTTTTTGTCAGTTCCTGATATGGAGGAATGCTGTGACTGGGGTTTTTTTTTTCTTTTGTTCTTTAGTAAGTTGAATGTTTAAAAAGTTAGTGAAACAGAATTAACAGTTCAGTGGAGTATGTTTTATGTAGCCTCACTTCTCAGTACTTTGCTTCTTACATAATGAGCATCCTTTCATTCTCAATGGTTTAGAGTTCTTTGGCCCTCCCCAAAATTTTTTTTTCTTTAGAAGCATACTTGGTATCACCGTGCTGATGTCAAGAAAAAATAGCCATAGTGTTGTTTGTTTTGATGAGAAAGGAAATGAGAAGGACAAACCATAATACCCCTTGGATACACTTGTTTGTGTATGTAGTCAGCTTATGTTCTGACATTGACTGTTGTTTTACTGCCATTGGGCAAATTAATAGTTCATGCAATTATAGTGAGAACAGTATTATCATCCATAGGAACTTGTAAATATTTAAGGCAAGCTTAGTGTAATTTGTTGTGGGGCTCTGCGTGTTGGTGACAGGTAGGGGTTTTGGAGTTCTTTGTGTTTCTTATGGTTTTTCTTTTTTAATTATTTGGGGGTTAGGTTGTTATTTTTAAAAGTATCTTCTAACTAACCCAGGAAGGAATAAAAAAGATTGTTTTTACTGTGTGCTGTTCCTGGCCTAATTTTGCTATCGAGTTAGCTGTATGTGTTAGTGTTGTGTGGCTGACAGAATGCTTTGAAGAACTTGCTTATATTAATTTATGTGAGTGAAAATACACCCCTAATTCAAGGGATTAATTTTCTACGGAGAACCTCTGAGCATTAGGTGAAATACTTTGTAGGCTAAAGTATACAGTTTTGCTGGTATACGCTGAATTTCTGTTAGGAGCATCCTGCTAGTGTTGTGTACTTATATGCCTGTAGTGATAAATTGGTGTGTATGGCTGGGTTATAGAGTTTTGGGCTTAGTCTGCGAATTCAGACTGGTGTCTTGAATGTCTGTGTTGTTGAAATGCGTTAGTCCCTCTCTGGTTTGATTTTGTGCGTATAAATAACACTGGGAGCCCTTTTTTGCTGCTGCTATTTTCATTTTGCTGATCTCTCTGCATCAGACATGTTCTCTCATTATTTTCTGAGCAGTCAGATTAGTTGTACAATAAGTTGGAGGTGGGCTTTGAACCTGAAATCTTATCTGTCATACCGTAATAGTCAGTGTTCTTATTTTAATCTAAAGGGAAGGGGGAAACCACTAAAACTTGAATGAGTAAGGATTTGAGCCCTACACGTGGCAAGAAATTGATCTCTTGTCGACAGTTGCTGATGCTAGCTATATTAGAATTAGGGCAAAAATGGGTTTTGTTCTTTTCAGTAACTGTTCATTTCAGTTGTGCTATTCGTAAAGTTGTTAAAATGGCTGTCCTTACACTCGCATCTGATTATTTTTTGACACTGGTTCATGGCACCTGTTGCTAAAAGCACGTGTCAGTAAGAGTCAGTTTTTAGTGTTGATATGAGCTCATTTTGATTTAGTGCCTTAGCTGTAGTACATTCTTCCTCAAGCTTAGGTGAGGTTACATTCCACATGCTTTTTTGGTTTGCTAAAACTTTCACCAATTGAGACTTGTAGTGTCAGAAATACTACAGATTGCACTGCTCTCTAATCTTTAATGGCTTCTGGTAATTTTCTAGGGCTAAAAAAATGTCTAAAATGGTCTTCAAGGTGTGTATCTAAATATAATTACAACCTTGGATTGCATATTAGCAATGAGATTTGCTACAGAATTGGAGTGGGGTTTGGAGGGGGGGGGAGGTTGGGTTTTTTCAGTTTTGTGGTTTTGTATTTTTAGGTATAAGTATATATACACCCTGTATATATTTTTCTCTTTTCTAACTTGTCCTTATCTCCACAGAAATTACTGTAGTTATAGAGAGAGCCTGATTTACAATGGGGGACGACAGTGAGTGGATGAAACTGCCCATTGATCAGAAATGTGAACATAAGGTAGGAAATACTGGATTTGGCTTGCTGTGAATCTCTGCTTGTGGTGATTTTGTAGTGCTTCTCTAAATACACCATACCTAGGTAATCTTGACAGCTACATGGTGTGAGAATTAACAGATCTGAAACTGCATCAGCTCTATCCAACCTAGAGGCTGAATAACTTTTATTAAGCAGATTTTTAGTAGCGTTATATGGCGTAAGCTTGTGCACTGAAAGATCAGTTCACTCATTCACTTGGAGAAATTACTCATCTGTAGCTGCAACTATTGTTGGGCTCCCACCTCCTCATTGGTGGTTGCTAGAACTTATGAAGAGCAGTGTAGAAGACTGGCATCTCTCTGTCCAGATCATTCTTGGTGGGAGAAAAACAAGTATTTTGTCCTGTTGCATGTTATTCATATAGACTTTGAAGAGAAATCTGCAGGTGCCAGCTTGCTGAGTATACTTTCAAATATGGTTGAGGAGCTTTATGAGATTGGTAAGTTAAGGCTGTACTAGCACAACATTTAAATGTCCAATTTCTGCTTCCAGCTATGGAAAGCCAGATTAAACGGTTATGAAGAAGCCCTTAAGCTCTTTCAGAAGATAGATGATGAAAAGAGTCCTGAATGGTCCAAGTATCTTGGATTGATAAAGAAATTTGTGACTGACTCCAATGCAGTGGCTCAGCTGAAAGGACTGGAAGCAGCACTTGCTTATGTTGAAAATGCTCATGTAGCTGGGAAGTAAGTAGCCTTTTCTTGCTGCTCTTAGGCTGTTAGGACAGTTTAATGTGCCTCTCTGAGAAAGGCTGCAGCTGCACGTAAATTGTGCAGTGGCCACTAACAATTCTGATCTCTAGCATTAAGAGCAGATCTTGCTTTCTAATCCAGAGAACTTGCCAAATGGCAGGCTTTCCTCATGGATGGCCTCCATGTACATATTAACATGTCACAAATTGCTTGCAGTGTTCTAAAAAACTGTTGAAGGCACTAGTAAAAATTTCTGAAATGGCAAAAGAAGTTAATCAGTAATGTGGTTGTGTAAGTGCTGTGAACTGGAATCTCTGTTCTTGTTTAATTGAAACAGTCTTATCTGTACAGGGAGGAGCCTTTTTTTCAGGGGAATTTTTGTGTAATTCATACATGAAAACACAGTTATATTTATGTGATGTTGCATCCAGCATAACCAATACGAATCTTCATATCTGCCAGTTTCTTCACTGGATATTTTTAGTACTTCTTTATTGTCTTGCCCATGAAATAGGCCATACTGAGGGTGAAATAAACACATATAACAGACTAGATTAGTGCTTTGGTCCGCTGGCATTGTGACCTGATGAAATGAATAAAAGTCTTACTTAAAAATCTAACGACCTTGCACACTCTTTGATTTAAAAGTGGTGTAAATGATTTTGTTTATCTGAAGCTTGGAAATGTATGTGAAATACTGTGCTGGGATTATGTACTGATACAGTTAACATATTGCAACATATACAATTCCAGGACATGGCATTTATTTGTGAACCTCAACTAGAGAATGTTAATACACTCCTGAGAATGTCTACTCTTTATTGGTGTAGTCTGGTATTAGAATCATGTTAACTATGATCTGTGTTCTTCTAAGTAAACGAGATGTCAAAGTCATCCCTTAGAAAAGGTTATTGCCCTCAGGGTTATCTTGAGATGTAGTCCCTTTTATGTGAAGACTTGTTGGGTTTTAATCTGGTTTCAGTGTTGTGTGTGATTTTTTTCTGTGGATAATGATGCTGAACACTTAATTCACATGTATGTTTCAAAAGTAATACTCTCTCACCTTTCAGGACAACAGGAGAAGTAGCATCTGGAGTTGTAAATAAAGTGTTCAATCAGCCAAAGGCCAGAGCAAAAGAGCTGGGTCTGGATATATGTCTAATGTATATAGAAATTGAGAAAGGAGAGGCAATACAAGAAGAATTATTAAAGGGTCTGGACAACAAAAACCCGAAAATCATAGTGGCATGTATAGAGACACTGAGGAAGGCACTAAGGTAAGATTTTAGTTCATGGTGTTTTTTGTGGTTTTCTTTGCTTTTTCCTCACCCCAGCAATATGTGGAGTCTAATTTTATTGCTTAAGTCTTTAGCAGGCCCTTGTTATTGTTGAGTAGAATGCATCTTTCCTGAGCTGGTATTTTTTGACAACAACAGTTGACAAATCATGGGATTTGTTAGATGTGAAGATTGTCTATGTTGTACAAGCCTCATCTGGATCTCTTTCATTCATGGTAACTGTTTACCAAACTTTTATTTTCTCAGCCTCTGAAAGAAGGGCAAGATTAGTGAGTCTTTGTACAGACTGTGAAGCTTCTCTTCTGAATATCCGTAATAAACTCACTCATGTGAAAACTAAAATGTAGTTTGGTTTTTTGGCTTTTTTTTAAACCCCTGTTTTCCTCACTGATGTGAGCATGTTTAATTGGATACACTGTGTGTGTTTTTAGAAGAAAGAAAAAAACCCAAGCTCATTGAACAGTAAGCTTCTATTGTTCATGTAATAATTCCTTTATTGAAACAGAGAGCTGCTAGTGCTCCCTAAAAATCCAATCCAGTTTAAGATGATATAGTAGGCTTCGGTATTAGATTATTTTTTGATTCCACACCAAGTTTGTTAGCTGCCTTTGAGTGAAAAATACTGGGGCTTTATGAAATTCTTCTACTTGGTGTATATATAATTTACTGACCATTAGGGTTTTTTCTGAAGGAAACAGGTAATTGTGGAATTAATGGACAGAACACTTCTTTCTGAGTAAAGTAGCTCATGTGAAAATTGTATAATGTGTGTGGAGAGTGCCTTGTGCTATATATCTTTAGAGAACTTGCTGAGGCATACCTAGAGATGTTCCTTGTTAAACTAATAGTTTCAGGCTTTGGTAATGTCAAAATAAAGCTTTGGGCTTAACACATAACCTATGCTCCTGCTAAGTGAAACTACTGTTCTATATTTAAGAATATATTTTAGCTATTTTAAATTTCTTATCTAGTTAAATGTCCTTCTAACAGTGCTGTGTAATTAGAAACCTGCATAACCTTCCTCAGTATCTTTCAGGTAACTACTTCTGTAAAATGTGCCACATCTGTTTTTTTCGTACATGCAGTATTTTATTACCTTTGTGATGTTAAGATCAAATACTGTCATGCAGCCCTCTTGGCTTAAACTCTCTGCTTCTGAGTTGTGTTGCTACTTAAATTTTTCTCATGCTTTGGCAGGCTTTCTGCACTGATAACAAAGTTTGTCTATCTTGTACCTAGGTGGGTAGCTTGAATGCATAACTAGTTTAATTTCTGGTATATTTCTGTCTTGTGCTTAGGTTTCTGTTCTTTCTTGTTATATAAATTAGATTATATTAATTAGATACAGATAAGTTTGCATAGACACTTTTCCCGGGATGCTGTCTTTGAGTCATGATAGAAAAATTGAATTCTTGGGCAACTTATTTTTCCACATATTTAAATTGTGTTATTTCTAAGACCTCTTTTGAAGGTTTTTATACTTAATATTTTTTAAGTTGGTGTTGAAATAAAATGATGTGCACTAGAATTTCTAGAAAGTGAGACATGTAGATTTTAGTTCTTGAGCAGCTTTTTTTGCTAGCTTTTTAATGTGGAACTTAAACTGGAGGGAGCCATAAGAAAAAGTGTGATTGGTGGGAAGGTTAATTCAGAATTAAGAAGAAGAAGCAATGTTTATGAGTCAAAAAAAATTACTGCTTTTGAGATGATTTATATATGATGCCTTAATAACTACAGCAGTTAACTTTATTATGAGTTTGAAAAGAAAGTTCTTGTGTTCTCATTCATCAGTGATTGAAATAGGAAGTTTTGTGTTTTAAGTGCAACAGAATGTAGAATCTTCTGTCAAAGAAGGGTGATTGGCTGGGGAAATCTGTTTTATGTGTTCTTTCAGTGGCACATATTTCAACACATACGTTTTCTGTGCAGATGACCCAAGCTCACTATAGTTATCTGGTCCAAAAAGCGGAAAAGCGATTAATGCTTTTACTGCAGTTTGCTTCCAAGGATAGACAAAGGAGATTCTATTCTGATTTAACAAAAAAAAAAAAAA